>OX451737.1:869082769-869670269 GCA_948472305.1 Vicia faba
ATCTTTTTGGGTCCTGGTGTGTTATTGGCTCCAAGAGATATAGGTTTTTTAACTTTAGAACTTATTAGTGATGAGTGCTAAATTGTTGTGAATTTGAGTGTTAAAATTAGCACTCATCGTCTTAATTCATTTGCTTTTTGTCAATAAACCTCAACTTGAGTATATATTCGGTATAGTTTATACTATAGTGTATATATTGCATTATCGTGTAAATATCATTGAGTTTAATTTTTTTTTATTTCATTTTTGTAGGTATTCAAGCATTGATATTTAGTAATTTATAGATAGAGCACTGAATAAGCTTTCAAACACTTCCGATCATGCGCAAATTGGAGTTACAATTCTCAAGTTATGGTTGAAGCAATGCTTAAGTTTTCAAAAAAATTTCTCTAGCACCTCGAGCTCTCCGGGCAGTGCAAAGGCGCTCAAGAAGCGTGGAAATGGACTAAAAATGTTATTTTAAGCGCCGAGTGGTGCCGTTTCACTGCCAACGGTACCGTCTGGGCAGAAACTTATATTTATGTCAAAAAACACATTTTTTAGGGTATGGTTTTGGGGGTGGTTTTTGTTCTCCCAACTCCATCACTCTCATTTTTTGGTATATTAGCTTAAAAAACAATAATGGAGCTTTCATAAGGACAATTCGGGGTGGATTGCTCATTCATCGGTGTTGACAAAGCAAAAAATTTGTGGTTCATTTCTCTTCTTCTTTGTGTATTCTTCATTTGTTGTGTTTTGTATATGTATTTACTTTGAAATCATGTATATTTGTCACGCATGGTGTTATATAAAACTTGCTTTACAAATCTTTGTCGATCATTATCCTTGATTTTTTCTCTGTGCTTGGGGTTTGGGTTACTATAGACATATACTACTCAAATTCTTATCTAGGATGATTATCTAATAGTGTCTAGATTCTAGAGATAGATTTAGATCTATTATTCACTTGGGTGTCTGTGATTAATGCCTATGTGTTGGTTGTGTCGTGCTAAGAGATCATCAATGCGAGTAGCACAGCTAACTTCTGTGTTGTTGGGGTTGGTTGAGAGATCACCTCTGAGATGATACAATGAGTGATGTGTTTGATACGTGATGACAATGATAAGTCTTGTAGGTTGAGTATAATTGTTCGGTAGGTTTAAGTTTGTGAGGAGTGGATTATATTCATCCTTGATAAGTCTCTTCTCCGAAGAATAAATTCATTTCCTGTTAATAATTTTAATTCTCGCAATTACTTTAAATCCATTTTAACCCAAACTCATTAATGAGAGATTTGTCGAACGACAATTCAGTAGCACTAATTCCAGTGGAGACGATACGATATAACCTATATCACCCTAAATATTTCTTGCCGCTTTATCACTTCAGCAAAATGGTGTCATTGGTGGAGATTTGTGTTTTTATTGGATCACATTGCGATAGTTTCTTTATTTTTGATTTTTGCATATAATGTCCATATTGTCTATAATGTGTAAATGGAAACTTGTTTATATTGATTATTGTATATGTTTACCATATTTGTGAATTTTACATGTTTTGCATACTTGTGAATATAGTGCATATATTTGTTTCTTTTCACGTTTGTCAAAAGTGTGTGTTTAGTTTCGTTTAGAGCTCAAAGAGATGAGAGCAAAGTCGGAAGTGAATACATTTGGCTCATCCGAAGCAACGTGCTGGTTTGTAAATAACATGCATCGAGCTTACGACGTAAAACAAGCATGTTTTTAATTTTTTTCATTTTAGTAGTTAGGTGTGTGGTGATTGTTGTTTAAACAAGTTGAAATTGGACCAGTTCTTAAAATTCTCAAATCTTCACTTCTCAACTTGTTTATCCAATTTTACCCGGTTTTTTAGTATGTTTATAGTAGTTGTTTTAATGTGTTATTTTTGTGTTTTTCCAAGAGCTTGTTTTGAGTAGCTTTAGTAAATTTGAGGTGATTTTTCCAAGTTTAATCATTTCAACTTGTGAATGCATGATAATGATATTGTTTAAAGTTTGGTATATTTCCAAGGTATGTGTTTATCGCTTTCTAGACTATGACATGTACATGAAACTTAGGTTTTTTACAAATTTCATGCCATTCATTCTTTTGTAATACTTGTTTATGAATTGAATCACTTTAGTTCCTAAACCCCATTGTGAGGAAGCTTTCCTTTGTTTACCATATGCACGGAGTACCAACAATTCTTGTTTTAACTAGATTTCATTATGTTTAATCTTTTATTTTTATTGATTGTATGAAAGCATGAAAAAGATCAAGGCACTTGTTTCATTTTAAGCACAACTACTTGGCCAAATAGTCAATCTACCTTGTGAGTGAGCGAGCAATTGTTAAGCTCTTTGAGCCTTTTTATTATTGTCCATGTTGTATTTGAACTATGATGCTTATCTATAAGTATTTAGTTCACTTATTTTTGAATGGATTTTGATTTTGATTTTTTGAACCCTTAACCATGACTTATGGTTTGAATTTTTACTTTGCCTTAGAAATTATGGATTATTCACACTATGATGGTTTGTTGAATTCAAGTTGGGGAGAAAAATGTTTGATTGATTATTTCTTGTTACTATGAGGTTGAGGAAAAGAAAAAAAATAGTGAAAACGAAAAGAAAAGAAAAAGAAAGAGAAAAATGAAAAAGTTTTGAAAAAGAAAACAAGTATCGAATAATTGTGCTAAATAAGTATTGTGTTTTGGTGTAACACTTGGGAAATAAGAAGAAGTGTGATTGAAATTTTGGAGCTTAATCCTTTGTGAATTGATTACTCCCTTAGCATTAGGCAAGTTTTTGTTTCAATTACCTTTAAAAATTCCCCTTGTTTGTTAGCCGACCACATTACGACCTTGGAAAGACCTTGTAATTCTTGCTTTTATATTTTCAATATGAGTGTTTAGATGAATGCATAATTTAGTATTTTATTTGCAAGATTATTGTATGAGTATCAAATTCCTCATTTTGTGTGTTTTTCATCCACTGATGAATTTTTGCTATGTGTGATTCATGATTAAACTCATATTATTTTAGAATGTTTGACATGATTTTTGTACGTAGAGTTTGTTTCGTGATTATGTTTTCGTTGTAGTTAGTGATAAGTATGTTGCCTTGTGTGTACCATTTTGGTTTGAACCATTGCATTTGTTTTCGTTTGTCAAAACTTGTTATTGTATAATTGCTTGGATATCGTTTTTGTTTCTTTGAGTTGATTAATTCTTGTTTAGGGACAAACAAGTCTAAGTTGGGGAGAGTTTGATGAATGTTAAATTGTTGTAAATTTGAGTGTGAATAATTAGCACTCATCGGCTTAACTCGTTTGCTTTTTATCAATAAACCTCAACTTTAGTATATATTTGGTATAGTTTATGTTATAGTGTGTATATTGCATTATAGTGTAAATATAATTTATTTTAATTGTTTTTATCTTATTTTTGTAGGTATTTAAGCATTTATATTTAGTCATTGTTAGATAGAGCATTGAATAAGCTTTCCAACGCTTCTGATCATGCATAAATCGAAATTACGGTTCTTAAGTTATGGCTGAAGCAGTGCTGAAGTATTCAAATTTTTCCAGCAGCGCCCCAACCTTGTTAGACGGTGCATAGGCGCTCCAAAAGTGTGAAAATTCACTAAAAATGTTATTTTGAGTGTCTGGGCAGAAACTTGTATTTAGGTCAAAAATAACATTTTTTAGGGTATGGTTTTGAGGGTGGTTTTTGTTCTCCCAACTCCATCATTCTCATGTTTTGGTAGATTAGCTTAGAAAACAACAATGGAGCTTGCATACGGATGATCCTTGTGTATTCTTCATTTGTTGGATTTTGCATATGTATTTACTTTGAACTCATGTATATTTGTCACCCATGGCATTATATAAAGTTTGCTTTACAAATCTTTATCGACTATTATCTTGAATTTTTGCTTTGTGTTTGAGGTTTGGGTTGCTATAGATATATACTACTCAAATTCTTATCTAGGATTATCTAATAGTTCTAGATTTTAGAGATAGATTTAGAGCTATTATTCACTTGGATGTCTGTGATTAATGCCTTTGTGTTGGTTGTGTCGTGCTGAGAGATCGTTGATACGAGTAACACGATTGACTTGTGTGTTGTTGAGGTTGGTTGAGAGATCTCTGAGATGATACAATGTATGTTGTATTTGATGCACGATGACATTGATGAGTCTTGTAGGTTGAGTATAACTGGTCGATAGGTTTAAGTTTGTGAGGAGTGGATTATATGCATGCTTGATAAGTCTCTTCTCCGAAAAATGAATTCTTTTCCTGTTAATAATTTTAATTCTCGCAATTACTTTAAACTCATTTTAACCATAACTCATTAACGAGAGATTTGTCGAACGATAATTCAGTAGCACTAATTCTTGTGGAGACGATACGATATAACCTATATCACCCTAAATACTTATTTTTGCTTGCTGCTTTACCGCTTCAGCACTTAGTTTATCATAACAAAAGGGGTCTAGGTGACAAACATTATCACAAAACGAACATTTTTAAATAGGGAGATTTAATTTCTTTCATTTAGGTTTTTATTATGTGATGTACTCGATTTAAAACCTAAATCAACTTTATTTCAGGAAGACCTTTAATTTGATAAAATCAAATCTAGGCCTTCTCTCTCCTTAGTGAATTTACTTAGGATTTTGTGTAGATCTTTCACTTTCTTTTTTCAATGAGACACAAGTATCATATTTATTACATTGATTTTTAAGATTATCAATTTCATATCTTAGTGTTTCATTGTTATTGTCTAAAAATTGAAATTAGTCTTTAAGATCTAAGTTAATTTTTTCTATTTTATGATATTTTTCAATTAGCTTAGCATTTAATTTAAACGGTTGCTTGGACGATAAATTTGTTACCTCACAACTATCCTCTTCTTATGAGACCCTCGAGAAAACATGTTCATCTTCTTCGTTGGATGAAGGATCTTCGAAAATTCTACCAGAGATTGATTCTTCAAGTTTCTTCTTGCAGTAACAGAGAGACTGACATGTAATGTTAACACTCTAACATCCAAGTCAGTATGTGGAGAAGAAGAGTTAATAAAATTCGAATTTAAAATTGTGTACCTAAGAATGATGCATTTTGATTTATATGGAGGAACGGTTGTAACCATTTGCTATCTTTAGGGTATGAAATATAAGAGGTTGTTGAATGTATCTTGTCCCAAGATCTCCTATACTCTTCTTTAGAGTACTACACTATGCTGCAGGCGGTTTAGACTAACCATTTATTTCTCGGGATCATACATATTGGTTATTTCGATCGCTCCATAACAATAAATATAATATAAATTATAGAAAAAACATTTTATACTAAAAAACGGAAAATATATTTTTGTTTTAAAATTTGTTCTTATAAAATATATTTTAGAATTGAAAAAAAATATGTTGGATGTCATCCTGAACTAGAACTGGGCATTACATTATAGTTTCATCTCTAATGTTAATTAAGTAATCATGTTAATATCGTCTTATTATTTACACAATAAACAAAAATTTCTATTTTATCAAAATAATATTTCATTTTGTATCAACGTATGAACGTGATATATTAGCCGCTTTAATTTCGTTTTATATGTTGTCAGGGTGGTTGAAGAAGAGATATAAAACCATAAGCTACCGTCAAAAACAGGTGCCATATTTGACTTGTGAAAATTTAAGCCAAATAAAAATCTAAGTGTGAAACATATTGTTCAATGTAGTGATGCCATGCACTATCAATAGTCGTTGAAATTGGAAGACTTCATTACATAATATACCATCCATTGTTAGTGTATGCTTCTGAATATCGTATCATATTTCAAAGCCTTACATTCATTTTTGTCCTATAATTTTATTTTAAATAGGCTTTTCATTTAATGTTTGATAATACTTCAAAAGGAAAAACAAAAGGAAGTCAACATACGGCTCTAAAAAATACAATTCTTAACTCTTAAGAATGATTTTAGCGGCATAGTGCATGCTGCATTATCTAAAAGCAAACAAAGCTAAAGCATTTCACACACCAAATGTGTACAACTAAGCTAAATGCATTGTTTGTGACATTTTATTTGGATAAGTACGAAACTTGTACATGATACAAATGTTGACTTTTTTTTTTTTGGGTACAAAACAATTGTTGACGTTTTTTGGAACAAAACAATTGTTGACTAAGTTAATATTAATGTATGCTTTCAAATGTGAAATATTTTGTGTTAACCATTGAAAAATTAAATACTTTTTTTTTTTTAAAGATATAACAACTACTAAAATTTATTTTTTTCTCCAATAATAACCTTTGATATGTTTTTTTTTAATGGAAAACCTTCTAATATATTTTAAATATTTTATTTTATTTTATCAAAATGCATTTTAAAATTAACCATACTTATCGGATAAAAATAACATTATCATATTTAATATTTAATTCATTTTAGAGGTGTTCACGAGTGCGGATCAACTTACGAATCTGTTGATGTAAATTGAATCAATTTATAAATTATTTGAATCCGTTTATTTACGCGTATATTCAATCCAACCCGCAATACTCATATAATGATTCATGTATCAGATTTGAATTTCTTAACTTGTGGATCTGTTAACGTAATTTGCTGATGTGATATTAGTGATTTTTTTAAATTTTAAATTGAATATAAAATTAATCTATTAATATAAATTACAATTTTGCCAAAATTATTTATTCACAGTCAATACTACTATTAGATAAATTAGTTTGCATAATTTGAAAACTAAATTTTGTTTTCATTTTCTTTTGTATCATTTTCAACTTATTTGTTGCAATGTTATATTTGTGAGAGTCTTAAATAAGATAGACACAAGGGTCCCTGCCTCGTGGGGTGTCGTTTGGACGCTGTCTTTGCATAACATAGGCGTTTACCCTCATGATAGGCACGTGCACATTACCATTATATCCTCCAGTAGTCACGTAGATTAGGTCATACGATGACTTTTTGAGAAATAGGTTGGTAACAGTCTCCTCCAGTCAAGGAGGAGAGATTACTGCTTCTTAGGTTGGTAACTGCTGAAGCGGTAAAGCAACAAGAAAAAAGTAAGTTATTATTTTACTGGGTGATATAGATTATATCGTATCGTGTCCACAGAGATTGGTGGTTACTGAATTTTCGTTCGACAAATCTCTCGTTAATGAGTTTGGGGTTTGAATGGGTTTAAAGTGTAAGGAAAGGTAAAATGTATTAACAGGAAATAAATACATTCTTCCAAGGAACAACTTATCAGGCATGCATATATTCCACTCCTCACAAACTTAAACCTATCGAACAGTTATACTCAACCTACAAGACTCGTCAATGTCATCATGTGTCAAACACTACATCCATTATATCATCTCTGGGGCGATCTCTCAACCAACCTTAACAACACATAAGTCAATTGTGCTACTCGCATCGACGATCTCTCAGAATGACATAACCAACATAAAGGCATTAACCACAGACACCTAAGTTAATAATAGCACTAAATCTATCTCTAGAATCTAGACATTATTAGACAATCATCCTAGATAAGAATTTGAGCAGTATATGTCTATAACAATCTAAACTCCAAGCACAGAGCAAAAATCCAGGATAATAATCGACAAAGATTTATAAAGCAAGTTTTATACAACGCCATGGGCGACAAATATATATGAGTTCAATGTAAATACATATACAAACTCAACATATAAAGAATACACAAAGAAGAAGAGAAATGAACCACAAATCTATCGGTTTGTCAGCGTCGATCAAAGAGAAATCCACCCTGAATCATCCGTATGCAAGCTTCAATGTTGTTTTCTAAGCTAATCTTATCAAAAAATGAAGGTTGATGGAGTTGGGATGAAAAAATACCCAAAACCATACCTAAACAAATGTATTTCTTAGCCTTAAAACGTTTTTCTGCCTGGTCTGCATCGCCCGACGACCAAAAAGCATCACCTGGCGCTTAAAACTGTGTTTTTTCACGCTTCTGGTCACTCCAACATCTCCAGGTAAGCTCGGGGCGACAACTGACAGCAAGTTAAAAAATCAGCACAATTTCAGTCATAACTTGAGAACCGTAACTCTGATTTGTGTATGGTCGGAAGCGTTGGAAAACTTATTCAATGTTCTATATAACAATGCCTAAATATAAATGCTTGAATATCTATAAAAATGAGATAAAATCAATTAAACTGAATGATATTTACATGATAGCACAATATATACACTGTAACGTAAACTATACCGAATATACACTAATATTGAGGTTTATTAACAAAAAGCAAACGAATTAAGACGATGAGTGCTAATTATTCACACTCAAATTCACAACAATTTAGCACTCATCAGTAACTCAAAATTTGTTCGTAGGCTTCCACACATCTCTACCAAGGTAACATGGGAGAGAATAACCTTTTTTGATGGATTAATCGATCTCAATCACAACTACATACACAAATGCAAACCCCTGAAATCCTCACGAAATATTCACAAAACGCTAATCACAAGAACAATCCTCCTCATATATATCACACCCTAAGATGATAACTTAATTCAAACAATAATGGATGATGAAATAGAATGAAATGAAGATATTTCGGTTGCAAAACTCAAAACAAGATTATAAATCTTTTTTGAAATTTAAGAGGAAATGTGTATTGTGAGTTCGAAATCATAAAGTGGATATGTATGTTATGAAAATTAGGTAAGGGGTTTGGAAAATGATTCATATATATGTCGGAGATCTGACACGAAAAATGAGAGAAAAATGTTATTTGATTGAGTCATAAAAAATACGTATGAGTCGATTTAAGAGAGTAAATGATTTGAATCAAGATCCAAGAATTAAGAAAAATTTCTCCCATGTTTCAAATCAACATTTTGTATAATTCGAGTCATGTGATTTGAGTCAACAAAAACTCTACTATGAATCAAGTTCGTTGAATAAAGATCCAATATCTGATGTCTGGGTATGATTCTAGTTATGAATACTTGTGATTCTAATCAAACCTCTACGATTTTAGTCATGGATTGTTGTGATTAAAATAAAACTTATAAAAGCAAAATCCTGTTTTTCAAAAATATGTTTGATTCAAGTCACGAACTTTTATGATTTGAATCAAACTCACAAAAGTAAAACCTTGTCTTTTCCACATAATTTGATTTGAATCTTGTCAGCCTATTATTCGAATTACACTTCACAATTCTCAATTTTTTTAATCAAAATGAAGTTCTATTTTGAATCCAAACTTGGCATGACATAAGCCATTCTCAAGTGTACTTCTTTATTCAAAATTTTGACTATTTCACTAGAGGCATATTGTTAGGACTATAATCAAATAATTTGATTAATTCATAGGTTAAAATAGATTAAGAACATAATTTTAAGGTGCACAATAAGTTAGGAGACTCATTAATGAAAGAATAAACTAAAAGCTAAATTGATAAGCAACAAAAACATAAACAGATAAACCCTATGAATAACATAAAAGATATAAATCAAATCTAGAATCACATTAAATTCTCCCAATTTAACAAGAGCAAAAAAAGATTCACGTTAATGATCCTAAATACAAAATAACCAACTACACAAAAAACAATCAAAGAAATAAGTTTTATACATAGCTAAGAAGGATATACATCAAATAAGAATATATCTGAGATATATGATGGAATACACATGCCAGATGCAACACATATGTACAATACGACATGAAACTAATCAATAAAAAACTATATGTGATCATGATATACACACATGGAAGATTAAATAATGCATAAACAATTTTAAAAATTGTTCGAAATGCACATAACACTTAAAAAGATTTTAAATTCACAATGAACATTCATTTATTCATTAGCTTAGAAATTATGAAAGTAAAGTGACATATTAGAAGTAAACATATAAACATATAGAATATATTATAAATATAATAAAACTAAAGATAAAATTTGTAAGGATCGTACCAATAGAGTTGGTTTAGATGTAACTTGCTACATGGGAAATGTTAGTTTACAAAAAAGAAAGAAGAAATAAACTAGAGATCTAAATCTATTTATAACACGAAGAATCCAAGATTCTCAATTTCATACGAATCTTTTGAAGAGATTATGTGGATAACAGTTTTGTAAAGGTATTATCTAATTGATTTTTCGTATCCACATACTCAAACGTAACATCTTCCTTTTCAACATGATTTCCATGGAAATGGTATCAAATTTTTATATGTTTAGTGCTTTAATGTAGCACATGATTCTTAGTAAGAATTATAGCGTTAATGTTATTACATTTGATTAGAATGCATTAGAGTTTAAAATTATAATCCAATAATTGTTTCTTTAGTCTTAATACTTATATACAATAGTTACTGGCGGCTACGAATTCATCCTCGAAGGTATAAAGAGCAACGCTTTTCTCTTTTTTTATTGTACCAATGAACTATACAATTTCCAAACAAATGACAAGTACCACTAGTACTCTTCCTATCCGATTTGTAACCAGCAAAATCATAATCGGAGAATCCTATTAATCTACACTCACTTCCCTTGGGAAACCAAAGACATTGATGCGAGGTTTTGTTAAGATACCTAAAAATTCTTTTGACGGTCTTAAAGTGGAATTCCCTATATGACTCTTGAAATCGAGTGCACATGCACACGCTTAACATAACATCAAGCTTACTCATATTTAAATAGAGTAAAGATTCTATGATACCTCTATATTTGGTAATATTGATCTAAACGCCTTGTTCATCTTTATCTATCAACAAATTTAAAGCCTGGTAGTAGAGATGCTTTTGAATCTTCCATAATATTTCTTTATAAGCTCAAAGCAATAATTTTTTCATCCCTTAACAAGTAAAGAATTAGATATAGTCTTTGGTTTAATTTGGTAGATGAAATAAAAATACTTATAGAAATTATTAACCTGAGACCGAGTACTTACGCCCTTTATGATATCACCAATTATGTTATCTAATAGGTGGTCTTTTGCAACAATCCATTCTTGAGGCACATGAGTTAATGTATCTTGTTTTTATTCCTCGTGTTCTTTATCCTCTTTATCATTCTTAATAACCTCGTCTTTCATAGGATCCTCTTTGGTAGTGTTATCTTTGACCAATTCTTTCATTATTATACCTAAAACATCAAAAGCAGAAATACCACCTTTTCTAACCTTTATAGTTTAGTGTCATCAAAAACCACATGGACATACTCTTTAACAAAAAATGTTCTATTTGAAAACTCTATATTCCCTACTCGATGATGAGTACCCTAGAAAAGTTCCTTCATTGAACTTTACATCAAACATACCAAGTTTATCCCTGCTGTTATTTAAAATATAGCTTTTGCATCCAAAAAAGTGAAAGTGGGAAATATTAGGTTTCATACCTTTAAGTAGGTCATTGGGCATCTTCTCTAGAATGAGTCAAATCACCACCATTTTTAAGACGTGGCATGTGGTGTTAATCGCATCCGCTCAAAAGTACTTAGGTAAACTCATTTCATTTATTATTATCTAGGCATATTCTTATAAAACACGGGTTTTATGATCAACAAAACCAATATGTTGTGAAGTACGCGGGAAATAGAATTTATGAGTTATTCCATTTTCATTGCAAAAAAAAATTCAAACTAATGGTTTACAAACTCACCACCATGATCACTTTGAAGATTGACAATATTCAAGTTAAAAAGGTTATGGATAAGCTTAAAAAACTTAACAAAAGCTTTAAAGGTCTCTTCCTTATGGGCTAGGAATAACTTCCAAGTAAATCAAGAATAGTCATCCACAATAACAAAGTTGTAATGTTACCTTCTAGACTCTGTCCTTGAAAGGCAAAAAATATCTAGATTGAGAAGCTCGGGAGGTTTTGAAGTTGAAACAACACTTTTAGGTTTAAAAGAAACTCTCGTTTGCTATTTCATTTGGAAAGCATAAAAAAGCTTATCTCTTAAAATTTGTATGTTGGGTAGACCAACTACTAGTTTTCTATATATTATCCTATTCATCAAGTTAAATTATATGTGTCCTAAACATTTGTGACATAATGATGAATCTTCATTATCAGTGACCAAATATTTAGTTCCATGCCTTAACACATCATCTAGGTCTAGTAAATAGATATTATCAAATCTAGAACTCTTAAACACAAAACTCTTACTAGCCTCATGTTCAATTAGGAAACTCAAAGTATAAAAAACATTTGAATATCCATTGTCACATAAGTGACTAACGCTTAATAAGTTGTGTTTAAGCCCTTTAACCAATAAAACACCATTTATGGTTATTAAAGAGGTACTTCCAACAAGATATTCTCCTAGAATTTTACCTTTATTGTTGTCTTCACAAGTGATGTGACCTTGTTCTTTATGATCAAACTTGATGAAAATTCAAGCATATTCCGTCATGTGTCTTGAATATCCACTATCTAGGAACCATATCCTTTTTACGGAGGTAATATCATCCTATAAGAATTCAAACAGGTAAATCAGGTGCCGAGCTAGTAGGTCTTTGAGGGTTATCAAAAGATCACTTAGGTATATATGTCATAATACCATTAAGAACTTTAATATTCCTAGCATGGAAAAGAAGCCAAATGTTTCCTTTTTTTCTCCACAATAATGATAGATTACTTTAGATGAAACATTCTTTCAATATTTTTTTAGTAAAGTGAGGGTTTTTCTTAAATTTATTCCTTATTTCACTTGAAGAAGTGGAAATAATATTATATAATGAAATGGCCTTGGCTAATTTTCCTTTTAGGTTTTCATTTTCAATTTTCAAAGCCGAACTAGTGTCACAATCCCTTTTAACTAACCTTTTGGCCAAAGCATCTGGAACACGTAATTGTTTGCTTACAAGAGATGCATGAACTTCCTATAAGGATTATGAGGAATTATTAATATCACAAATTTCTTTATCAAATCTTAAAATCAGTTTTATTTGATGATAGATTTTCTTAAATGCACCTAAGGCGTTAACATGCATTTATTTAAACTCTTTTGACAATTTATTGTAACACGGTTTAAAATTAGAATCAAAATCATACACGTTTGAGTCTTTACCATTTTTGTTTTCCATGAAGCACATATTTTCAAATTCATCATTTGAGCTTGAACTAGAAGATGAAGAAGATCTGTTGTTTTCGTCTTCCCAAGGGATATACGCCTTCTGAACTTTAGTACGATTACCCTTCATCTTATAGGAGTCTTTATCCTTCTTTTTGTTGTGATTTTTGAGAATTTGACATGTATTATGGTAATGAATTTACTTTCCACATTCATAGAATATAAAATTTTATTCCTTTTTCTTTTATTCATTCTTATATGGATGAGATTTCTTAAAGTTGATCAAGTTATTGTGGGAGTCCTAGAGCCGTAGTTTCTTTATATATTGATTGTAGTGCTTGATGAATAACTCCATTTATAACTTATTGAAATAATCTTCATTTAAACTTTCATCGTCTTCCTCTAATTTCCTTTCCTTGGATGAAAAGGATTTCAATGAGATGTATCACTTCTCTTATTTTCGTTTCTCTTTATTTTTATCATTTACTTCACTTTCAACGAGCCTTCTTAATTCATTTTCATTCAAAATTATTTTTTCAAATCAGGTTGTGTTAGATGACAGAGCCTTATCTAGAGGGGGAGTGAATAGACCACCAAGCTAAAAAATCCAGAAACATTTCTTATTTTAAACTTATTTAGAATAGAGTGCACGCAAAAAGTTTTTCAAAAAGTGTCGTCTATACGAACCACGTTATTGGAAGTCAGATATGAAAATATAAAAGTACTATTATGGAATGAATACAATAATTTGGAATTTATAAAATTCAATCAAGTAACAAGATATTAATTGTTTATAGCAAGTTACTAGCAATACTATTTCTAATGGCAGTTATCAAAAGAACAAACAAAACAATTTGTTGAATACTTGGCGTGCAATCAAATCTTCATAGTTTTCCTTTGACTTGTGTTGATACAAAAAGACACTTATAATCGAAAGTGATTATAAGCAATATGAACACCTAATTCAAAATAAATACAATTTCGGAAAAATCCTACGAGTCGATTAAATGCTCGATGCTATTAGAAAAATTGATTGATGAAAATTAAAGCAAGTAAAATGATAAGAAAAAAAGACACGAGGATTTGTCTACACAGTTCCCCATTTTTTTCCTCGTGTATTGGTACGTCTGCACCTAATTCCAATTTAGAATTAGGATAATTCTTACTATCCAAAAGTTGATACAAGAGAAGTGTTCCAAGAACAACCCTACAAACCCTAACCGTTTATTGTTGATTTAACCCTTCTCTTCTTTTGATCTTGAGAAAGACCAAGACACAATAGATCCTAATTGACTTGTCAATATTTCTACTCCTTTGCATTATTTATCTCCAAATCTTTAGAGCATGATCAATTGTACCTATTGCAACACAAGACTTCAGTTTAATTCTCCGTTGTCGTGTTACTTCCTTTTGGTTCTTTATCTCCAAAGGATCCTTTGTGTTCTTTATCTAGAAATGCTTTCACTAGGCTGAAATCATGTCTAGAACGTTTTTCACGAAAATCTACATGTTGTACCCCCAAATTTTCCCTCTCATTTCACTCAAGACATGTGTCTAGAGGTCCTCAATTGCTCAAGGATGACTAAGGATTGACCAGACAAATCCTCCTTCTGAGGCAACAAGCTTCAAACTAGGGTTTCACTCCTTATCAAGATTGTTGAAGTCCAAGGGTCCCAAATTATTTCCAGGGTCGAAATATGTTCTCAAGATCATCCATGTCAAGTTTCATGCCTTGCACAAGAAGTTTGCTCAGTCCATTGCCCAAATGCCTGAAAATCAACTATACTAGGTCAAAAGTCAATTGTGGCCCACATACAGTCAAACTTCAATATTTTTGGCCAACATCAACATTTTGAATATATATCCATCATTTGATCAAGGTTTTATCATGATTCCTCAAGGAATGCCCCCAAATTCATCATAACCTAAAAGTGGCTAAATTAGGGTTTCATAGGAAAAGTCAACCAAACTTTGACCAGGCATAACTTCTTCATACTTTATTAGAAAGTTTCCATCCAAGGCTCATTTTGAAAAGGATGCAATTCCCTACAACTCATCTTCATCCCACAATTTCAAAATATGCACTCATCAAAAGATTTGAATTTCTACATTATAGGTCCTTTTGAAAAGTCAACAAAAACACCTTTTGGGTCAAAGATTCTTACATGAACATGGAAGACCCAATTGAGATGAAACAAAAAGGGTTGTTTAGGGGATATCCTAAGCTTTCTAAAAAGTCCAAGAACACCTCTCTAGGATTAAAATTGGAGGAGATATGCCTTGTCAAAGTTGACCATTTTTGCAAAATTGCCAAAAGTCAAATGTGCTCAAAAATACATTTTTTGTCAAATGGGCCTAGCATTTCATGATTGTATCTTGTTTGTGACATGGTAAAAGACCCAAATCATCCTCCATATATTATTTGCTTATTTATTTATTTATTTTATTTTGATTTTTATTTATTAAAAGTTAGATTAAATCAAATAAATTGCAAAAAATATAAAAGATTGATTTTTGATCTGATTTTTTATAGGAATCAAATCCAATTAGGCTGGCATATCATATCAAATCGTGCAAGGGATGATTGAAGCAAAATTGGCATGACTATGATTGTTTTGGAAAGATATAATACAAGAGCAAAATCAAATCCAATTTCCATGATTCACAAAGATTTAATTTTGTTTTTGTTAACCTAATCAGTTATACTACATATATACAACATACCCAAGCCAAAAGGAGAATGATTGCAGGTCGTGAAAGCTGCGAACAAAACTCAAATTTTGGGGAAAAAGTAGTGGATCATTCTCCAACCTAGTGGGAAATTCAAAGCATTTCAAAGCTACCAATCGATTCTTGGACATCTCCATAACGTTCTGCAATCATTTTCCAGTTCTCCCAAGCCCAGAAATAGGACATACGATCATCACAGTTTTCTTCTTTTTAAAATCCAATTACTATGATTCTTTCATCATGAACATGTTTTAATGGTATATCTGTGTTGGTTGTCATGTTTGCAACGTATTGGATTGGTTTAATTGATATTTTGATGCATATACTGATGAATGCCATGGCTAGGGTTTGAAGTCACGTTTTAGGGCTTCTTGATACAGGTGAAATTGGCCCAAGAAAAGGGTACCATGATGCTCTTGGCATCAAGACAAGTTGAACCATGGTCTTTAATTTTATTTATCATGCATTTTTCTTGATTTTTGAAGTGTACAGGTTATGGCTACAGACGCTTGTCTGTAGGTAAAAGTGTTTAGCCAAAGGCGACGGATCTGCGAAGAAGACAACAACGTGTCTAACCGCTATTGGCTTATTTGAATTTCGCGCGCTTATTGGAGTCATTCACGTTTTTTTATATATTACTTATTTTTGTTATTATATTGATAACTAAACCTGATAGCCCAGATGGAAAGGCGTGCGTTGTGTAAGTAAGAGGACCTGGATTCGATCCTATGTCCCAGCATTTTCTTTATTTTCCTAACATTTAAACGTAGGTTCTATATATTACCTTGCCAAGCGTCCATCATGCGCTACCACCATCCAGCCAATGGATTCATTGCTAGCAAGATCCAACACCTCAACCAAGGAAGGACTATGGTGCACTCCCAGGCTGGCACAACAGGGAATCACACGCATGGAATGGGCTCAACTTCATGGGCCTAAGCAATTCAGCATCATACCCCCTCATTCAGCTTCTAACAGGCCCATTCTATCTTTTTTATTTTAATTCTTTTAATTATTTTCTAATTATTTTCTTTTTTAAAAATAACACAAAAATCATTACTTTTTTCATTTAATCAAAAAATCTTAAAAAACATCCCAAATCATTTTTCATAAAAAATATTTTATTTATTTAATTAATTAATTATTTTAATTAAATTAAGACAATTTAATTCTTTCTTTTGTCATAATTTAAAATAATTAGACTTAGGGTTTAATTTTGTATATAATCTGATTTTTTCTCAAAAAACTAACCTAAACATTTTTTTAATTAGATCTTTTAGGTTTTGCTAATTATTCTCGCATTTAATTCGTCGCATGCATTTTTTAATTTCCTTTTTATTATTATTTTAACTGCTCCGAGTTTGTAAAAGTAATTAGGGTTTCAATTCCGCATCTTTATTTTCGGTCAAAATAATTATGTATCTGCAAAAGCCCTGTAATAGCTAGGACTTTAACTTTCCCGCTTTAATTTCTGCAAACTATAAATTGCTTAGATGTATGTTAATAGGATTGTATGGAAAGACAAACTGAAAGTTAATACGGTAGAAAACCCTAAATGTGCAAAGATAAATTAATTGAAAATTACACTCGCACATGCTCACTCCTAGGGTTTCCTCCACTCCAGTTGCCTTCGGTAAACGGTCATGAAGTATAGGGTTTGTTAGTGGTTGTCCTCTAGCCCTGAAACATCTAAAATGACCCATTCAGATGTTGCCTCGGAAAAAGATCTTTAAGGCTTTAGGATGATGACTAACATTTCCTAACATTGCTTTTGCAATCGTATTTGTCCCTTCGAATGTCCCTAAAAAACTCCAACGACGATGCTACCTATTTCTCAATAATGGGATAGAATTGTCTAAAAGGAAAACAAATAGACCTTTTTCGAGTAGGTAGATTAGTTCCTAGGTACTTTCTCAAACAAACAATAACTTTTTCACACCAACACTTTTCAAACAAAGTTTTCAAAAACAACTCCGTAACACTCTTGAGGACAGAAACAAGGGTTAATACGAAGTAAAACAAAACTTTTCAAAACAAGCACACACAAGCAGTTTTCAAAATGAGTAAGTACCTAAGATCCCGTGGAAAACCACAGATAGAAAGGGTGCTAACACCTTCCCTTTCTATAATCTACCCCCCGTACTCAGAAATATCTCAAAAAAGGTTTTTTTCTGTTCTTTTTCCTTTTCCTGATTGGATAAAATAAAAGTCGGTGGCGACTCTTGCTTACCACGACATTTGCGAACAAAAAACACAAACCATTATTAATAGTCCATTCTGCCACCGTATCACAGAACTGGCGACCCTGCTAGGGAATAAAATATAAAGTGGGGTAAACCTTAGGATCTAGGTCATATTTAATTGCTTTCTCTTGATTGTCTTGCTTGCTTTATATTTATGGTAACTGTTTGGGTTATTTGATCTTACACCCGGATCGGGAAACACCTTTTAGGTAAGTAGCAATAAACATTGAGGGAGCTGTGCTGGGGTATACCGACACGGTTGAAGTAGTAGCTACATTGATGTGGCACTTTAGTTGGTACCCGTAACCCTTGAGTCAATCAGGGAGATATACGGGACCTCCACGTGGTGTCATAAAGCATCAACTGACCTTAGAACCTTTAATTGCACAACTTGGCCAGTAGGATGTAGCGAGATGGCCGACTATGGTGTATGCCCAAGGTCGACAGATACTCGATGCTACACTCATTGAGGTTTGACTTCTGAGTTTTGTTTGATTACAAATCAATCATCGATTGAACAAGGATTGGGGGAAAGATTGGTGATATTGAGATCCCTTTAGAACCCGGTTACATATTTATAGGACATGTTGAACCAATCCAACTTTAAGAGGGTATGACCTTAAAACTCAAGAAGGCCTTAAACCTAAGGACTTTGTGTTATTTTTGTGTTTGCTATACCTGTGATTTATCATGACATCATAAACATCATACCGTAGCATATCATACTAACTATTTCAAGGGTTTCTAGGGCTCATCTTTTCTCTGTTTTGTAGGATATGGCATCCGCCTGCAGGAACACTATTCACATTAACCTAGTGAAAGTATCTCCCCAATTAAGGGATTTGGCAGTAAGGATTCCTGAAAGCTCTCCTTTCACTGAAAAGCATGGTCGGTTGCTCAACTTGGTCACTGCAAAACCTGACGAAGAAATGTTGAAAGTGTTGTTTCAGTTCTTCGATCCTCTGCATCATTGTTTCACATTCTCGGATTACCAGTTAGTTCCTACTATGGAGGAATTTTCTCAATTATTAGGGATACCCATTCTTGATCAGCTACCTTTCAGCGGTACGGAAAGACATCCCAAACCTGAAGAAATTGCGAAATCTCTATCCTTACAACGGTCCGACATAGTGATAAATTGGGAAACCAGAGGGAATGTTCAAGGAATTCTGATTAAATTTCTGTTCGAGAAGGCTTACTATTTTTGGGATACCCTAGATCTACAAGCTTTTGAAGAGGTTTTGGCGCTCCTTGTCTATGGGATGGTATTGTTACCTAATGCGGATCAACTCGTAGATGTGAGCATAATCCAGGTTTTTCTGTCTCGGAATACGGTACTTACATTACTCGGGGATATTCCACACTCTCTGCATGCTCGCACTCTAAAAAGAAGGGGGACCTTCCAGTCTTGCACTCCTCTATTGGCTAGGTGGTTTATTTCGCACCTACCCAGATCTTCTTTGAAGAATGAACAGGGTAAAAGATGGTCTCATCGACTGATGTCCCTTACGGATTCAAACATTCATTGGTGTTCACGGTTCTCGGAAGATGTTAATATCATCGATCTCTATGGTGAATTCCCTAATGTCCCTCTCTTAGGCATTAGGGGAGGAATCACTTATAACCCTTGCTTAGCATTACGAAAGTTTGGTTATGCGAGAAGGGGTGGTCCTCATGATACACTTATTCAAGATATCGCCTTCAGCTATGAGAATGATGTTCAGGGTTACCACAAAAGGTTCATACAAGCTTGTAGTATGGTACATAGGGTTGACAGCAAGACACTTGGGCATAAGAATTCCATACCTCTCTAGCCTTATCTCAGATAGGTACGAGCCCGCGCTCAAACTCTTATGATGCCTTATCCCACTATCCGACCTATGATTATGGAACCAGTTGCCGAGGGAGACACTCTTCATCTTGTTCTTCATCCAGACATGCCAACTGATCACGAAGAGTTACAAAAGTCCTGGGTTCAGCTTAAAGAGGAGCAGGATAAGTTTGAAGCCCAATTCTACGCCAGCGAGAAGAAGGTCTTGGAACTCACTAGGCTACTTCATGAAGAGAGGAATATCAATGCCTACATCGCGCCAAAGAGGATGCGCTCATGGGAAACCTAGTCTTCTTTTTATTTTATTTTGCTTAATTGTACTCTCAAAATACATTCTTTGTAATAATTCAAGTTTACTAATACAATTCATGTTTGTTCCTTTTTGTTTAAGAAAATTTGAGCCTTTAAGAACCCTTGAAAACATTGCATACATATCATACATATCATTTCATAACAGGATTCATAATAGGTTTCTCATCTCCTCCGCTGTTTATTTCAGCAATGGCTCTTGAACAAACTGTGAAAGATCTTCAGACTCAGAACACGTAGTTCTAGAAAATGATTGTGGCTCTGGCCAAAAGACAAGAAGAGCTGAAGGCTCTAATTGTTAAGAATAACACTAAGAAGACCAAGAGGACAACCAGTGTGGCACATATGAGCAGAAGGTCCAGAGGGCCTCCAAGATGGGTTGTTGATTTAGCTTCTTCATCTAAAGAGGGAGAGAATCAAAAGGGTGAAGCCAGAGAAGAGGACCCTAGTCCTAAAGAGTCTGACAATGAAACTGATTATAATGAGGAGCAGTACCCTCCGGCTGATGAAAAGTATAAGCAGTTAGAAGAGCGTCTGAGTGTTATAGAAATCCAGAAGGTTCCTGGGCTGGATTTTGAAGAGTTGAGTCTTGTCTCCGGGGTTGTCATCCCTCCAAAATTTAAGGGACAGGTATTTTCTAAGTATGATGGGGTCTCTTGTCCTAAAATGCATCTCCGTTCCTATGTGAGGAAGATACAACCTCATACTGCCGACAAAGACTCATGGGTTCACTTCTTCCAAGACAGTTTGTCTGGAACACAACTAGATTGGTTCTATCAGCTGGAAAGAGCCAATGTTCGTAACTGGAAAGACCTTGCTGCTAAATTTTATAAGCAATATCAGTATAATGTAGACCTTGCTCCCACCCGTACACAACTCCAAAATTTGTCTATGGGTTCGAATGAGGGTTTCAAGGATTATGCTCAGAAGTGGAGAGATTTGGCTGGAAGAGTTCAACCTCCCTTGGATGACAGGGAGCTCGTGGATATGTTTCTGGGAACTTTGACTGGGGAATTCTTCAACCATCTGATTGGAAGTTCATCAGCGGGTTTTATTGAACTGATCTTAATAGGAGAAAGAGTGGAAGCTGGAATTCGAAGTGGAAAAATTCAGAAGGATGCCTCTTCTAGTGCTGCAAGGAAGCCGTTTACAAGTAAAAAGGAAGTCAGTGCCGTCTATAACCAAAAGAATCAGAATCGAACCAAGCACCGTCCAGTGGTAGGGGTTGTTATGATTCCCAAACCTGCACCTGCCCAGCAAAGAAACAATCAGCCAAGAGTAGAAAGACCAGCTAGACAGTTCACTCAGATCAACATGATGCTGTCTCAGGTTTTACCCCCATTTGCTAAAGTCCAATTGGTTTCTCTGAGGGAAGCTCCGAAGAATCCGAACACCACCTCTCCCTACTATAAACCAAATTCTCGTTGTGCTTACCATTTGGAAAGTCTAGGCCATGATACCAATGACTGTTGGGCTTTGAAGAACAAAGTACAGGATCTGATTGATGCTAAGGAGATTAAATTTGACCCCCTGGAGACTCCCAACGTTATCAATGCTCCTATGCCGAAACATGGTCGGGGTGTTAATGTCGTTGAAGAAGGTGTGTTTGTGACCTCTGTGGAAGAGTTGGTGACCCCACTTATGACTATCAAGGGGAATTTTTTGAAGGCCGGTTTATTTCCGGGTTGTGGTGAAGCTTGCCACTTTTGTTCATTTCTACCGACTGGTTTCCCTTTGTTAAAGGCAGGTGTTCAGCGCCTGGTGGATGACAAAGAGATCCTGTTTGAGAAGACTCCTGTTCCGACTGTTTCCTATGAAGACATTGCTATCATAACCATTTCCGCCAATCCTTCCAGGGCCTCCACTAAGAGACCCATCAGGATTACATCAGTTCCGAAGGTAACTCTGTTGATCATAACCATGCTTGGACCAATCCCATACTCCTCGGACAAAGTTGTTCCTTGGAACTATGGGGACGACGTCTATTACCACGATGTAAAGCGGGACATGCTAGCCATTGAAGACAAGATTGATGAAAATGTTGATTCCGACATCGTCAATATTGCCGGAACCAATAAAATAACAAGAAGTGGAAGAGTGTTCTCCTCTGAAATTTCTCCCCCGAAGACTGTTACCGGACCTATGATCATTCCTGTTGTGGTTCCACCCAAGACTACTACTGCAATTCCAGTAATCACTCCTGTTGACCCTCCCATCACCGAGTCGACCGAGACTCGAGGTAAAAACATACTGATTGAGCCTGTCCTGACAAAGGCCAATTCAGTAACCATACTAGAAGCTTCTAAAAAAGAAATGGAAGAAATTTTGAAGATAATAAAGAAGAGCGACTACAACGTGGTCGAGCAGCTGGGGCAGACCCCATCCAAAATTTCTATGTTGGCTTTGTTGTTGTGTTCCGAGGCCCATGCAAAGGCTTTGATTAAGTTTCTGAAGACGGCTCACGTGCCACAAGAGACATCCGCTGATCAGTTTGAAGATTGTGTGGCTAGTATGACTGCCGATAATGGTTTGGGTTTTTCCAATGCGGATCTGACACCAAAGGGGAGGAAGCATAATGATGCTCTTCATGTTTCCGTTGAATGCAGGGGCACAACTCTGGCTCATGTTTTGGTAGATATTGGCTCCTCTTTGAATGTTCTACCTAAAAAAGCTCTAGACAGATTAGACTGCGAAGGCTTGACCTTGAAGCCTAGAAATATAGTAGTGAGAGCTTTCAATGGTTCGAAGAGGATGGTGCACGAGGAAGTGGATGTCCCTATCAAAGTTGGTTCCCAGACCTTCGAATCCACTTTCTACGTAATGGATATCAAACCATCATATTCTTGCTTGTTGGGACGCCCTTGGATACATGGGGCTGGGGTTGTTACTTCAACCCTCCACCAAATATTGAAGTACCCAGTAATAGGAAAGATTGTCACTGTGCATGGTGAAGAGGAGTATATGATCAGTCACTTGAACTCCTTCAGGTACGTGGAAATGGATGAAGAGTTCATCGAGACTCCTTGCCAGAACATTGAAGAGGTACCTCAGATTATGGCTACAACAGAAACTACCGACAGTTCTCCAAAGGTCACCAAATCTCCCTCAAAGATGGCTTCTCTCAAGGATGCACGAGAAGTGGTTGAAGAAGGTGGGTCTACCATTTGGGGTCAGCTCCCAGTTATTCATTACAAGTATGACAAATCTGGTTTGGGCTTTACTACAGGTGCTCAAAAGGCTGTTCGTCACGCTCGGGCTGGAGGACCTCCCCTACGCATAAGCAATCCTGGGGTCAATGCGCTTGAAGATAATGATGGTGATTCCGACATTGACAGCTGGATCTTCCCGACTACCAACGACGGACTCAGTAACTGGACTGCCAAGGACTTTGTACCGATTACTTTTGTTCAGGAGTAATTGTCTTTCTGATTTTTCGGATATGTAATTTAAAACAATATAAACTCTATAGTCGCGTGTCTTACCTGGGGAACAATGGTTCTATTTGTGAGGGTTATCATGTATCATTTTCATATGACATCAATAATGCATTGGACGTTTGCATACAAATTTTGCGCTCTCTATCTTTCTTTTATTTTATTTTGTCTATACAGCTATGCTCTTACACACACTCACGTATCCAAATGCAGATCCATATCCACTCTGGATCCCATTGATAACAGTTCTGCTACTGCTCATTATGACTTTGAAAATCCGATCAACCATGCCGAGGACGAAGGTGAGGAAGATTATGAGGTACCCGGAGAACTTGCTAGACTATTACAGCAGGAAGAAAGGGCCATACAGCCTCATGAAGAGCCGGTTGAGACAGTGAAATTGGGTACAGAGGAAGACAAAAAAGAGGTTAAGATAGGTGCAAATCTAGAGCTTAGTATCAAACATCGGTTGGTACAGATGTTGCATGAGTATGTTGAAATCTTTGCCTGGTCATATGAAGACATGCCGGGACTAGACACAGATATAGTCGTTCATTGTCGGCCAACTAAAGAAGACTGTCCTCTGGTAAAGCAAAAGGTCCGTCGTATGCGCCCTAAGATGTCAGAGAAGATTAAAGCATAGGTTATAAAGCAGTTCAACATAGGGTTCTTAGCTGTCACCTCCTATCCGCAGTGGGTTGCTAATATGGTTCCAGTACCTAAGAAAGATGGTAAAGTACGAATGTGTGTGGAATACAGAGATCTGAATAGGGCAAGCCCCAAGGATGACTTCCTACTTCCCCATATCGATGTTCTTATTGACAACACGGCACAGCACAAAGTATTTTCCTTCATGGATGGTTTCTCTGGCTACAATCAGATCAAGATGGCACCTGAAGACATGGAGAAGACAACCTTTGTTACACAGTGGGGCACTTTCTGCTACAAGGTGATGCCGTTTCGGTTGAAGAATGTTGGGGAAACTTATCAGCGAGCTATGGTAGCTCTGCTCCATGACATGATTCACCATGAGATAGAGGTTTACATCGATGACATGATAGCCAGGTCTAAAACTGAGGAAGAATATCTTGATCATCTACAAAAGTTGTTTGATAGGTTGAAGACGTACAAGCTGAAGTTAAATCCGAACAAGTGCACCTTCGGGGTAAGGTCTGGTAAGCTTCTGGGATTCATCGTCAGTGACAAAGGTATTCAAGTAGACCCTGCAAAGGTGAAAGCCATATAAGATATGCCGGCTCCCCGTACTGAGAAGGAAGTTAGAGGTTTCTTGGGGCGCCTAAATTACATTGCCCGATTTATTTCACATCTGACTGCTACTTGTGAGCCAATCTTCAAGCTTTTGAAGAAAGATCAAGTGGTAAAGTGGAATGACGAATGCCAGGTCGCCTTTGACAAAATCAAGCAATACCTCCAAGAACCTCCTATTCTGATGCCTCCAACTGGAGGAAGACCTTTGATAATGTACTTAACAGTGTTAGATAATTCAATGGGGTGTGTGCTAGGGTAGCATGACGAGTCTGGTCGAAAAGAGCATGCAATATACTACCTTAGCAAAAATTTTACCGACTGTAAAACACGATACTCACTGCTCGAGAAAAATTGTTGCGCTTTGCCATGGGCTGCTCGCCGACTGAGACAGTATATGTTGACCCACATTACTTTATTGATATCTAAGATCGATCTGATCAAGTACATTTTCGAGAAGCCCGCTCTCTCCGAAAGAATAGCAAGATGGCAAATGATCTTAACCGAGTACGACATCCAACACACAACCCAAAAAGCAATCAAGGGAACTGTGTTAGCTGATCATTTAGCACATCAAGTCATGGATGACTACCAGTCCATGAATTTTGAGTTCCCGGATGAGAACATCATGTTAGTAACCGACTATGAAGAACCTGGACCAGATGAAGGACCTGAGGAAGGATCCCGATGGTCTATGTTTTTTGATGGAGCCTCAAACGCACTGGGTAACAACATTGGCGCTGTAATCATATCTCCCGAGGGCTATCATACTCCATTCACTGCCCGATTATGTTTCAACTGTACCAACAACATGGCAAAGTATGAAGTGTGTATCATGGGTCTTAGAGCTGCTATTAACCTAAGGATCAAGTTCTTGAGTGTATTTGGGGATTCCGCTTTGGTGATAAGTCAGATCAAAGGCGAGTGGGATAAGAAACACCTGAACCTTATCTCTTACAGAGAACATGTACTGACACTACTGCCGCATTTTGAAGAGATCACCTTTGAACATTTCCCACGAGAAGAGAATCAGTTAGCGGACACGCTAGTTACTATGTCGTCAATGATTAAGGTTAGGTGGGATAATGAAGCTCCTCGAATCACTATTGAGAGGTTAAATGAACCGACATACTGTTGTGAGATCGATATTAAGGAGGTAGCCAACAAACCTTGGTTTCATGAGGTGAAAAGGTATCTCGAGGCTCAAGAATACCCCGAAGGGGCATCTGTCAATGACAAGAAATTTCTGAGAAGGTTCGCTGCAAAGTTCTTTCTCAGCAATGGAATCCTCTATAAGCGCAATCATGACTCTACCTTACTGTGGTGTATAGACAAGAGCGAATCAGAGAGGATCATGGAATACCTACATGAAAGTACCTATGACACTCATTCCAGTGGATATACCATGGCAAAGAAGATCCTACGGGTAGGATACTACTGGTCCACTATGGAAGCCGACTGTTATCAACATTCTCGAACCTGTCACGTGTGCCAAATATATGCTGATAAGGTGCGTGTACCTCCAGTTCCCTTGAACGTCTTGATAGCTCCCTGGCCCTTTGCAATGTGGGGCATTGACATGATCGGCGAGATCAGACCTACCGCGTCCAATGGGCATCGCTTCATCCTAGTGGCCATTGATTACTTCACAAAGTTGGTTAAGGCTGCCTCCTTTTCTACGGTTACCAAGAATGTGGTGGCACGGTTCATCAAGCATAACTTGGTTTGTCGTTATGGTATCCCTGAGAGAATCATCATGGATAATGGTACTAATCTCAACAACTCGATGATCATTGAACTCTGTAAACAGTTCAAGATTCAGCATCACAACTCTTCTCCTTACCGGCCGAAGATGAATGGGGCTGTCGAAGCTGCTAATAAGAATATTAAAAAGATCATACAGAAGATAACGGTGACATATAAAAACTGGAACGAGATGTTACCGTTTTCTCTTCACGGGTACCGTACTTCAACACGTACGTCGACAGGGGCAACACCCTATTCTCTGGTATATGGCATGGAGGTTGTCCTACCCATGGAGGTCCAGATCCCTTCTCTACGGATTATGAAGGATACGTGTTTGAGCGAAAACGATTGGATTTAGACTCAACTTGATCAATTGAACTTAATCGACGAGAAAAGACTTATTGTTGTCTGCCATGGTCAAATGTATCAGAAACGGATGATCAAGGCCTTCAACAAGAAAGTCAGACAACAAGTGTATCAAGTAGGGGATATGGTAATCAAGCGCATCATACTGCCGCAAGGTGATCCCAGGGGTAAATAGACTCCCACCTATGAGGGATCATTTTTAATTAAGAACATATTTTCGGGTGGAGCCATGATTCTGACCACCATGGATGGTGACGACCTTCCACACCCTGTCAACGCGGACATAGTGAAAAGATACTACGCATAATAAAGACCCGCTAGGTTGACATACCTAGGCAAAAATAAGGGCATCCCGGTGAACCAAAAGGGTTCGGGCAAAAATTAGGGATAAAAAATGAAAAAAATATGTACACCTGGCAAGTCGAAAACCCGAAAGGGTGGCTTAGACAAAAAAGGGTATCTCGGAGGACTGAAAACCCGAAAGGGCGGTCCAGGCAAAAATTAAGGATTAAAGCATATCACTATATCCCATTGGATCACCTTGCGATCAAACCTCAATAATCAGATATCAAGCTCAAATGGTACCGATCAATCCAGTCAGCTTCGGACAAGCAGCAAAGTGATGAGATGCTCGAAGACATAGGGGCAATAGCAGAATTGAAACCCAATGGGATCACTACACATAGTTGTTTTCTTTTTGTACACAATTTCTGTAATAATTTCCATTTTTATGGCGACGTTATCTTACTAGAGCGTCAGCCTCCTTGTAAAAAACGCCCGTTATAGGCAAAATTGCAAATCAATACAAAGTGTCTTTTGAGTACAAAACTCTGTGTTTACTTTTTCTGTTTTCTGTTTTTTTTTTTTGCAAAAAAAACGTCCCATGTTTTATTCTTGACATATGCATTTGAATATGATTACTATTCACAAATATCTGCATATAAAACAGAAAGACAGTTACTAAGAACTCAAAGAAACTGGTACAAAACCTAAATAGCGACAATTACCCCGTCCATCATGGTACAAAGGGGAAGAGATAGTTGGAAGCAAAGTCACTATCACATACAAGCCAGTGATACCTATATTCCCCATAGAGCCTAGACAACCAAGGTCCGACCTCCGTATCCCCAAGCAGGAATTCCTTCCCCAGCAGGTTCCTTCAGAAAGCTGATATCTGCATTCCCCAGCCGAGTTTTATAACCATGAGCAATTTATAAAGCCATCTCCCGAGCAGAGTTTATTTCTATGACAGCGGAAGCTCAATCTCCAACAGAGCTCTTCTCTCTAGAAATGGAAGTTCATCCCCAGTTGAGTTTATTTCTCCAAATCAGCAGATATTCCAACATAGTATCTCTCTTCCCCACAAAGTCATTCCCCCACAGGATTATTCTCAGACAGAGTCTCCTCCGGCAGAATGTTCTCAAGCAGAATGGATGTAAATCCCCAGCTAATCATCTTCGGTCACTATCCTCAGCAGAAACGAAGAACTCAACTCCTTATACTGTCCAGCAGTAGTCCAGGATTTATTTTCCCCAGTTAGAGAATATCACAATAGCATTGCATATCCATACATCATGTCATGTGCATACATATTATACAACACAATCTCGTTTATTTTGAGAACATCATTACTTAATACATTTCATACATCATGACATTACATACGACTAACTCTTTACCTTTCAGGGAAAGATGCAATTAAGTTCTCACAAGTTCTCTCTGGTTCAGTCAAACCGACACCAAGGTTTCTATTCCAGTTGAAGATATTCCAAAACCTTTCAAGATTTTCTCTGGTTTAGTCAAACCGACACTAAGGTTTCTATTCTAGTTGAAGATGTTCTAAGACTTTCGTCTAGGTCAGCCGAATCTCCGCTAAGATTCTCATGATTTCTATGCCAGTCAAAGTCAATCCGAGACCTTCCCCCGGTTTAGTCAAATTGATGCTAAGATTTCTTTCCTGGTTGAAGACAACTCGAGACCTTTCCCTTGTTCAGTCAAATCGATACTAAGATTTCTATTCCAGTTAAAGAAGCTATGAAGCTCGGAAACTGACCAGATAATAACTTGATTTCCCCAAATTACTGAAGCCTGGAGCATGACCAGATAACGGTAAAAGACACTGAAACCTGGAGCATGACCAAATAACAGTATAAGGTACTGCGAAGCTTGGAATCCGACCAGATAGCAGTTTACTTGGCCAATTACTATTGAAGCCTGGAAACGACCGGATGTTAGTATGCCTTAAATTCAAGTTGAAACCCGGATGCGACCGGATAACCACTTAATTCCTTCTAAAGCCTGGAGCACGACCAGATAACAGTTTTTTAGATTGCAAAGCCTGAAGCACGACCAGATAGCAAGTTTAATCTCATCTCCCCAGTAAGTCACTGTAAAACCTGAAGCACGGCCAGATAGCAATAAGTCTTATTATCCTTAACAAATCACTATAAGGCCTGGAGTACGACCAAATAGCAGTTCATTTTCATCTCCTCGACTAAGAAATGATTCCCCAGTAGAGTAACAGAAAATTGAAGTTCCTAAAATTCCATTTCTCCCAAGACAGAGACCAACATTCCTCAGCAGATTCCTCCTTAACGACATGAACATGAATTCCCATCAAAGGAATATCTCGGGAAATCAACAACCTCTAGATGGCATCTTTAAGCCCATCTCTGACGATTCTCCATCATATCTTCCAGATGGAATCTTTAAGCCCATCCCCGGTAACCTTTCGTCATCTCCTCCAAATGTCATATGTAACCCCATTCCCGATACTACCTACACATTCCAGCACCATCTCAGACGAGTGCAAATTTCTGGGCACTCTAGTGTTCAATCATCTTCCACCTTCAGATTACGAAAGGCAGACAACCAATCTACATCCTCAGGTTTAAGAAGATTTAATAGGGGCAGCTGTTGTATTCAAAAATTTTCCCTCTCATTTCACTTAAGATATGCCTCTAGAGGTCCTCAATTGCTAAAGGATGACTAAGGATTGACCAGACAAATCCTCCTCATAAGGCAACAAGATTCAAACTAGGGTTTCACTCCTCATCAAGATGGTTGAATTCCAAGGGTCCCAAATGCTTTCCATGGTCCCAATAGGTTCTCAATATCATCCATGTCAAGTTTCATGCCTTGCACAAGAAGTTTGCTCAGTCAATTGCCCAAATGCCTGAAAATCAATTGTACTAGGTCAAAAGTCAATTGTGGCCCACATACATTCAAAATTCAAGATTTTTGGTCAACATCAACATTTTGAATAGATATCTATCATTTTATCAAGGGTTGATCATGATTCCTAAAGGAATGCCCCCAAATTCATCAAAACCCAAAAGTTGCTAAATTAGGGTTTCACAGGAAAAGTCAACCAAACTTTGACTAGGCATAACTTCTTCATACTTTATCAGAAATTTTCCATCCAAGGCTCATTTTGAATAGGATGCAATTCCATATAACTCATATTCATCCCACAAGTTCAAAATATGCACTCATCAAAAGATATGAATTTCTACATTATAGGTCCTTTTGAAAAGTCAACAAAAACACCTTTTGGGTCAAAGCTTCTTACATGAACATGGAAGACCCAATTGAGATGAAACTAAAAGGGTTGTTTAGGGGACATCCTAATATTTCTAAAAAGTCCAAGAACACCTCTCTAGGGTTAAAATTGGAGGAGATATGCCTTGTCAAAGTTGACCATTTTTGCAAAATTGCCAAAAGTCAAATGTGCTCAAAAATACATTTTTTTGTCAAATGGGCCTAGCATTTCATGATTGTATCTTGTTTGTAACATGGTAAACGACCCAAATCAGCCCCCATATATTACTTGCTTATTTATTTATTTTATTTTTATTTTTATTTATTAAAAGTTAGATTAAATCAAATAAATTGCAAAAAATATAAAAGATTGATTTTTGATTTGATTTTTTGTAGGAATCAAATCCAATTAGGCTGACATATCATATCAAATCGTGCAAGGGATGATTGAAACAAAATTGGCATGACTATGCTTATTTTGGAAAGATATAATACAAGAGCAAAATCAAATCCAATTTCCATGATTCACAAATATTTAATTTGTTTTTGTTAACCTAATCAGTTCTACTACATATATAGAACATACCCAAGCCAAAAGGAGAAGGATTGCAGGTCATGAAAGCTGAGAACAAAACTCAAATTTTGGCAAAAAAGTAGTGGATCATTCTCCAACCTAGAGGGAACTTCAAAGCATTTCAAAGCTACCAATCGATTCTTGGACATCTCCAGAACGTTTTGCAATCATTTTCCAGTTCTCCCAAGCCCAGAAACAGGACATACGATTATCACGGTTTGCTTCTTTTTCAAAATCCGATTACTATGATTCTTGCATCATGAACATGTTTTAATGGTTTATCTGTGTTGGTTGTCATGTTTGCAACGTGTTGGATTGGTTTAATTTATGTTTTGATGCATATACTGATGAATGCCATGGCTAGGGTTTGAAGTCACGTTTTAAGGCTTCTTGATACAGATGAAATTGGCCCAAGAAAAGGGTACCATGATGCTCGTGGCATCAAGGCAAGTTGAACCATGGTCTTTAATTTCATTTATCATGCGTTTTTCTTGATTTTTGAAGTGTACAGGTTATGGCTACAGACGCTTGTATGTAGGTAAAAGTGTTTAGCCAAAGGCGACAGATCTGCGAAGAAGACAACAACGTGTCTAACCACTATTGGCTTATTTGAATTTCCTACGCTTATTGGAGTCATTCTCATTTTTTTATATATTACTTATTGTTGTTATTATATTGATAACTAAACATGATAACCCATATGACAAGGCGTGCATTGTGTAAGTAGGAGGACCTGGATTCTATCCCAGGTCCCAGCATTTTCTTTATTTTCCTAACATTTAAATGCAGGTTCTATACATTACCTTGCCAAGCGTCCACCATGCGTTACCACCATCCATCCAATGGATTCATTGCTAGCCAAATCCAATGCCTCAACCAAGGAAGGACTATGGTGCACTCCCAGGCTGGCACAACAGGGAATCACATGCATGGAATGGGCTCAACTTCATGGGCCTAAGCAATTTAGCATCATACCCCCTCATTCAGTTTCTAATAGGCCCATTCTATCTTTTTTATTTTAATTCTTTTAATTATTTTCTAATTATTTTCTTTTTTAAAAATAACACAAAAATAATTGCTTTTTTCATTTAATCAAAAAATCATAAAAAACATTCCAAATCATTTTTCATAAAAAAATATTTAGTTTCTTTAATTAATTAATTAGTTTAATTAAATTAAGACAATTTAATTCTTTCTTTTGTCATAATTTAAAATAATCAGACTTAGGGTTTAATTTTGTATATAATCTGATTTTTTCTCAATAAATTAACCTAAACATTTTTTTTAATTAGATCTTTTAGGTTTTGCTAATTATTCTCGCATTTAATTACCCGTGCACTTTTTTTTAATTTCCTTTTTATTATTATTGTAACTGCTCCAAGTTTGTAATAGTAATTAGGGTTTCAATTCCGCATCTTTATTTTCGGTCAAAATAATTATGTATCTGCAAAAGCCCTGTAATAGCTATGACTTTAACTTTCTCGCTTTAATTTCCGTAAACTATAAACTGCTTAGATGTATGTTAATAGGATTGTATGGAAAGCAAACTGAAAATTAATACGGTATAAAACCCTAAATGTGCAAAGATAAATTAACTGAAAATTACACTCGCACTTGCTCACTCCTAGGGTTTACTCCACTACGGTTGCCTTCGGTAAACGGTCATGAAGTATAGGGTTTGTTAGTGGTTGTCCTCTAGCTCCGAAAGATCTAAAATGACCGATTCGGATGTTGCCTTGGAAAAATTTCTTTAAGGCTTTAGGATGATTACTAACATTTCCTAACATTGCTTTTGTGATCGTATTTGTCCCTTCGAATGTCCCTAAAAAACTCCAACGACGATGCTACCTATTTCTCAATAATGGGATAGCATTGTCTAAAAGGAAAACGAACATACCTTTTTTTAGTAGGTAGATTAGTTCCTAGGTACTTGCTCAAACAAAACAAAAAAATTTCACACCAACACTTTTCAAACAAAGTTTTCAAAAACAACCTCGTAACACTCTTGAGGATAGAAACAAGGGTTAATACGAAGTAAAATAAAACTTTTCAAAACAAGCACACACAAGCAGTTTTCAAAATGAGCAAGTACCTAAGAGCCCGTGGAAAACCACTGATAGAAAGGGTGCTAACACCTTCCCTTTCTATAATCTACCCCACGTACTCAGAAATATCTCGAAAAAGGTTTTTTCTGTTCTTTTTCCTTTTCCTGATTGGATAAAATAAAATTCGGTGGCGACTCTTGCTTACCGCGACATTTGCGAACAAAAAACGCAAACCAGTATTAACAATCGGTTCTGCCACTGTATCATACCATAAATTAATCAATGATCTTAGAGGATAAACCCGTAGTTTTTATGGATGAATACCCCTGCAAATATCAACCCAATATTCTTGGCTACACAAGAACCTAATTGGACGTTATGATACCTCGTCTAGATGGAACCCCAATAAAAGATTATTATGTGTGATTTGTTAGTGTATATACCTAGGTTGGAGGTTCAAAGTGAAGAGAAATTGTAGGAAATGTTTATGGTATCATCAAGTTGGAATGATGCATGAATGATGTATTTATAGTTGTGGAAGTTTAGATGCAAAAATGAGATTTTCATAATTAAAATGACTTAAAAAATTGACCTAATCAAACAATATGTGTCGACCTGAAGATTGTATGTGTCAACACATAAGTCAAATTTCAACGGTATGTGTCGACATGAAATGAAGAATGTGTCGACCGAAGCAAGACAATAACTTTAAGCTTTAAAAAATTAGTACATGTGTCGACGTGAAACTCGTATGTACTGATACATAAAATAAGAATTTATATAATTTCTTAAATACTTCAGTATGTGTCGACCTAAGCCCTCCAGAGGCTACAAGCTTCAAAACTCAATTGAATGTGTTGACCTGAAATACGTATGTGTCGACACATGCAATAAAAATTTATGCAGAAACTTGTTTTTCAAGACTTTCGTCAATTTCAAAAAGGTTTTTCATGGTCCCTAAATCTCTAATGTAAAGGAGTGCGCCACAACACATATAGATATTGTCTAATATACATAAATGTTAAGTTTTCCTAGTTTTGACGTCACGCAAAACATCTAATGGTGAAGTTGTACTCACATACTCCCCCTTTTTGATGATGGAAAAACTTGCGACGATGCATTTCCTGTAGTTATCAAAGGCTCCCCTTTACTTTGTGCTTCCCAACTTCATCTCACATATGATTCTCCCTCTTTTGGCAACATAAAAAAGAAAGATATCAAATTGTGAGAAGTATCATATTCCAATACAAATGGTAATATATCATTCAGAGGAATTTTTGCATAAAAGAGCATCAATTACATATCCCCATATATATATATATATATATATATATATATATATATATATATATATATATATATATATATATATATATATATATATATATATATATATATATATATATATATATATATATATATATGTGTGTGTGTGTGTGTGTGTGTGTGTGTAATGATGCAACCTAATGCTGGTACCAATGATGTCTTCTAGGTGGTTTAATCTTCCTTTCCCCAATAACAACATTCGTTTTACTTTCTTTCTTCCGAGAGAACCCGTATGATGAATTCTTTTTCCCTTCGTCTTTCGTCAAGCTTCCTTCCCTGGCAGCTTCTTCTAAACGAACACCCATGCTTACCATTTAGGTGAAATCACTCGGTTCACTGGCAAACATCCTTTCATAATAAACTGATCCAAGTGTATTCAGGAAGACCTTGGTTATTTCTTGTTTTCTCATAGGTGGTACCACCTAGGAAGGTATCTCGCGCCAACATTGCGTATATTATTTGAATGATCCTTGTCTCTCTGAGCCATTTCCCTCAACTGATGACGGTCAGGTGCCATGGACATATTATACTTATACTTCTTGATGAAGGCTTCCCCTAAATCCTTGAAGGTGCGGATATTGCTTCTGTCCAAACTCATATACCACTTCAAAGCGGCACCGGTTAAACTATCCTAGAAGAAATGAATAAGCAAACACTGATCATCAGTATGGGTGGAAATTTTTCTGATATATATCACCAGGTGGTCATGAGGACAAGAGTTTCCCTTGTGCCTCTCAAATTTTAGCACTTTAAACTTTGCTGGAACCTTAATGTTGGGAACTAGGCAGAGTTTGTTGACGTTCTGTCCAAATATTTCTTTTTCCTCGAAGGGCCTTCATTTCCTTCAGCATCTCATTGAATTGATCCTGAAAATCATCCAATCGGTCATAGAAACCCACACTTTCACTCAATGGAGAAACATGATGATAAAATTCATTATTAATAAATGGAACATCATTCACCGAAGGAGGTGCAGTATAATGAATCTCATTTCTAGCCACAGAAGTAACATGCACCACAAGAGGTGCGGGAGTAGCAGCAACTTGTGCAACTGGAGCAACTTGGGCATCAAGATTGTAACCTTCTGGCAGGAAATTTTCAGGCATTACCCACGGGTAACCCTGAGGCATATGATTCTGAGCAACAGTAACTGGAGTAACAGAAATGGGAACTGCCAGAGCTTCGAAAGTGACAGTTGTTTATTGTGGCTGAGCAAGTGGTGGCTGATTCTCAGCAGCCACCAACAATTTCATCAAAGCAATCAGATTGGCCATACCGGCCTTCAAACTAGTAACCTCTTTGCACAACTCATGATTCTCTTGTTCAAGATTCTCCATTTTATTCCTAAAGAGCATTGTGAAACTTGAATCACTCAAAAATACCAAGTATTGAAAAAGTTATGGCCTTGTGAAATTTGTGAAAATTCATGAGGTGACCTATAATCTTTTGAGTTCTTAAGGCATCTTCCAACCATTTTCAAGTATTGCACATAAAAGAAGAGTTGAATTTCACATACTTAAGATCAATATAGAAAAATAATGGGCTCAAGGAGATAAAAATTGACCAAGTTATGATCTTTTGAAGTCACATAAGGGATTTTGATGGTCTATCTAGATAACTTGTAATCTTTCTTGATCATTAGGAATCTTCCACAAAAAAATTTCTTTAAAATTTTAAAGTGATTGGTTTATAACCCTTTAAGGATAAGCTTATCGTTGGAATCACTCAAAATTCTCAAAAGATGAACAAGATATAGCCTTTAGAAATTTAAAACCCTAGCTCCTAAAGCACCAAAATGACTTGGAAGTCGTTTTCAATTTTGACAATCTTTCTTGCACAATCACTTTTTCCATGTGAACAGAAGTTGTTGTTGTTGGATTAAAATATCCAGCATCAACCTTAGGGATTCGAAGGGCTTAACATCCCCCCATGGGCGCCTACACATGTGTGTTAGGTGGGCCAGGTAGGCCCCTTGTTGGATTCGCTATAAGGAAATAGAGTAGCACCTTGGCTACAAGCAATTGCTTTTAGCGCAGTGGTAGGCGCTTGATCCAGTAAATGTGGTATCAGAGCAAGGTCATGGGTTCGAATCCCCCCGACTGACACTGGGGGGGAGATTGTTGGATTAAAATATCTAGCATCAACCTTAAGGATTCGAAGGGCTTAACATCCCCCCATGGGCGCCTACACAGGTGTGTTAGGTGGGCCAGGTAGGACCCTTGTTGGATTCGCTATAAGGAAATAGAGTAGCACCTTGGCTACAAGCAATTGCTTTTAGCGCAGTGGTAGGTGCTTGATCCAGTAAATGTTGTTAGAACATAGTTTGATTCTACAACCCTTGATTAGAGTTTTGATGATAACAAAATACAAAGAATAAATAAATTCAAAGATATATATATAAAACAAATATGCTGCTTAAAGTTATGTTTTGTATATACAGAAGTTCTGATGGAATCAACATCAGAAGATCAGTAATATGTCAGCATCAGAAGATCAGTAACATGTGCTACACGCTGAAGCTACCAAATCATACACTGAAGCTTGATGACCAGAATCTGCGCATAAACATATACACTCTGACTCTGATCAAAGATCTTTACCAAGTCATCAGCACTCAGAAGCGTCATCATAAGTTAAAGCAAAGAAAACTCTAAAGCGGTATCATAAGCAAAGAAGACTCTGAAGCGTTACTAAGTATTCAAGACAGAATTAAATGCTGACGACTCTCTTCAAGACAAGATCTTCTCAAATAGGAAAGTGCGTTATTATCATTAAAATGGCTTTATGGACAACGTATCTCTGCCTTGCCTATTTAAACAAGTCTGTGTGAGAAAAGACCCATGCATGCACTCACATAATTTGCCAAGCCTTCAACCATGCTTACTCAAACGCTTTAGAAAATTCAGTTTATTCCAAGCTTAAATTGTGTATTATCACAGTTGTGATATATTGTTTTATTAGAAAACGTTAACACATCATTGTTCAAATTATTTGTAAAAGATTTCCTTGAGATAAACCGGTTTGTGGTTATACTCAAGAAGGCTTTAACAGTTGTTAAAGTAGCTGTTGTAATCCTTTGAATATAGTGGATTAAGACCTCGCTGGAGAGAGGCGAAATCACCTTGACGGGTGGACTGGAGTAGTTTGAGATCAAACGAACTAGGATAAAAATACGGTGTTGTCTAAGCATTTGATTTAAGTTTTACAATTCAACCCCCCTTCTTGTGTTTTTCACATCTTCAATTGGCATCAGAGCGCCTGGTTCTGAGCTTATAACACTTAACCGTGTCAGTACAAGATCCAGCGTCAGAAAAACACAATGGCAGGACCAAATCAAAACATCAGCAATAATAACAATGAAGAAAGAGACAGATTCAGTGGCAAACCTCCAGTCTTTGATGGAGAGAACTTTGACTACTGGAAAGACAGAATTGAGAGTTTCTTTCTGGCCCATGATGCTGATCTGTGGGACATGGTGACTGATGGATACACGCACCCAGTGGATGGAAGTGGTCAGAAGATTGACAGGAAAACAATGTTTGATCAGCAAAAGTGTGAATTCAGAAATCATCACAAGGCCAGAACAATTCTTCTCAGCGCCATCTCTTATTCAGAATATGAGAAGATATCAAACAGAGACACTGCAAAGAATATGTTTGACTCTCTGAGAATGATGCATGAAGGAAACATTCAAGTCAAAGAAACCAAAGCCCTTGCACTCATTCAGAAGTATGAGGCATTCAAGATGGAAGAGAGTGAATCAATAGAAACTATGTTTTCAAGATTTCAAATTCTTATTGCTGGTCTAAAAGTTCTTGACAAAGGGTATTCTACTGCTGATCACGTTAAGAAGATCATCAGAAGCTTGCCAAAACAATGGAGGCCAGTGGTCACAGCGCTTAAGCTAGCCAAGGATCTCAAAAAAATCACTATGGAGGAACTTGTCAGCTCCCTCAGAAGTCACGAGATAGAGCTAGAAGCAGATGAACCTCAAAAGCAAGGTAAGCCATTAGCTTTAAAATCTAACAGAAAATCTGACTCCAAAGTTTTGCAGGCTGTGGAAGAAACCTCTGATGGGTCCTCATCAGAAGAAGATGAACTATCTCTCCTCTCCAGAAGGGTGAACCAATTGTGGAAGTAGAGGCAAAGGAAGTTCAGGAATCCCAGAAGATCAGAAAATCAGAATGAATCTTTCTCCAGATACAGAAGGTCAGAATCCTCCTCTGGACACAGAAGATCTGAAGGCTATTCAGGAAACAGAAAGCCAAACAACAAAGACATCATCTGCTATGAATGTAACGAGCAAGGGCACTACAAAAGTGATTGCCCAAAGCTTCAGAAGGAAAAGCCCAAAAAGAAGTTTGGCAAGGAAAAGAAGAAAAGTCTCATGGCTACATGGGATGATTCTGACACATCTGAAGCTGACTCAGAATCAGATGATGAAAGAGCAAATATAGCTCTCATGGCAAACATAACAGAAGACAGTGAAGCTTCTGAGTCAGAATCTGAATCAGATACAGAAGAGGTATTCCCTGACTTTACTATAAACTTTACTAAGGCTGAACTAGCTGAAAGCCTTAATGAAATTCTGGAAAGATATCAGCAGATCAGAGTCAAATTCAGAAACCTGAAAAGGAATCTTGCTTCTGACTCTGATAAGACTGAGAGTCTCAAATTGGAGAATTCTGAGTTAAAAGATAAAATTTCAAAATTAGAAAACCAATTGCAAAACTCTCAGAAGGAAACAATCCCTGAAACTCCCAGCAATGCTGATGAGATCATCAAGGAGTATGATCACAGCTTTCAGAAGTTTCTAGCTAAAAACATAGACAGAAGAAAAATGGCTTCAATGATCTATGGAGTTAGCAGAAATGGCAGAAAAGGGATAGGATATCAAGGTAAGGTACCTACACCAAAAAATGCCATGGATTTAGTTATAAAACGTACTCCACTTGATTCACACTTTATATATGGGCACACACATGACATAAAATATAGAAGTAGTGATTACTCTGTCAAACCAAAATTCAACCAGAGTTTTGGTAAAACTAACAAATCAGGACCCAAGAAAATATGGGTACCTAAGGATAAAATAATACATGTGGAAAATATCTTTAGCAGCAAAGCAAAAACACAAATCATGGTACCTGGACTCTGGCTGCTCACGACACATGACGGGAAGAAGGCATATGTTCCAAAGCCTGGAACTTAAGCCTGGAGGCCACGTAGGTTTTAGAGGTAATCAGAGAGGAAATATCATTGGCTTTGGAACAGTAGGTAATGGAAATCTTCCCTCTATAAGTAATGTTTTACTAGTTGATGGATTAATGCATAATCTGTTATCCATAAGTCAATTAAGTGATAACGGTTATGGTATAATCTTCAATCAAAATTCATGCAAAGCTGTTAGTCAGAAAGATGGGACTATCCTATTTAATGGAAAGAGGAAAAACAACATTTATAAAATAAAACTTTCTGAACTAAAAAGTCAGAATGTAAAATGTCTACTGTCTGTTAACAACAAGCAATGGATCTGGCACAGAAGATTGGGACATGTTAGTATGAGAAGAATATCTCAGATTAACAAACTCAATCTGGTCAGAGGATTTCCTAACCTGAAGTTCAATTCAGATGCTCTGTGTGAAGCATGTCAGAAAGGCAAGTTTGCAAAACCAGCTTTCAAATCCAAAAACGTTGTTTCCACCTCCAAGCCATTAGAACTTCTGCACATTGACTTATTTGGACCAGTTAAAACTGCTTCAGTTAGTGGCAAGAAGTATGGGTTAGTAATTGTAGATGACTATAGCAGATGGACATGGGTAAAGTTCTTAAGGCACAAGGACGAGTCACACTCTATGTTTGTTACCTTCTGTAACCAAGTTCAGAATGAAAAGGATCTTAGAATCGTCAAAGTCAGAAGTGATCATGGTGGAGAATTTGAAAACAAAGATTTTGAGTTATTCTTTAATGACAAAGGCATTCTGCATGATTTCTCTTGTCCTAGAACTCCTTAGCAAAATGGAGTTGTAGAACGAAAGAACAGAACATTGCAAGAAATGGCCAGAACCATGATCAACGAGACTAACGTTGCTAAGATCTTCTGGGTAGAGGCAATAAACACAACGTGTTACATTTAGAATAGAATCTCCATAAGACCTATTCTGGAAAAGACTCCATATGAATTGTGGAAGAACAGAAAGCCCAACATTTCCTACTTTCACCCATTTGGATGTACATGTTTTATTCTGAATACAAAAAATTATTTGAACAAGTTTGACTCTAAAGCACAAAAGTGTATTATGTTAGGATATTCTGAATGCTCAAGAGGATACATAGTATACAATACAGAAACACAGATTGTGGAAGAGTCAATCAGTGTTCGTTTTGATGATAAGCTTGACTCTCAAAAGTCAAAGCAGAATGAATTCCTTGCAAGTATGGAAGTTGAACTCACAGGTATTGAAGACAAATCATCAGAAGCTCTCAACAGAGACACTCCCTCAACATCAGAAAGAGTCACTGCAAGCAATCCAACACCTTCTGTTAATCAACTCTAGAAAAGACCTTCCAGAAGCATCATGGATCACCCAGAAGAAACAATCTTAGGAAGAAAGGAAGATCCAATCAGAACAAGATCTAGCTTCAGAAACTCTGAAGAATCCCTCATGGGACTGGTTTCTCTAATTGAACCAACAACAATTGATGAAGCACTTCTGGACAATGACTGGATTCTAGCAATGCAAGAGGAGCTAAATCAATTCACAAGAAATGACGTATGGGATCTAGTTCCCAAACCAAAAGGATTCAACGTCATTGGTACAAAATGGGTGTTCAGAAACAAACTGAACGAACAAGGTGAAGTCATCAGAAACAAAGCACGACTGGTAGCACAAGGTTATAGTCAGCAAGAGGGGATAGACTATACAGAAACCTTTGCTCCAGTCGCCAGGTTATAATATATCAGACTCTTAATCTCATTTGCTGTTAATAAAGGCATCACTCTGTATCAGATGGATGTTAAGAGTGCATTCTTAAATAGCTATATAGAAGAAGAGGTATATGTGCACCAACCCCCTGGTTTTGAAAGTTCCAAAAATCCAGAATATGTTTTCAAACTAAAGAAGTCACTCTATGGTATGAAACAAGCTCCCAGAGCTTGGTATGAAAGACTAAGTAACTTCCTGTTAGAAAAGGAATTCACCAGAGGGAAAGTGGACACAACCTTGTTCTATAAGACAATTAAGAATGACATTTTAGTATGTCAAATTTATATTGATGACATCATATTTGGATCCACTAAACCCTCTCTGGGAAGAAAGTTTGCTAAATGTATGCAGGCAGAATTTGAGATGAGCCTAATGGGGGAACTAAAATTCTTTCTGGGCATTCAGATTAATCAAACCCCAAAAGGAACTTACATTCATCAGAGCAAATATGTCAGAGAAATTCTGAAGAAATTTGATCTCTCAGAATGTAAGCCATCAAAGATTCCAATGCATCCCACGTGCATTTTGGAAAGAGAAGAGGTAAGTAAAAATGTAGAACAGAAGGTCTACAGAGGTATGATTGGTTCTCTTCTATATCTGACGGCTTCCAGGCCTGACATTCTATTCAGTGTTTGCATTTGTGCTAGATTCCAATCAGATCCTAGAGAATCTCACTTAACAACAGTTAAGCGAATTTTCAAGTATCTGAAAGGTACTACTAATCTGGGTTTGTTTTATGGAAAATCAAGTAATTACAGCTTAATAGGATACTGTGATGCTGATTTCGCTGGAGACAAAGTAGAACGTAAAAGCACTTCTGGAAGCTGCCAGTTTCTGGGAGAAAATCTGATCTCATGGTCCAGCAAAAGACAATCCACAATTGCTCTATCAACAGCAGAAGCTGAATACATAGCAGCAGCTGGATGCAGTACACAAATTCTCTGGATGAAAAGTCAACTTGAGGACTTCCAGATATTTGAGAGTAACATTCCTATCCTCTGTGACAATACTTCTGCTATTTGTCTCAGTAAAAATCCTATTTTGCATTCTAGGGCTAAGCATATAGAAATAAAACATCATTTTATTAGGGACTATATTCAGAAAGGGATTATAAATTTAAAATTTATTAACACGGACCATCAATGGGCTGATATCTTTACAAAACCTCTTTCTGAAGATAGGTTCAACTTCATTCTGAAACATCTCAGCATGAAGCTCTGCCCAGAATAAAACTGTTTTGATTCCGTATCTTAACCTTCAGAACTTTGTTTATTTTTTCGTGAACTACTGATCAATCTTTCTTCAGATCTTTAGAAGTACAGATTATATCAGAATCTATCACAATCAAGGATATAAATATGCAGTTCACTCAAGCAAACAAGTGTCATCCAGTCATCAGCTACTTCTGAGGCTGAACACGCGTTCACGTTTTTTAAAGGTCAAAAGCGCTGATTGGTTGCATTGAGACACATGTCATGGGTAACCGTTCCAATATCTTTCTGAATCCCCCAAAGTAAGCTATCATTAAATGCTCTTAATCATTATAATCAATTTCTCTCTCTTGCCGTTTATGTTTTCAAAATTGTTTAGAAATATATTTAAACACATCTCTCATCACTTACACTTTTTTACTTTCACTTTCATTTTCTCTCAATCTGACTGATACTCAAGAGCAGATGATTCCTGCTGAAGCACTGGGTCAAAGAGAGGATATTGCAGAAAGCTCTGAGAAGCATCCAGTTTCTGAAGATCCTTAAGCTTCCTCCCTTGACAAGCAGACTCTATAAGACCTGAAAAGATCTGATATGTTGATGAATGAAAGAATGGATAAACAGGACGACAAAGTTGAGGAAATCAAGAGCATGTTAACCCAGCAACAGGAAACCAACATCCAGATCAAGAGCTTATTGGAAACCTTGTTCACGCGTCTACCTCCTCCTTCTTAGAATTTCCTCATTTTTAAAACATGTCTATCTGTAATATTTTTACATTGTTTTGAACTTATCATTGCTTCTGGTTTTTAATATAAATGCATTTTAGCTCTGATCTTATGTTCTTTTTGATAACTGACAAAAAGGGGGAGAAAGAATGATATTTTTCAATAACAGATTACTGAGACATAAGTCTCAGACATTCTGATCCATTTAAATTTCTCTCTTCTGAAAAGCTTACAGGTACAAAATTCTGATGAAAGATACAGTAAAGTTCTGATGCTCAAAGACTCATGGAATTAAAGGGAAGGAATCAACTCAGGGGGAGTTTCTCTTCTTAATTCTATACCTTTTATTCTTTATTTTTAATTGAAAAATCTGGTTTTTGTCATCATCAAAAAGGGGGAGATTGTTAGAACATAGTTTGATTCTACAACCCTTGATTAGAGTTTTGATGATAACAAAATACAAAGAATAAATAAATTCAAAGATATATATATATATATATATATATATATATATATATATATATATATATATATATATATATATATATATATATATATATAACAAATATGCTGCTTAAAGTTATGTTTTGTATATACAGAAGTTCTGATGGAATCAGCATCAGCAGATCAGTAATATGTCAGCATCAGAAGATCAGTAACATGTGCTACACGCTGAAGCTACCAGATCATACGCTAAAGCTTGATGACCAGAATCTGCGCATAAACATATACACTCTGACTCTGATCAAAGATCTTTACCAAGTCATCAGCACTCAGAAGCGTCATCATAAGTTAAAGCAAAGAACACTCTGAAGCGGTATCATAAGCAAAGAAGACTCTAAAGCGTTACTAAGTATTCAAGACAGAATTAAATGCTAACGGCTCTCTTCAAGACAAGATCTTCTCAAAAAGGAAAGTGCGTTATTATCATTAAAATGGCTTTATGGACAACGTATCTCTGCCTTGCCTATTTAAACAAGTCTGTGTGAGAAAAGACGCACGCATGAACTCACATAATTTACCAAGCCTTCAACCACGCTTACTCAAACGCTTTAGCAAATTCAGTTTATTCCAAGCTTAAATTGTGTATTATCACAGTTGTGATATATTGTTTTATTAGAAAATGTTAACACATCATTGTTCAAATTATTTGTAAAAGATTTCCTTGAGATAAACCGGTTTGTGGTTATACTCAAGAAGGCTTTAACAGTTGTTAAAGTAGCTGTTGTAATCCTTTGAATATAGTGGATTAAGACCTCGTTGGAGAGATGCGAAATCACCTTGACGGGTGGACTGGAGTAGTTTGAGATCAAACGAACCAGGATAAAAATACTGTGTTGTCTAAGCATTTGATTTAAGTTTTACAATTCAATCCCCCTTCTTGTGTTTTTCACATCTTCAGTTGTGGATGATAATAAGAAACCATATCAACAATAACCACTTCCAAATATTAAAAAATTGAGAGAGTTATGCACTTGTGATCAAGGAATTAAGAACTTGTCCAATTAGGTCCGACCTCTTTAATCAATTTTTGCATCTTTTAACTTCTTTTGACAAATTAAGGCATGATGAATCATAGTAGACCTTGTCATGAAATTTCTTTAAAGCACTCTTCAATGACGAAGCTTTAATCTCAATGAAGATTTGATGAATAAGTCATGGAAATAAACTCATGAACCTATGAATCCACCTGATGAAATGTGTTGTGCCCTCACCTATAGGATCATCTTTTAGAGCAAACATTCATTGTATTTGTTAGTTAAAAAGTTAATCAACACATTACATATATGATCACAATATATAAATCAAAGTGCTTGGTGATCCCTCTTGAGCAAACCTAGAGATAGGGAGAAGAACCAAACCCAAGTGTGATCTTGATATGATTGAGTTGATATGAGATGATAGATGAATCTTAGGGGAAAAATTGGGTTACAACAATATCATGCACACATAAAAATTCTAAACGTAATATCGGGTCTAGATGCAGTGAGATATATAAGAGATCCAATCATACCTCTATATTTATTGACCTCAACATTCTTACCCTTTTCATCTCTATCCAAATTACCATTTGTTTCCATAGGTGTGTCAATTTCTTTTTCACCATCCATTCTGAATCTTTTAAGTAATTTGATACAATACTTGGTTTGGCATACAAATGTTCCTTCATCGAGTTACTTAATTTGAAGTCGCAGAAAGTAGTTCAACTCCCTCATTAGAACTCATTGACAAGATGCATGCTAGTTGATCCAAAAATGATATCATTAACATAAATTTGAACAAGTAAAATATGCTTTCCTTGATGTTTAATAAAGAGTGTAGTGTCTATATTCCCTCTAGAGTGTGCTTGATCAAGCAAGAGCATACTAAGTCGGTCATACCATGCCCTTGGGGCTTGTTTAAGACCATACAAAGCACATTTTAGCTTAAAAACATGATTAGGAAACTCATAATTTTCAAAATTGGGAGGTTGTGAAACACACACTTCTTCATTTATGTATCCGTTAAGGAACACACTTTTCATGTCCATTTGATATAATTTGAAGTTCTTAGAGCATGCATACGCTAATAAAAGGCATATAGCCTCGAGTTAGGAAACCAGAGCATACATCTCCTCATAACCAATGCCTTCCTCTTGGTTATACCCTTGATCCATAAGACGGGCTTTATTCCTTGTTATCACACCATATTTGTCAAGTTTATTGATAAATACCCACCGAGTGCCTATATTTGATGATTTTGTAGACGAGGGACAAGGTCCCAAACATCATTTCTTTCAAATTGATTTAATTCTTATTGCATGTCCATAAGCCACTTCTCATCAAGTAAGGCATCCTTATCATTTTTAGGTTCAACTTGTGATACATACGCGTGGTGATAACAAAAATTTCTTACCTTAGAGCGGGTTGTTATCTCTTTGGTGATATCACCAATAATGTTGTCAAGAGGATGATCCTTGAATGTTCTCCACTCTAATGGAAGACCATCATCTTGTTGTTAAATTTGGTCATCGTCTTTCTTTTCTTGGTTATTATCTTCCTCCTTCTCAACTTTCACCTCTTTAGGTTGATCAATTCCTTTTTCGGTGTTCTTAAGTATGTGTTTGGTAGATGCACCTACACCATGAAAAGAAATACATTTCCCAACACTATTTGGGGAAGACTCATCAAAAGTAACATGAATAGACTCTTCAACTATGATACGATGGGAGAACTGACTTGAGGATTTGCGTTTGTGTTCGTAAAATGTTGCGGTTGAGAAAGAGTCGCCACTGACTTTTCTTTTATCCAATAAGGAAAGGTGAAAAAGCACAGGAAAGACCTTTCGAGATGTTTTCTTGAGTTCGGGGGGTAGATTATGAAAAGGGAAGGTATTAGCACCCTTTTCATCCATGGTTTTCCATGGACTCTTAGTTACTTGCTAGATCACTTGCTTTTTTGTTTGAAAATTTGTGCTTTTGTGTGGTTTTGAAAGTATTTTGAAAAGGTGCCATCGTTTAGGCAAACTTTGCAATAATTCCCGTTCGTAAGAATATATGTAAAGTGTTGAGCTTTTGAAAATATTTCAATGTTTGGAAAGTGTTTTGAAGATGTTTTGGAAAGTGTATGTGATTATTTTGAAAACAGCAAGGATGTTTGTTTTGAAATTGAGCAAGTAACTAAAAGTAATCTACCTACTCAAAAGGTTTTAGATATGCTTTTCCTCCTCCTTTAGATGTTGCCACCTTACCATTGATTTGATAAGAAGCCCCATCATTGGATGTGAAGGGACGAGCGATGGGTCATCGTATGACCATGATATCAATGTTGTGGGATGACTTAGCACTTTTTCTGCAGGGACTAAGATCATTTTGAAAGGCAACTTTGATAGCATCATCGAGGGACTATGATCTTTTTTCGATTCGTTTGTGCTAAGACATCCCACATGCATAACATGGCCATTATTGTAAGGCAACAAGTGGAATTACCCTAAGGGTGTAAGTGTGCGAGTCTGTTTGGTTGCACGCATAATTTATCTTGATTAGGATGATCTATTTTTCAATTTTCATATCTTGTCATACAGCCTAATGACTAGCATATATTGAAAGCAATAACAGTGCAGAAATGTAAAGTCCTACACTATTACAATATTTAAGGGGATGGGGGTACATATTTATGAATGGGGGTTGCAAGTTAAAATTCTAGGTTACTTATTACAACCATATTGAAATAGACAAGAATGTACAGGAAATGTAAAATTTTTGTCTGTTTTAAATAGAAAATAACTTTTGCTTAAGAAAATATTTTTTGTCCTTTTATATTAAAAGAAAATATATCATGCTAATGTAAAATATTTTTGGTGTTTTTTTGATAAAAAATGAAATATAATATGATGGCAAAATAAAATATAACAAAAAAGAAGCAAGGAAAACATAATCAACGCAAAGTGCTAAAAATAGAAGAGGTCAGAAGTTCTGACTCTAACTTGGTTGCACAAACAGAAACACGTTAGCAAAAATATGAAAGTTCAGAAGTTCTGGATCTTCTGAGAACTCAGAAGTTCTTCAGAAGTTCTGATGTAACTGTCAGAACTTTACCTCTCTCTATGCCAGTCAGAACGTCTGCAGCTTGGTCATTTACAGAACAGAAGTTGCATGTATAACAGTTATGATAAATTTCATGAAATATCAGAAGCATGAATCAAAAGCAACATGTATTTGTTAGTTCTAATTCTGAGTCTTATTTTCTTTATTAAACTCTGAACTTGGATTTCTTTTACTTAGGCAAGCAGGTGCATGAATTTCAGAATATGTACATCCTCAGAACCAGAATATCTACATTGTGTTAAATATGCAAAATTTGACAATGCTTAATCAGTTATGATGAGGGTAAGCAAAAGTTACCTTGCAGCTTGAAAGGATTCTGTAAACTGGAGGCTGTTCTTGAATTCTGGTGATATTCTGAGTAGCTTCTTCACGTACTCAACGGGATGAAAGTTTACAACTTCTGGGACAGCTAAGGGGTGATATTCTGACTCCTTTGTGGTGAAAGTGAATGGAGAGTGTATGGAAATAAGAATACAAAAGTTAAGGTAGCTTCTAGTGTATGAATCAACAGCTACGTGGATGGCTTTAGTCAAGAAAACTTGAGGAAAACAATGGAGTTTGAATGTAAGGAATTAATGCTAATATTTTGGTATTTTGTACTTATAGTTTCCTGGGTTCTTTGAATTTTTGCAGTGGTTCAAAGCCTTCTTTCTCAATTCTCTCGTCTCTTTCACAAATTTTTTTGGGCGAGGGGAGGGGCTTTAGTGTGCAAATGGTATTCTATTTATAGGCAAAGTTTTACAGTTGGGGCGGTCAAGTGGCACCAACATCATGTGCTAGATGCTGACTTACTCTTGAAGTAAGCTTAACAAGTAGGGGTTCAATGCATTCAAGTTGGATGGTTAACAGCGCCTCAGCTGGATTTGGCAGCGTGAATTAAGGAAAAGTAGAAACAGCGCATGGGTCTAGCATACTTTTGCGCAGAAGTTTGTCTTCCCAAGACAGTAGGGGTACACGTGGGGAAAATCCCTTGAATACAAACTCAGAGGCGGTTGTGAGCATTAAATGAGTTCCCATGTGAAACTCTGGATCCTTGCTTGACTCTGGATTAGAAGTTCTACTTCAGCGTAGTATCTCATCTTCTGATCCTCTTATCTTCTGACTTCAGCATGCTCTGAAGAATCCTTCAGAACTTCCAGTATACTTACAACACGCTTTGTTACCTTATTTGACTTAACCTCTGTAAACTCTGATTGGACCTTTGTGAATACTGGCTCAGAAGTTCTGACTAAACTCTGTCTTGAGAACATCCAGAATTTGCTGACTGTGAACATTGTCTCAGAAGTTCTGAAATTGTCATATTTCTTAAATACTTAGAAAAATTTCTAAATCTTTAGAATTTGATTCTTCCAAGTAAAATTTGACTTTTGAAACTCTTGATGAAGAAAACTTCATATTCCAACATATCTTGATGAAATATGATTTTTTTTATTTGATTTTGATCCAAAAGTCAAGGTTGGACTTCTCAGCATGCAAATGACCACTTTGCCCTTGTGAATGGTCTGCTTGGAGAAATTGATAATTCAAGGCCTGGAATTGGATGAGATAAAACTTGAGGATCCAGGGTGATTCCTTGAGAAATGAGAGGGAAAATTTTAGGGTGCAACAGCTGCCCCTGTTCAAACTTCTTGAACCTGAAGAGTTAGATTGGCGGATCCGCCATTCGTGACTTGAAGGTGAAAGATGATTGAACACTAGAGTGCCCAAAAATTTTCACTCGAAGATGGATAGTGAATGGGCTTATAGATGCCATTTGGAGGAATGTTGGTAAAAGCTGGAAGAAGTATTTAGCATAAATCTCTTGTTGATTCATACTTGACTTGTTGTTTTACCTGTGAGAAAAAGGGTTAGAAAAATGCAGATGCTTGCATGATATTCACCAGATGTGGTATCATGCTAAATGCCTTGTTAGGTACGTGCTATGATGTATGCATGCGAAATGTGTTTTTCGTCCGAGAAAATAAATCCCTAACTGCTGCTGAGGAAATCTAGGGAGGTTGAATCCCTGATTTCCTGTCAGAAATGAAGAACAAGCATGTCTTTAAATTTTGTTGAAAGGAATGCTTTTGATGGGGAACATCGCTCAGATGTCAGCTGTTATCTGGTCGGATCCATGCTTCACAGTTGCTGAGGATGAAGTAGTTGGTTGCTATCTGGTTTGATCTAGGTTTCACGGCGGCTTACTGGGAGAAGAGATGAATTAACTGTTATCTGGTCGGATCCAAACTTTGCAGAAAATTCCTTGAAATTGAATAGCCATCTGGTCGGGTCCAGGCTTCATAAAAACTTGCTGGGGACGCGAAGGTTAACTGTTATCTGGTCGGATCCAGGCTTCATAGTAACTTGTTGGAGATGTGGAAGTTAACTGTTATTTGGTCAGATCTAGGCTTCGCAGTAACTTGCCGGAGGAAAGGATGAATTAACTGTTATCTGGTCAAACCCAGGCTTCACAAAAAACTCTTTAAAAACTGTTATCTGGTCGGGTCCAGGCTTCATAATATACCGTTCAAAAACTGTTATCTGGTCGGGTCCAGGCTTTGCAGATTACCATTCGAAAACTATTATCTGGTCGGGTCCAGGCTTTGCAGATTTCTGAGGTTTGATGAGGTCAATTGCTATTTGGTCGAGCCCAGGCTTCATAATAAACTGCTTTGAAAACTGTTATCTGGTTGGGTCCAGGATTCGCAGATTTCTGATGAAGTTAATTGTTATCTGGTCGGGTCCAGGCTTCACAATAAACTGCTTGAAAACTGTTATCTGGTCGGGTCCAGGCTTTGCAGATCTCTAAAGTTGAAGTTTAATTGTTATCTGGTCGGATCCAAGCTTCACAATAAATTGCTTGGGAATTTAGTTGTTATCTGGTCGATTTCCAGGTTTCACAACGAATCTCTGAGGATGATTGCTATCTGGTCGGATCCAGGCTTCGCAATGGCTTTCTTGAAAAGATGGAAATAAGGAATGATATCTGGTCAGATCCGGGTTTCTCAATCCTTTGTTGGGGATAAAGAGACAGCTTTACTGGGGAAAAGAAGTTAAAACCTTGGTCGGATTGAGTTTAGGTTCTTCTATATCTTTGAAGAGTTAGGCTATTATCTGGTCGAGTCCAGGTTTCATATCGTTTTGAGAAATGAGATCAACTGTTATCTGGTCGGGTCCAGACTTTAGTACTCAAGAAGTCAAACTGTTATCTGGTCGGGTCCAGGCTTCAGTATAACTTGAAAATCGTGCTAATATCTGGTCGGATCCAGGCTTCATAGCATTTCCTGGTAATAATAAAGGCTTTGTTGAAGGCTTTACTGGGAATTAAGGGTTGTGGCCCTGTGTTCGCAGTCATTTGAAAAGGACATTCAAACTGAAGAGTATAGACTCAGTCGGGTGAGGCAGACTCAGTTTGGGGAGGATATGCCCCACTGGGGATGACAGGCTCAGTCGGGGATGATGGGCTCATTTGGAGAGGATAGACTTTGTTTGAAGAAAATAGCCTTGGTTGGAGAAGATGTACTCAGATGGGCAATTCAGACTCAACTGGGGAATTTGGGTTCCGCTGGGGAATTTGTACTCCGCTGGAGAATTTGTACTCAGTGGGGAGTGTTTATTCAGCTGGGGAGGATGGACTCAACTTGGAGCATAAAATCTTGGTTGGAAGATATACTCCACTGGGGATAAAAACCTCGATTGAGAGATATACTCTGCTGGGGATGAAATCCTCGGTTGGGAGATATACTCCACTGGGAATGATGGGCTCATCTGGGCAATCTTGGACTCACTGGGGAGTATATACTCAGCTGGGGAATCAAATCTATTGGGGAAATGAACCCTGCTGAGGAGGTGAGTTCCCTTTAGGATGAGGCCCATAGGCTTCAATTTTGTAAACATTGACTTAGATGGAGAAAGTTGCCAAGAGAATGAGATTCTGGCCGGGGGTTTATCCTATGTGAAGAAATTTTTGTAGGCAACTCCGCTGGGGAAAGGTTGCATTAGGGTTGTCCCTATAGGGATAATGATGATGAGATAACTCTGTGGGGAATAAAATATGCTGAGGAGGTGAATTCCCTTTAGGAAGAGATCTCCTAGGCTTTAGATGGCGAGAAAGCTGTCAAGAGGTTGAGATTCTGACCGGGGATCATCCCGTGTAAGGAGATTTTGTGGGCAACTCCATTGGGGAAAGGTTTATTGTCAACGCCCTGGTGGGGATAATGATGATTTGAAAGAGATGCTTACTGTTGTTGCATATTGATGCCTTGTTAAGGCTGCTGCTTGGCAGGACACATGTGCCAAATGGTTTTAATTAGGTTCATATGCATATGCTCATTCAATTTTAGTCATTGGAAAAATTTGTATTCAAAACAAAAAAACAAAAGATTTTGCACTTCAAAGTGTATTTGTATTGATATTTTGCCCATGAATAGGCGTTTTTGTACATGGAGACGGAGATCCTAGTAAGAGGAAATCTCCAAAAGGGAAAAAAATGAAAACAAATAGCCATGTGAAATGAACTCATTGCCTTCACGCTCTATTATTGCCCCCAATGTCTTTGAACGTCCCTTGCTGTTGATCGAAGTCGATTGGATTGATCAAGGACCATTTGAACTTAGACCTTGGTGATAGCATGGACCGTGTTGATTTCACAGGACATAGTCGTACGCTTTTAATCCTTAATTTTTGCCTGAACCGCCCTTTCGGGTTTTCGGTCCACCAGGATACCCTTTTTTTCCCAAGTCTCCCTTTTCAGGTTTTCAACTTGCCGGGTGTACAATCTTTTGCATATATCCCTAATTTTTGCTCAAACCTTTTGGTTTGCCGGGATGCCCCTTTTTTCTTAGGTGTGTCAACCTAACAGGTCTCTTATGCGTAGTATTTTTGACTATGTCCGCATCTATAGGATGGGGGAAATCTTCTCCGTCCATGGTGGTCAGCATCATGGCACCGCCAGAAAAAATTCTCTTGACAACAAACGACCCTTCATAGGTGGGAGTCCATTTTCCTCTAGGGTCACCTTGTGGTAAAATGATGCGTTTTATCACCAAGTCACCAACTTGATATATTCGAGGCTTGACCTTTTTTTTGAAAGCCTTGATCATCCGTTTTTGATACGTCTGACCATGGAAAATAGCAGCTAATAGTTTTTCATCGATCAAGTTCAGCTGATCCAATCTCGTTTGAATCCACTCGTCTTCGCCTAGGCCTGCCTCAATCATAATCCTCATCGAGGGAATTTGAACTTCTACTGGAAAAACAGCTTCCATACCATAGACTAGAGAGAAGGGAGTTTCCCCAGTTGATGTTCTAGCTGAAGTACGGTAGCCATGTAGAGAAAATGGTAGCATCTCATGCAATTCCTTATAGGTCACTACCATTTTCTGCACAACCTTCTTGATATTTTTGTTGGCTGCTTCGACTGCGCCATTTATTTTCGGTCTATACAGAGAAGAATTGTGATGCTTGATCTTAAATTGAGTGCACAACTCCCTGATCATGGCATTATTGAGGTTAGTCCCATTGTCGGTGATGATCCTTTTGGGGATACCATAATGACATATGAGGTTGTGTCTGATGAATCTGGCTACCACATTCTTGGTGACTGAGGCAAATGAGGTGGCTTCAACCCAGTTGGTGAAATAGTCGATAGCGACAAGAATAAAGCGATGTTCGTTGGAAGCTGCGGGCTTGATCTCTCCGATCATGTCAATACCCCACATCGCAAATGGCCATGGAGCGGTCATGACATTTAGAGGGATTGGAGGTACATGGACCTTGTCAGCGTAGATTTGGCATTTGTGACAAGTTTTTGAATGTTGATGGCAATCGGTCTCCATCGTTGACCAATAGTAGCCAACTCTTAAGGTTTTCTTAGCCATTGTATGTCCACTTGAGTGAGTGCCAAAAAGACCATTGTACAGGTCTTCCATAATTTCCTCTGCCTCTCTCTTATCCACACATCGGAGTAGAGTCGAATCATGGTTGTGCTTGTACAATATCCCGTTACTTAGGAAGAATTTGGCTGTAAATCTTCACAAGAACTTTCTGTCATTGATAGATGCTCCCTCTGGATACTCTTGTGCTTCAAGATATCTCAATACCTCATGATACCATGGCTTTTCCGCATCAGTTTCAAGCTCATAGCAATGTGTGGGTTCATCAAATCTTTCAATTGTAATCATAGGGGCTTCGTTATCCCATCTGACTTTGAACATTGAGGACATGGTTGCCAAGGCGTCAGCCAACTGGTTTTCTTCCCTAGGGAAATGTTCAAAAGTGATTTCTTCGAAGTGAGGGATCAGGGATAGCATAAGTTCCTTGTAAGGGATAAGATTAGGATGTTTAGGGTCCCAATCTCCTTTTACTTGGCTGATCACCAAAGTGGAATCTCCAAACACATCCAAATGCTTGATCCTTAAGTCAATAGCAGCTTTTAGACCTAAGATGCATGCTTCATACTCAGCCATATTATTTGTACAATCGAAGCATAGTCTGGTAGTAAAAGGAGTGTGGCAACCTTCAGGAGAGATGATCACAACACCAATTCCATTACATAAGGCGTTGGAAGCCCCATTGAATACCATAGTCCATCGGGATCCTTGTTCAGGTCTGTCATACGGTTTAGGTTTCGCACAGTCGGTTACCAGCATAATATTCTCGTCAGGGAAGTCGAAGTTCATTGACTGATAATCATCAATAGCTTGATGGGCCAAATGATCTGCTAGTATACTTCCTTTGATGGCTTTTTAATTTGTGTATTGAATGTCATACTCATTCAAGATCATTTTCCATCTGGCTATTCATCCGGAAAGGGCAGGTTTTTCGAAGATGTACTTAATCGGATCCATCTTGGAAATCAACAAAGTGGTATAAGTCAACATGTATTGTCTTAGACGCGAGCAGCCCATGCTAAAGCACAACAAGTTTTCTCGAGCAATGAATATTTGGTTTCACAGTCGGTAAACTTTTTGCTTAGGTAGTAAATTGCATGCTCTTTTCGGCCAGACTCGTCATGTTGGCCCAGAACACACCCCATAGAATTCTCTAATACTGTCAAGTACATGATCAACGGTCTTCCTTCAACTGGAGGTATGAGAATAGGAGGTTCTTATAGGTATTCCTTGATCTTGTCAAAGGAAATCTGGCATTCATCGTTCCATTTGACTACCTAATCTTTCTTCAAGAGTTTGAAGAGTGGCTCACAGGTAGCAGTTAAGTGTGATATGAAACGGGAAATATAATTGAGACGACCCAAGAATCCCCTGATTTCTTTTTCAGAACGAGGGAGTGGCATTTCTTGGATGGCCTTTATCTTGGCAGGATCAACTTCAATGCCTTTATTGCTGATAATAAAACCTAGAAGCTTTCCAGAGCGTACCCCAAACGTGCACTTGTTAGGGTTTAACCTCAGTTTGTACTTCTTTAGTCTTTCGAATAGCTTGTGTAGGTGATCAAGATGTTCTTCTTCGGTTTGTGATCTAGCAATCATATCATCCACATATACCTCTATCTCATGATGAATCATGTCATGAAATAAGGCAACCATAGTCCTTTGATATGTTGCCCCTGCATTTTTTAATCCGAAAGGCATGACCTTGTAGCAGAAGGTGCCCCATTGTGTAACGAAAGTAGTTTTTTCTATATCCTCGGGAGCCATCTTTATTTGATTATAGCCTAAGAATCCATCCATGAATGAGAATACTTTATGCTGAGCGGTATTGTCGACTATGACGTCAATGTGTGGTAGAGGGAAATCATCCTTGGGGCTTTCCCTATTCAGATCCCTATAGTCTACACACATGCGAACTTTCTCGTCTTTCTTTGGCACTAGCACTATAATGGCCACCCATTGAGGATAGGATGTTAGAGCTAGGAATCTTGCATCAAACTGTTTCATTACTTTAGCTTTGACCTTTTCAGACATGTCAGGTCTCATGCGACAAACTTTTTTTTTAACAAGAGGGCAGTCTTTTTTAGTTGGCAGACGATGAACCACAATGTCGGTATCCAACCCGGGTATATCTTCATACAATCAAGAAAATACTTCCATATAATCGTGAAACATCTGAACCAAGCGGCTCTTGACACTTCTTTCCAAATTAGCACCGATCATGATTTCCTTCTTATCTGACTCAGTACCCAAGTTGATAATCTCAAGTGACTCTTCATGTGGTTGAATAGCTTTTTCCTCTTGTAGCAGAAGTCTGGCTAGTTCTCCTGGTATGTCACAATCTTCCTTGCTTTCTTCTTCGGCTTGGTTGATAAGACATTCAAAGTCATAGTCGGCAATACTAGAGTTGTTGGCAATAGGATCCAGAGTGGATGTAGACCTGCAAGAGTGTGTGTGTGTGTGTGTGTGTGTGCATGTAAGATACATGGCTATCTTTTTGGAAATGTATTTGAAAGAAAAGAAAGACAATGAGCACAAATATTTGAATGCAAAAGAGTCCAATGTACTAAATGATCATATGATTAGATGAACAAAATATAAAGCCTTTGACAAAAGGACCAAAGTGCCCCAGGCCAGGCACATGGCTTAAAAGTCATTATCAAAATATTACAGACAACAAGTTCTTGAATTGATTAAAAGCAAAAACAAGTAGATTAATCCTCAATGAAGGAGATGGGCACAAAGTCCTTTGTATGCCAATTATTGAGTTTCCCTTCGGCTGTCGGGTAGATCCAGTCTTCAAAAGCACACCCATCATCGGAATCCTCAACAACATTCACTTCATGATTTTTAAGGTGGAGAGGCAACTTTCCAGTATGAGCACGTCTAATTTCTTTCTGAGCTTTGGAGGTGAAACCTATCCCAAACTTATCTGTCTTGAATGGGATATCAAGGAGTTGGCCCCAGATTTCATTGTTTCCTTCTTCTACCACGGCACGAGCATCCTTAAGAGAAACCATCTTGGGGATAAATTTATCGGCTCTTGGAGTGTCGGAGGAGATTTTGGTAGTGACCACAACTTCAAAAGTCTGGCAAGGAGTCTCTATGAATTCGCCATCCATTTCTACATACTTGAAAGAGTTGAGATGGCTTACCATAAATTCTTCTTCACCGCAAACAATGACAACCTTCCCTTGAACTGGGTATTTTAACTTCTGGTGGAGAGTAGAAATGACCGCTCCTGCCCCATGGATCCATGGGTGTCCAAGCAAACAAGAATACGCAAGCCGTATGTCCATTATATAGAATGTGGAGTTGAAAATCTGCGAACCAACCTTAATTGGGAGATCCACCTCTCCATGAACCATCCTTTTCGACCCATCAAATTCCCTCACAACAATATCACTTGGCTTCAAAACCAAACCTTCACAGTCTAGCCTATCTAAAGCGCCTTTAGGTAACACGTTTAAAGATGAGCCTGTGTCCACCAAAACATGTGCTAGAGTGGTCCCCTTACATTCAACAGAAACATGTAAGGCTTTATTGTGATTCTTTCCCATGGGAGTTAAATCTGCACTGGAGAACCCCAGACCATTGTCAGCTGTCAGACTTGCTACGCAATTCTTAAATTGGTCAGTTGTGGTTTCTTGAGGCACGTGAGCCTTTTTCAAGAACTTAATCAAAGCTTGTGCATGGGCGTCGGAACATAGAAATAGGGACAACATTGATATTTTAGAAGGGGTTTGTCCCAACTGCTCTACTATTTTGAAGTCGCTTTTCTTGATGATTTTTAGAATCTCCTCCATCTTTTGAGTGGATGATTCTTCCATAACAGACTTTTTAGTAGGTGCCTTTTCCTTGGAAGACTCACTTTCTTTCCCTTTCCCTTTAGTACTGGCACCGGTATTGTCGTTGGTTATGTGGATTGGAACCGTGGTAGTGGTTGGTGGTGAGATATCAGGGGAAAAGACTCTTCATGTTCTTGTGACTTTACTAGAACCAGTAATATTAGTAACACCAGCTTCATTATCATCAATCCAAGAATTTTGTTTTACCCCATGGTAATAAACCTCGACACCATAATTCCATGGTACCTCTTTATTAGAGGTGTATGAAACGGATCCGGCAGCAGTATTTATGAGAGGAGTAATGATTAGTTCGTTTGAAATCTTGATAGGACCTTTGGATGAGATCCTAAGAGGTTTGTTTGAAATTGTTATGATGGCCAAGTCTTCAGCTTTGTCGACTTAATTTTTAATGGCGAGCTTCTTTTCGAATAGAATCTCGCGGCTATCCATTAGGCGTTGTATACCTTTCTTCAGTTCTTCACACCCATCAGATTGTCTCATACAGCCAACACAGTCTTTTTCACAATCAGGGAAAGTCCCAGCTTTCAACAAATTGCTCTTGATTACATTCAATGGAGTGGTTAACTCTTTGATAGAGGCAATGAGAGTTGTATCTTCGACGACATTAACACCTTTGTCGTGCTTCGGCATTGGAGCTGTAATTACATTTGGCGTTAGAGGAGGATCAAATTCAATAGTCTTGTTGTCAATTAAATCCTGGATTTTGTTCTTTAAAGCCCAGCACTGATCAGTCTCATGCCCGGGGCTGTTTGAATGATAAGCACACTTTGCATTTAGATTATATCTAGGTGACAAGGTGTCAGGGTTGGCAGGAGGATCTCGCAATGTCACTAAATTGGCCCTGAGCAAATGTTGAAGGGCTTGAGATAATGACATGCCTAACCTTGTGAACTGTCTTCTTGGAGCTTTAACCCATTGATGATTGGTAGATGGTCTTTGAGTAGCAGTCGGATTGGAGATTCGGACAACGTTGACAGAAGGATGATTATTCATTTTGGTATGGGCCTTTGCTCTATACACAACATTAACTTCTTTCTTCGCGGTAAAAGGTTTATTGACAGGATTTGGAGTGGAAGTAGATGCCACAGAGATCTTTCCACTTTTAATGCCACTTTTAACTCTTTCATCGGTTAGGATCAATTCGGTGAAACCAGAAGAAGAGCAGCCAACCAACAAATTAAAGAAAGGACCAGATAATATGCTCATGAACATGTCAATGTGTTCCCTATCAGTCAAGGGAGGTTGGACCCTACTATCAAGGTCTCTCCACTTCTGCGCATACTCCTTAAATCCCTCATCCTTCCCCATAGTCATACCTTACAATTGAACCCTCGTCGGCGCCAAGTCGGTGTTGTATTGATATTGATGGTAGAAGGCAGTAGCTAGACCCTCCCAAGTATTGATGCGAGAGCCATCCAACTGGTAAAACCATTCAAGTTGTGTTCCAGCCAGACTCTCTTGAAAAAAGTGAATCCAGAGTTTTTTATCAGCAGTGTGCGGTTGTATCTTGCGCACATAGGACTTCAAATGGAGCTTTGGGAAAGAAACCCCATCATCTTTTGCAAAGGTTGGTATTTTGAACTTGTGGGGAATGACAACCCCAGAGATTAAGCCCAAATCGTCAAAATTCAAGTCGGGAATAGCTTGGATTTCAACTGCTTTCAACCTGTCTTCTAGCTGCTTATATTTGATGTCTGCGGGTGGATATTGTTCATTGAAATAATCATCATTAGATTCTTGGTCATTGATACAGTCGGCCTGAGTACTCTTGACTTCACCAATTTGGTTCTCGTCCTCTTCGGATGAATCCTCCTCTATTGGAATTTGACGGATTATCTCCTTGAACCTTTTACCCATGTTGAGTAGAGCTTTCTTCTTTGGATTCTTTTTAGCAGCCAACAAGGCCATATTATCCTGCTGCCCTTGGCCAGGGCGAGTAAGGCTTCCTGAAATTGAGAATTCTGGTCCTGGAGTTCCGTCACAGTTTTCTCTAGATCCATCTTGCTGAAATAAACAGCGGAGCGATAAGGAAACCTGTTATGCGGGCGCCTGTCATGTCATGATGCATGAATATGCAGTATGCAAATGATTTCAAGGATTTAAATAATTTAAATTTGTATATACAAAGAGTGAACAAACGTTAACTTGCATTAAGGAGTTCTGATTTGAATACAAACATGCCTCTTGGGCTTACAACAACAAAAATAAGCATAAAGTAAACTCCTAAGACAGAAAAGTTGTGCGCATCTTCTTTGGCGCAACGTAGGTGTTTAAGCTCCTTTCTTTATGAAGTTCCCTTGTAAGCTCTAATATCTTCTTCTCGCTCTCATAGAACTTAGCTTCAAAGGTGTCTCGCTCTCCTCGTAACTGAACCCAAGCTTTTTGCAAATCTTCAAGGGAAGTAGGCATATCGGGATAGAGGATAGTATGTGGAATGTCTCCCTCGACTATTGGTTCCATGATAACAGGTAAGACGGCTTCATAAGGCATCTTGATACTTTGAGCGCGGTCCCTCACCCATTTAAGCTAAGGCTCCAAAGGAATGGAATTCTTATGCCCCAATGTCTTGCTATCAACTTTGTTAACCATACTCGAAGCTCGTATAAATCTTTGGCGGTAACCTTGGGTATCGCTTTCGTAATCAAATGCAATTCCTTGGATGAGTACCTTATGAGGGCCATCTCTCCTAGCGTATCCAAATTGTCGAAAAGCTAAACAAGGGTTGTAAGTAATGCCTCCCATAATGCCAAGTAGAGGGACATTGGGGAATTCCCCACAGCAATCAATGATGGTAATGTCTTCCAAAGAGCGATAATACCAACGGATATCAGCATGTGAAAGTGACATCAATCTTCTAGACCATCTCATACCTTGTTCATTCTTCACCACAGATCGGGGTAGGTGCGAAATAAACCTCCTAGCCAACAGAGGAGTGCAACACATCAAAGTCCCCCTTTTCTTCAAAGTGCGAGAATGAAGAGAATGCAATATGTCTCCAAGCAATGTAGGCACCGGATTAATAGATATGAAAACCTTAATCGCATTCACATCTATAAATTGGTCAGGATTTGGAAATAGTACCAACCCATAGATGAGAAGAGCCAAAATTTCCTCTAAGGCTTGTAGATCCAAAGTATTCCAACACTCTTGAGCCTTCTCCAACAAAGGTTTTGCTAGTAACCCTTTAACACCACTCCTTGTTACCTAATTTGCTACTATGTCAGATGGTTGCAAATGTAGAGCTCGAGCAATTTCCTCAGGTTTAGGGTCTCTTTCAATACCGTTGAAAGGTAACTGATTAAGAATAGGGATCCCCATGAGTTGAGAAAATTCCGCCAAAGTGGGCACAAGTTGGTAATCGGGAAAAGTGAAGCAATGATGCAAAGGGTCAAAGAACTGGACAAGCAACTTTACCATATCTTCTTCAATACTTGAGGTGACCAAACTAAGGAGTCAACCATGTCTTTTGGTGAACGGAGAATCTTCAGGGACCCTTGATACCAAATCTTTGAGTTGTGCAGGCATATTTACGAGAATGACTTGGATAGTGCTCCTACGAGCGGAGGCCATGTCCTACAAAACAGAATAAAGATAAATCCAAAAATCCTTGAAAATGGTTTATGATGTTTATGATGTTTATGATGTTTATGATGTTTATGTACAAGTGTATATACAAAGCAAACAAGTCCTTAGTTTAGGCTTGCATTGGGTTTTAGGTAAGTACCCTCTTGAAGTTTAGTTGGCTCAACATGTCCTAGTTAAGTAACCAGGTTCTAAGGGATCTCAATATCACTGATCTTTCCCCCAAGTTTCGTTCAATAAGCGATTGACTCGAAACCAAACAAAACTCAAGAGTCAAACCTCAATGAGTGTATCATCTAGTATCAACCAACTTCAGACTGCACCAAAGCCGGTCATCTCACTACGTCCTAATGGCCAAGTTGATCAAGTAAGGTTATAAGGTCAGTTGATGCTTTACGACACCACGCGGCAGCCCCGTTCTCTCCTTGACTGACTCGAGGGTTACCGGTACCAACCAAAGTGCCACATCAATGTAGCTACTGCTTCAACTGTGTCGGTATACCCCGCACAGTTCCCTCACAATTTATTGCTACTTACCTAAAAGGTATCCCCGAATCCGGGTGTAGGATTTAAAACAAACCCAAACAAGGAACCAAAATATAAAGCAAGCAAATCAAACAATGTAAGAAAGTAAATGTGATCTAACCCAAAGGTAACCCCACTTTTAGAGCCTCTCCTCAGTAGAGTCTCCAGTTCTGTGATACGGTGGGAGAACTGACTTGAGGATTTGCGTTTGTGTTCGCAAAATGTTGCGGTTGAGCAAGAGTCGCCACCGACTTTTCTTTTATCCAATAATGAAAGGTGAAAAAGCACAGGAAAGACCTTTTGAGATGTTTTCTTGAGTTCGGGGGGTAGATTATGAAAAGGGAAGGTATTAGCACCCTTTCCATCCATTGTTTTCCTTGGGCTCTTAGTTACTTGCTAGATCACTTGCTTTTTTGTTTGAAAATTAGTGCTTTTGTGTGGTTTTGAAAGTATTTTGAAAAGGTGCCATCGTTTAGGCAAAATTTGCAATGATTCCCGTTCGTAAGAATGTATGCAAAGTGTTGAGATTTTGAAAATATTTCAATGTTTGGAAAGTGTTTTGAAGATGTTTTGGAAAGTGTATGTGATTGTTTTGAAAACAGCAAGGATGTTTGTTTTGAAATTGAGCAAGTAACTAAAAGTAATCTACCTACTCAAAAGGTTTTAGATATGCTTTTCCTCCTCCTTTAGATGTTGCTACCTTACCATTGATTTGATAAGAAGCCCCATCGTTGGATGTGAAGGGACGAGCGTTGGGTCATCATATGACCATGATAGTAATGTTGTGAGATGACTTAGCACTTTTTCTGCATGGACTAAGATCATTTTGAAAGGCAACTTTGATAGCATCATCGAGGGACTAAGATCTTTTTTAGATTCGTTTGTGCTAAGACATCCCACATGCATAACATGTCCATTTTTGTAAGGCAACAAGTGGAATTACCCTAAGGGTGTAAGTGTGTGAGTGTGTTCGGTTGCATGCATAATTTATCTTGATTAGGATGATCTATTTGTCAATTTTCATATCTTGTCATACACCCTAATGACTAGCATATATTGAAAGCAATAACAGTGCAGAAATGTAAAGTCCTACACTATTACAATATTTAAGGGGATGGGGGTACATATTTATGAATGAGGGTTGCAAGTTAAAATTCTAGGTTTCTTATTACAACCATATTAAAATAGACAAGAATGTACAGGAAATGTAAAATGTTTGTCTGTTTTAAAAAGAAAATAACTTTTGCTTAAGAAAATATTTTTTGTCCTTTTATATTAAAAGAAAATATATCATGCAAATGTAAAATATTTTTGTTGTTTTTTTGATAAAAAATGAAATATAATATGATGGCAAAATAAAATAGAACAAAAAAGAAGCAAGGAAAACATAATCAGCGCAAAGTGTTAAAAATAGAAGAGGTCAGAAGTTCTGACTCTAACTTGGTTGCACAAACAGAAACATGTTAGCAAAAATATGAAAGTTCAGAAGTTATGGGTCTTCTGAGAACTCAGAAGTTCTTCAGAAGTTCTGACGCAACTGTCATAACTTTACCTCTCTCTATGCTAGTCAGAATGTCTGCAGCTTGGTCATTTACAGAACAGAAGTTGCATGTATAACAGTTATGACAAATTTCATGAAATATCAGAAGCATGAATCATAAGCAACATGTATTTGTTAGTTCTAATTCTGAGTCCTATTTTCTTTATTAAACTATGAACTTGGATTTCTTTTACTTAGGCAAGCAGGTGCATGAATTTCAGAATATGTACATCCTCAGAACCAGAATATCTACATTGTGTTAAATATGCAAAATATGAAAATGCTTAATCAGTTATGATGAGGGTCAGCAAAACTTACCTTGCAGCTTGAAAGGATTCTGTAAACTGGAGGTTGTTCTTGAATTCTGGTGATGTTCTGAGTAGCTTCTTCACGTACACAGCAGGATGGAAGTTTACAACTTCTGGGACAGCTAAGGGGTGATATTCTGACTCCTTTGTGGTGAAAGTGTATGGAGAGTGTATGGCAATAGGAGTACAGAAGTTAAGGTAGCTTCTAATGTATGAATCAGCAGCTACGTGGATGGATTTAGTCAAGAACACTTGAGGAAAACAATGGAGTTTGAATGTAAGGAATTAATGCTAAGATTTTGGTGTTTTGTACTTATAGTTTCCTGGGTTCTTGGAATTTTTGCAGTGGTTCAAAGCCTTCTTTCTCAATTCTCTTATCTCTTTCACAAATTTTTCTGGGCGAGGGGAGGGGCTTCAGTGTGCAAATGGTATTCTATTTATAGGCAAAGTTTTACAGTTGGGGTGGTCAAGTGGCACCAATATCATGTGCTAGATGCTCACTTACTCTTGAAGTAAGCTTAACAAGTGGGGGTTCAATGCATTCAAGTTGGATGGTTAACAGCGCCTCAGCTGGATTTGGCAGCGTGAATTAAGGAAAAGTAGAAACAGCGTATGGGTCTAGCATACTTTTGCACAGAAGTTTGTCTTCCCAAGACAGTAGGGGTACAAGTGGGGAAAATCCCTTGAATACAAACTCAGAGGCGGTTGTGAGCATTAAATGAGTTCCCGTGTGAAACTCTGGATCCTTGGTTGACTCTGGATTAGAAGTTCTGCTTCAGCGTAGTATCTCATCTTCTGATCCTCTTATCTTCTGACTTCAGCATGTTCTGAAGAATCCTTCAGAACTTCCAGTATACTTATATCACGCTTTGTTACCTTCTTTGACTTAACCTCTGTAAACTCTGACTGTACCTTTGTGAATACTGGCTCAGAAGTTCTAACTAAACTCTGTCTTGAGAACATCCATAATTTGCTGACTGTGAACATTGGCTCAGAAGTTCTGAAATTGTCATATTTCTTAAATACTTAGAAAAATTTCTATATCTTTAGAATTTGATTCTTCCAAGTAAAATTTGAATTTTGAAACTCTTGATGAAGCAAACTTCATATTCCAACATATCTTGATGAAATATGATTTTTTTTATTTGATTTTGATCCAAAAGTCAAGGTTGGACTTCTCGGCGCATAAATGACCATTTTGCCCTTGTGAATGGTCTGCTTGGAGAAATTGATAATTCAAGGCCTGGAATTGGATGAGAGAAAACTTGAGGATCCATGGTGATTCCTTGAGAAATGAGAGGGAAAATTTTGGGGTGCAACATCAACAATAAGTAATCTCTTGTTATAAACTCTATATGCTTTACTAGATTGCGAATATCCAATAAAGATGCCTTCATCGTCTTTCGCATCAAATTTCTCAAGATTATCCTTTCCATTATTTAAAATAAAACATTTGCATCCAAAGACATGAAGACACGATAAATTTGATTTTCTACCTTTTAAAAGTTCATAAGGAATTTTGTCAAGTATAAGGCGAATAAGTATCATATTCAAGACATAACATGATGTACAAATATCATCGGTCCAAAAGTATTTTGGTAGACCACAATCATTGAGCTTTGCTTTTGCTAACATCGTAAAACATGACTTTTACGTTCCACAACACCATTTTGTTGTGGAGTTCTAGGAGCTGAAAAGTAATGTTCAATACCAAATTTATCACAATATTCTTCAAAGAGGTTATTTTCAAATTCACCTCCATGATCGCTTTGAATGGAAACTATTTTAGAATTCAATTTATTTTGAGATAACTTGGAAAAACGTGTGAAAGCCGGGAACGTTTCATCTTTGCTATGTAAGAAAATAGTCCAACAAAAAAATTGAGTAATCATCTACAATAAAAAAACCATATTAGTTACCACCTATTCTTTTGGTTCGTGAAGGTCCAACCAAATCCAAGTGAAGGAGCTCAAGATGTCTCGAAGTTGAAACAACATTTCAAGATTTAATAGAGACTCTTGTTTGCTTACCCTTTTGACATGCATAACATATGGGATATTTAGAAAACTTTATTTTAGGTAGATCAATTACTAAATCTTTTGAAACTATTTTATTAAGTAGATCAAAGTTGACATGTACCAAACGTCTATGCCATAGCCAAGAGTCTTCACTCATGGTAACAAGACATTGGGCCTTATTCAAGGAAACTTCTCTTAAGTCAATCGTATAGATATTATTAAATCTCACACCATTAAACAAACAATCCTTCTTTTCATTATGTTCTATTATGCAACAATCTTTGGCAAAAATAACCTTATACCCATTGTCACACAATTGACTAATGCTAAGAAGACTATGTCTAAGGCCTTCAACTAACATAACATTTGAGATAGTAACAATTGAGGGATTATTTATACTACCTTTTCTGAGTATTGCATCTTTGTTGTGATCATCGTAGGATACATAACCTTTCTTATTCGCCACAAAGTCGGAGAATAGATAAATGTCTCTTGTTATGTGTCTTGAACAACCATTATCGAGAATTCATCTTCCCGCCATAGTATCAAGACACTCAACCTACAAAAATCAATAAAAAGTGGTATTGGGTCCTTAGGAGTGAGTGAAATAATTGTTGATTTTGGGCACCCATTGGAACTTGCCTTTAGGAACTAAAAAGCATCTAAACTTCTATTTTTAAATGTGTGATCTTTCTTGCAATAATAGTGAAAAAGAAACTTATGATGATTTTTACTTTTGCTATTTGAATCTTTCTTAATGAAATTATAATTTTTATAGGGCTTTTCAACCTTTGAATAATCATTAGGAAAAGCAATACAAGGTTGTGATGCCTTGCTCACTTTGGTTTCAAGAGTACTCATCTCTTGTTGCTAAATTTGACAAGTTTCACAACTAAACCGACATGGTTCCTTATCCTCCTTTTATGAATTAGACTCTCTATAATAGATCGCTTTAATGCTTCAAATCTATTTTTGGTTTCTTCAACCTTTGCTTCCAAGTATGTAAAAATATTTTCATTGGAAGAAAGTTTCTTGGAAGCATATAATGTTTCTTTTTGTAGATTATCAAAAACTATTTTTAATTCCATAAGAGACAACTTATCAACATTAGAATATTTAGAATGACTTACATTCTTTTTCTTGTTTTGACATTTATTTGCCATGAAACAATAATTTTCCTCTTCATCGCTATCACTTGAGCTTTCATCACTTAAGGCATCACTATTGCTATCCCAAGCAACACAAGATTTTCAAGAATTCCTAGAGTTTTTTCGTTGTCCCTTTCCTTTCTTATTGGCAAGAGATGGACACTCCAGTTTATAATGACCTGACTTTTCGCATTCATATCATATACCCTTTGCCTTATCTCTTTTTATGTCTTCATCTTTAGAGGATATGGATTATCTTATAAATTTCACAATATTATTATCATAGTGTTTGACATCATTCTTCCAAATGTATCGATTGTATCTCCTCACAAATAATCCAATTTGTTCATCATCTAAATTTTCTTCGTCACAAGAATCACTATCATTAGTGTGCTCATCCTTTGAGGATCTTATACTTGAAGCCCTTAGAACTTTATACTTCAATCCTTTCTCCTTTTGGTGTCTTTCTCATTTCCTTCTTTTTCTCAAACTTCTTTTCATGTTTTTCCAAGCAATTGAGTTCTTGTTCATGTTCTTCCAACTTTCCAAACAAGGCGGTGAGATCAACTGTTGCAAGATTGTTGGCTTCCTTGATCGCGGTGACCTTTGGTTGCTAATTCCTAGTAAGACATCTCAAAATCTTGTTAGTAGCAATAGCTTTGGAAATAAGACTACCTAGCAAATTTAAATGATTAATAAGATGCGAGAACTTCTTTTGCATTTGAGCAATGGTTTTACCATGCTTCATGTGAAAGGTTTCAAACTCTTGATTAAGTGTATTAATTATAGCTTGTTTGACCTCGTTAGTCCCCTCATAGGTAACTTGTAGAGCATCCCGCATAGCCTTTGAGGTCTCACAATGGGAAATAGTATAAAACTCATCAACACCAAGAGAGGATATGATAGTTTTTTTCGCTTTCCAATCATGTACCCACTTCTTATTATCATCTTCATCACATAAGTTTTCCAACTTTGGTACGGTAGCACCACTAAAAATATATGTCATCGGTGATAGACCATTTTTAATAGCTTCTCAAACACCTTTGTCATATAAGTTGACATGAATTTGCATACAAGCTTTCCAATAACTATAGTTTTCTCCTATGAAAATTGGGGTTATTTTATAATCCCCTTTATGTTTGTACGCCATTTTCTAATAAGTTTCAAATCTGGAATAAACCGGGCTCTTGATGCCACTTTTTAATGCAATTTTTGAGACATGGACATGTATTATGTTAATGACTTTACTTCCCACATTCATAGAATATTAAATTTTATTCCTTTTTCTTTTATTCTTTCTTATGTGGATGAGATTTCTTAAAGTTGATCAAGTTATTGTGAGAGTGCTAGATCCGGTGTTTCTTTATATATTGATTGTAGTGCGTAATGAATAACTCCATTTCTACCTTATTGAAATAATATTCATTAGAACTTTCATCATATTCCTCTAATTTCCTTGCCTTGGACGAAAATTATTTCAATGAGATGTCTCACTTCTCTTCTTTTCCTTTCTCTTTCTTTTTGTCATTTACTTCACTTTCAACGAGCCTTCTTAATTCATTTTCATATTCAGTTAGTTTTCCAAATCAGGTTGTGTTAGACGATGGAGCCTTATCTAGAAGGGGGTGAATAGATCACCAAGTCAAAAAATACATAAACAAAATCTGGTTTTAAACTTGTTTAGAATAGAGTGACGTAGAAAGTTTTTCAAAAAATGTCGTCTATACGGACCATGTTTTTGGAAGTCGGATATGCAAATATAAAAAGTAGTATTATGGAATGAATACAATAATTTGGAATTTATATACTTCAATCAAGTAACAAGATATTAATCGTTTATAGCAAGTTACTAGTAATACTATTTGCAATTGCAATTATCAAAATAACAAACAAAAGAATTTGTCGAACACTTAGTGTGCAATCAAATTTTCAGAATTTTCCTTTGAGTTGTCTTGATAAAAAAAGGCACTTATAATCAAAAGTTATTATAAGCAATATAAACACCTAATTCAAAACAAAAACATTTTTAGAAAATTCGTATGAGTCGATTAAATGCTCAATGCTATTAGACAAATTGATTGATGAAAATTAAAGCAAGTAAAACGATTAGAAAAAAAGACACGAGGATTTGTCTACACAGTTCTCCACTTTCGTGCTCGTGTATGACTACGTTTGCGCCTAATTCCAATTTGGAATTAGGATAATCCTTACTATCCAAAAGTCAATAAAAGAGAAGTGTTCCAAGAGAAACCCTACAAACCCTAACTGTTTGTTGTTAATTCAACCCCTTCTCTCATTTTGATCTTAAGAAAGACCAAGACACAATAGATCCTAATTGACTTTTCTCTATTATTAGTCCTTTGTGTTTTTTATCTCGAAAGCTTTCGTGCACGATCATTTATACCTATTGCAACACAAGACTTCAATTCAATTCTCCGTTGTCACACTACTTCCTTTTGGTTCTTTATGTCCAAAGGATCCTTTGTGTTTTTCATCTCCAAAGGATATCACTAGGCTGAAATTGTAACACCCCAATTCTACCCGACAATTATATAAATAAATCAGAGTTATAAAATCATCCATGCAAGCGAATCTGGATGTCACAAATTTATCTTTCAAAACACATTGCATTCATCGTGGATATGTAACACTTTAAAACATCGGATGAACCGTCATCGAAACAACTTTAATTAATTAATTCAACATCTACGCAGCAGAATTCTTAATAACATCTTTATCATCAATACAACGACTTCAAAACAACACAATTTAATAATAATCAACTTAAAGTTCAACAACTTAATAATCAACAATCAAAAGCAACAAGCGTTCATCCCCCCGAGTGTTACATATCAGAACAATGACACCAACTCGAACTATTGAAGGTATAAAACCTTCACTCTCGATTACCTGCACGTTACCAACATAAGGGTAACATTCAAACATAAGGGGTGAGATATCTAACAATATAATAAAGTGAATCATAATTAATATATTAAATTAGATCACATAACATCACCACTTCTCATCTCATAATCAATAATAATCACAACAATAATACATATTCACAACATCAATACACACTTCTCTATGCAATCACATAATGCGACTCAATACTATGCAAATGCATGTGATACCATTGGAGCATAACTCCCATCTCAAAAATTTCCAATTAATAGAGGCATCAACAAGGCATAAGCCTTCGTCTCAATATTCACCAATACAGTCCATCTCAACGAGCATAAGCTCCATCTAAAAATGCAATGTATGCAACACAATCATGAATGTAATAACAACACCATAATTGACAACATCTTAATACAACACCATCGTTGACCAAAAGCCTACATCTTAAAAGCATCTCAACAACTCTTCATCGACGTCGTTTATCATCATAAATCATCAGACATCATTTATACATCATAATTCATCAAAACAAACTCTCATTAATAGCATCTCATCACCAACTCAGTTGTACAGTAATACGACAGTACTCATCATTTTCACAATGTTGGCCATAGGCCTACAACAAGACATTGCCTATAATTAGTTAATCAACTAAGGCTTACTTCTAAATCACCAAACCTCTACATATTACTATTATGTAATATTACACCATTATTATCATTAATCCTACTGTTACAAATCAAACAGCAGTCTATAAGCATCTCATCTTCATCATTCTACATAAAAACCAACATAGCGATCTACACGGTAACTAATTCAAATCTTATGGTTATCCTTCCTATTCCTCATTTTAATCCTTAAGGATGAAGTTCATCGCGTTATCTATTCAACGCTTTGAACGACACCTCAAACGGAGTCCGAAAACTCAAGTTACAGCATTCTCAAATTGATTCTGCCAAAAACCAGACAACATGGATCGACGCATAACGTCTTGGATCGACGTGTACTGCACTAAACTCGCAACATGAGTCGATGCATCACTCCCTTGTATCAACTCATACTGAGTCTTCCACACAGCATGTATCGACACATGCCCCTACTTATCGATACATCTTGAGTCTAAAAGCCCTCATGGATCGATGCAAGACCCCTTCGTGTCGACTCATCCTGAGTCTAACATCATTCATGTATCGACACATACCATTTGGGGTCGACACATACTACTCTGCTAAGGATATTTTCTGCGATTTTCTCTGCGTTTTCACTACGGGTTGTGTACTTTAAGCCGTAAAAACCTAATCTAATCATAGATAATCATCACTTACAATTATCCTACAATTATACATCAAATAAACAGTATCGGGACATCATCGTTCATCTTTCAATCATCAATTTCCATCATACAACATCATATAATTCAATCATGAATAAAATAACACTTTCATATCTAATCCCACATACCAATTATCATGAACCCAATTATAGAGTCAGAACTCCACCCTTACCTTGGATTGAAGGTCGCTCTATAACTTCTGGTTGAATTCCCGTTCTGTTGTTTTTCCTCTATTCCAACAGCTTCACGTTCTTCCTTTCAAACCCTTATTCTTCTTACTGCTTCTTCTTTCTTGTTATTTCTAACAATAATAAAATAACCTATTATTCTCTTTATTCCTTAATGGGCTTAAAACTAATACACCCCCTTATTGCTTCAATTCTTTTCAAACAAGCCCACAACAAAATAATATCATCCTCCTCATAATATTATTTCACCACTTAATAAAATAAATAATTCCAACTAATCACAACACAACTTCACAAACATTCCAAAAACAATTTAATTAAATAATTAATTAAATTACGGGAGTTACAACTCTCCCCCACTTAGAATATTTTCGTCCTCAAAAATTTACCTTAATCAAACAACTAAGGGTAGGAGTCCTGCATCTTGCTTTCCAACACCTAAGTCATGCTTTCACCGGCAGCTCCTAACCAAACCAATTTAACCAAAGCAATCTCTTTTCCCATCAGAGTCTTTATTTCATGATCCGCGATTCGTACAGGCACCGTCTCTATAGTAAGGTTATCTCGTACTTGCACATCGTCCATATAAATCACATGAGATGGATCTGAAATATACTTCCGGAGTTGCGACACATGAAACACATCATGCAAGTTCGAAAGATTAGGCGGTAAAGACACTCTATAAGCAACATTCCCAACTCTCTCTGAAATCTGATATGGTCCAATAAAACGAGAAGTGAGCTTCTTAGACTTCAGCGCTCACCCAACACCAGTCATAGGTGTAACTCTCAAAAACACATGGTCACCCGCTTGGAATTCCAAATCCTTCATTCTCTTGTCATGATAACTCTTTTGTCTACTTTGGGAAGCTTTCATCTTTTCTCGAATCAACTTCACCTTCTTAGTAGTCTTACGAACAAGTTCAAGTCCAAGTGCTACACTTTCACCAGATTCATGCCAACATAAAGGAGTTCTACATCTTCGACCATACAACGCTTCAAAAGATGCCATCCCAATACTAGAATGGTAACTGTTATTATAAGTGAAATCTATCAACGGAAAATAAGTATTCAACGAACCTCCCTGCTCAAGAACACATGCCTTCAACAAGTCTTCCAACAATTGAATAGTTCGTTCAGACTAACCATCTGTCTGAGGATGATACACCAAACTCAACCTCAACTTAGAGCCCAACGCTTCTTGCAAACTCTCCCAAAAATCAGAAGTAAATCTTTGATCTCTATCTCACACAATGCACAAAGGAACACCATGCAGCTTCACAATCACACTAGTGTAAATCTCAGCCAACTTCGACACTGGATAACTAATGTTGATAGGAATAAAATGATCTGACTTTGTAAGCCTGTCAACAATCACCCAAATTGAACCATGCCCTCTTAAAGTATTAGGTAACCCTGTCACAAAGTCCATTGAAATTCTATCCCATTTCCATTCTGGAACTTCTAACAGTTACATCAACCCTGCTGGCTTTTGATGCTCAACTTTCGACTTCTGGCAAGTCAAACATGCATACACAAACCGAGCCACATCAGTCTTCATCCCAGGCCACCAAAACAAACCTTTCAAATCTTGATACATATTTGTAGCTCCTGGATGAATACTCATCTTACTTCTATGACTCTCTTCAAGTATCACTTTCTTCATCTCAACATCATTAGGAATACAGATTCGGTTTCGAAATCTTAACACACCTTGCGCATCTAACTTAAAATCACCATTCTCAGACTGATTGATTCTAACCATCGAATCTACCAGTTTCACATCCAACTTCTGAGCTCCTATGATACTGTCTAGAAATTCATTATTAATCTTCAACATACCTAACATAACACTTTGCGGCGTAACCTCGCAAACTAAGCTCATATCTCTGAACTGCTCAATTAATTCCAACTCTTTAACCATCATTGTCGATATATGTAAAGTCTTTCGACTCAACGCATCAGCTACCACATTCTCTTTTTCTGGATGATAATTCAAACCAAAATCATAATCCTTTAACAATTCCAACCATCTTCGTTACCTCATATTCAGCTCTTTTTGATCAAATAAATACTTCAAACTCTTATGGTCACTAAACACTTCAAATCTAGAACCATAAAGATAATGCCTCCAAATATTCAACACAAAGACAACTCCAGCAAGCTCTAAATCATGCGTAGGATAGTTCTTCTCATGAGTCCTCAACTGCCTTGATGCATAAGCAACTACCTTACCATTCTGCATGTGCACACCTCCTAAACTCATCATAGAAGCATCACAATACACCACAAAAGGCTCTCCTGGATTAGGCAACGTCAAAATCGGAGCCGACGTCAACCTCTTCTTCAATTCTGTAAAACTTTATTCGCACTGAACATCCCATACAAAAGCTCTACCTTTACAAGTCAAATGTGTCAACGGAAGTGCCAACTTAGAAAAACCTTCAATAAACCTTCTATAGTAACCAGCTAATCCCAAAAAGCTTCTAATCTCAATAGTTGGCCTCAGAGTTTCCCATTGCAACACAACATCAACATTCGATGGATCTACAGCAATGCCACTACCTGAGATCACATGACCAAGAAAACTGACCTTCTTTAACCAGAATTCACACTTGGACAGCTTTGCATACAACTTCTTCTCTTTCAAAACTCGCAATACTACTCTTAAGTGTTCAGCATGTTTTTCTTCTGACTTAGAGTAAATCAAAATATCATCAATGAACACCACTACGAACCGATCCAAATAAGTATGAAAGATATAATTCATATATTCCATGAATACTCTCGGCGTATTAGTAACACTGAAAGGCATCACTGAATACTCATAATGTCCATAACGCATTCTGAAAGCCGTCTTCTGGATATCTTCATCCTTCACTTTAATCTGATGGTAATCCGACCTCAAATCAATCTTACTAAACACACGAGCATCCACCAATTGGTCCATCAAGTCATCTACTCTTGGAAGCGGATACTTGTTCTTAATCGTCACTTTATTCAATTGTCTATAATCAACACAAAGCCTCATACTTCCATCTTTCTTCTTTACTAACAACACTGGAGCACCCCACAGCGATACACTGGGTCTTACAAACTTCTTTTCAAGTAACTCTTCCAATTGCTTCTTTAACTCTGACAATTCAGATGCATACATCTTGTATGGTGCCATAGACACATGTCTGGTACCAGGTACAAGATCAATAGCAAATTCAACTTCCCTCTCCGGTGGTACATCAGGAATCTCATCAGGGAAAACTTCAGGAAAGTACTTCTTTAAAAAGTCCCTACGAAACACAGCCCAAGTGACATTCTCACCTGCAGCTTCTAACTTCTGGCAAGTCTCTAGCCACTAGTCATCAATCTCGACTGCTAGCATATGAGTACCATAATGAACCTTCTGTGCTGGAGTGCAGTCCATCACACGGAAGATTCTCTCAATCTCTTTCAACCACTCCAATGCCCCGTCATGATCATACCTTCCCTTGAACGTAGGAGGATTCTCTCTCTGGAAGGTCGCCAAGCTACGAGATCCAGCATCCCCTTCAGCATTCGGATGATTCTCCATCGCATGAGCCATTGCTTCTAAAGCAGCAGCAAGTGCAACATCATTCCTTCCAGCCATCTCAACTTATCACCACAACATAAACAACGGTTAGAACTCAAATTAACAATATTCGATTGTTAGACAACTATGACTCAACGACAAGGTCAGACCAATATTTTGCTCTGATACCAACTTTATAACACCCCAATTCTACCTGGCAATTATATAAATAAATCAGAGTTATAAAATCATTCATGCAAGCGAATCGGGATGTCACATATTCATATTCCAAAACACATTGCATTCATCGTGGATACGTAACACTTTAAAACATCGCATGAACTGTCATCGAAACAACTTTAATTAATTAATTTAACATCTACGCAACAGAATTCTTAATAACATCTTTATCATCCATACAACGACTTCAAAACAACACAAATTAATAATAATCAACTTAAAGTTCAACAACTGAATAATCAATAATCAAAAGCAACAAGCGTTCATCCCCCCGAGTGTTGCATATCAGAGCAATGACACCGACTCGAACTATTGAAGGTATACAACCTTCACTCTCGATTACCTGCACGTTACCAACGTAAGGGTAACATTCAAACAAAAGGGGTGAGATATCTAACAATATAATAAAGCGCGTGAAAATTAATATATTAAATTAGATCACATAACATCACCACTTCTCATCTCATAATCAACAATAATCACAACAATAATACATATTCACAATATCAATACACACTTCTCTATGCAATCATATAATGTGACTCAATACTATGCAAATGCATGTGGTACCATTGGAGCAGAACTCTCATCTCAAAAATTGGCAATTAATAGAGGCATCAATGAGGCATAAGCCTTCATCTCAATATTCTCCAATATAGGCCATCTCAACGAGCATAAGCTCCATCTCAAAATGCAATTTATGCGACACAATCATGAATGTAATAACAACACCATAATTGACAACATCTTAATACAACACCATTGTTGACCAAAAGCCTACATCTTAAAAGCATCTCAACATCTCTTCATCAATTTCATTTATCATCATAAATCATGAGACATCATTTATACATCATAATTCATCAAAAAAAATCTCATTAACACCATCTCATCACCAACTCAGTTGTATAGTAATACGACAATACTCATCATTTTCAAAACGTTGGTCATAGGCCTACAACAAGACATTTCCTATAATTAGTTAATAAACTAAGGCTTACTTCTAAATCACCAAACCTCTACATATTACTATTCTATAATATTACATCGTTATTATCATTAATCCTACTGTTACAAATAAAACAACAGTCTATAAGCATCTCATCTTCATCATTCTGCATAAAAACCAACATAGCGATCTAAACGGTAACTAATTCAAATCTTATGTTTTTCCTTCCTATTCCTCATTTTAATCCTTAAGAATGAAGTTCATCGCGTTAGCTATTCAACGCTTCGAACGACACCTCAAATGGAGTATGAAAACTCAAGTTACAGCATTCTCAAACTGATTCTGCCAAAAACCAGACAACACGGATCGATGCATAACGTCTTGGATCGACCCGTACTGAACTGAACTCGCAACATGAGTCGATGCATCACTCCCTTGTATCAACTCATACTGAGTCTTCCATACAACATGTATCGAAACACGCCCCTACATATCGACTCATCCTGAGTCTAAAAGCCCTCATGGATCGATGCAAGACCCCTTTGTGTCGACTCATCTTGATTCTAACATCATTCATGTATCGACACATACCATTTGGGGTCGATACATACTGTTCTGCTAAGGATATTTTCTGCGATTTTCTCTATGTTTTCACTACGGGTTCCGTACTTTAAGCCCTAAAAACCTAATCTAATCATAGATAATCATCACTTACAATTATCCTACAATTCTACATCAAATAAACAGTATCGCGACATCATTGTTCATCTTTCAATCATCAATTTCCATCATACAACATCATATAATTCAATCATGAATAAAACAACACTTTCATATCTAATCCAACATACCAATTCTCACGAACCCAATTATAGAGTCAGAACCCCACCCTTATCTTGGATTGAAGGACGCTCTATAACTTCTGGTTGAATTCCCGTTCTCCCGTTTTTCTTCTATTCCAACAGCTTCACGTTCTTCATTTCAAACCCTTATTCTTCTTACTGCTTCTTCTTTCTTGTTATTTCTAACAATAATAAAATAACCTATTATTCTCTTTATTCCTTAATGGGCTTAAAACTAATACACCCCCTTATTGCTTCTATTCCTTTAAAACAAGCCCACAACAAAATAATATCATCCTCCTCATAATATTATTTAACCACTTAATAAAATAAATAATTCCAACTAATCACAACACAACTTCACAAATATTCCAAAAACAATTTAATTAAATAATTAATTAAATTACGGGCGTTACGAAAATCATCCCTTGAACGTTTTAAACGAAAACCCATAAATCAATCAATGATCTTGGAGGATAAACCAACAATTTTTCTGGATGAAGACCCCTGCAAATCTCAACCCAATATTTTTGGCTACACAAGAACCTAAATGGACGTTATCAAACCTCATCTAGATGACACCCCAACAAAAGATTATTATGTGTGATTTATTAGTGTGTATACATAGGTTAGAGGTTGAAGGTGAAGAGCAGTTACATGAAATTTTTACGGTATCATCAAGTTGGGATGATTAATGAATGATGTATTTTTAGTTGTGGAAGTTTAGATGAAAAAAAGAGATTTTCAGAATTAAAAAGACTTGAAAAATTTACCCAATCAAACATTATGTTGTGACCTTAAGATCGTATATGTCAACACTTAAGTCTAATTTCAACTGTATGTGTCGACCTGAAATGATGAATGTGTTGACCAAAGCAATACATTAACTTTAAGCTTTAAAAAGCAGTACATGTGTCGATCTGAAAGTCGTATGTATCGACACATAAAATAAGAATTTCTTCAATTTCTTAAATGCTTCAGTATGTGTCGACCTATATACATGCATGTGTCAACCTAATCCCTCCAGAGCCTATAGGCTTCAAAGCTCAATTGCATATGTCGACCTGAAATATGTATGTGTCGACAAATGCAATAAAAATTTATGCAGAAACTTGTTTTTTTAAACTTTGGTCAATTTCAAAAAGGTTTTTAATGGTTCCTTAGACCCCTAATGCAAAGGAGTTCCACAAGACATAGAGAAACTATCTAATATACATAAATGCTAAGTTTTCCTAGTTTTGATATCATGCAAAAAATTTAATGGTGAAGTTGTACTCACAGGTTGAAATATCCAAATTATTAAGATCATTTGTTTCCTTAATGGCTATAATATTAAGTTGTAATTCCCTTCACATTGATATAAAAAAATTTTTATCACTATCTTTATTAGAAATAGATTTTCCTAAAATTTCTAACTTGTTTATTAAGTGGAGAAAATGAGTCTGCATGGATTTTACGGTTTCACTGGATTCCATATGAAATAGTTCATACTCCTATATCAACATACAAAATTTAGATTCCTTAGCATCTTCAGTTCCATCACGGAGCACTTGAATATCATTCCGTATTGATTGTGAAGTCTTATTATGTGATATTGAGTAATATATTTTCACACTTAACGCAAAAATAAGTATGTTCCTCGCCTTCAAGTCATAATATTTCTTTTTGGATTCGTAATCTGCCCAATCCTTTAGGAGTTTTTCGGTAAAGCACCATATACTTATTTTTTAGGAATAAAAGGTCCGTAAGTAATAGCCACCCATAGCATTTTGTCTAACGAAACTAAGAGAATGTGCATATCATCATTCCGAAAACATAGTTTTTCCGTTGAAAATTGGGGCTCTATTGTAGACTCCTCTTTGAATCATCTTTACCCATATTATCAACTTTTGGAGTCGTTAGATCTGATCAAAAGACCAACTTTGAGGATAATATTTGGGGGAGAATGTGGATTTGAATGGTCTAGAAGGGGTTTAATATACCTTTTTAAAAATTAGACCAATTAAAAAGGATTACAAAATAGATTATATATGAAAGGATTTCAATACAATCAACATGTCAATTGAATCAAAATCGATTTACATGAGTTGTGTAAAGTGAATCTTGTCAATCAAATAATAAATCTAACTTTACAGTTTCTTAGATTTAATCAACAACAAGAATGATTCATAGTATCAATCTAACAAAACATAAACTTATTAACGAAATTACTATCAATACGATAAACCATAATATCATGCGTTTCTTAAAAAACATTAAACTTAAACACATAATTATAAACAATATATATATATATATATATATATATATATATATATAGAGAGAGAGAGAGAGAGTGTGTATGTGAGAGAGAGAGAGAGTGGGAGAGAGAGAAGATAGTATACTAGATGTATAGTTGTTCAAAAATTCTTCCTTGTTATGCCTACTCCATTCTTCAATGGTTGTCCATTGAAAGTTTGTTTCTCTTCCACTGTGATTTTTACAAATTTACAAAGATATTTTTAGTACATACACAATTATAATAATGCTAAAAAATAAAGATATTTGATCTGAATCCCCTTTGACTGTACATAGCTTCAAACACTGAGCTCTTGCAAAACTTTTACTTAAATCTTCCATCTTTAATAATGATGCTCCAAGCTTCTGTTCTGTAGAGATCTTACTCGGTCCTACTGGATCCTTGAGTATTGAACTTCCTAAAGATGAGTAAAACTCTAACCTTATATGTAGGATTCAACACAATTATACCAAAGTGATAATGGAGAGAAGAACCTCCTTATTTTCAGCTGGATTTGTCAATCTCATCCAAAACCACACACACACTCACAGATGCTAACCCATGAAATATTCACAAAAAGTTAATCACAAAAATGATCCTCCTCATAGATCTCACACCCTAAGAAGATAATTTAATCCAAATAACAATGAATAATGAAATGTGTTGAAGATGAATAGATTTCGGTTGCAAAACTCAAAACAAGATTTAAAACCTTTTTTGAAAGTTGAGAGAAAATGTGTGTTGGGAGTTCTAAATCATTAAGTGGATGTGTATGTTATTAAAATTATGTAAGGGATTTCGAAAATGATTCATATATGTGTTGGAGATCTAGCATAATAATGAGAGAAAATGTTATTTGATTCGAGTCACGGGTAAGAAATATGAGTAGAGTCGAGAGAGAGAATTATTTGAACCAAGATCCAAGAACCAATAAAATCTAATCCCATGATTTGAATAAACCTTTTTTATAATTCAAGTCAACAAAATCTCTTATTCGAATCAAATTCACAAAACCAAAATCCAAAATGTGATGTCTGAGTATGATTTAAGTTAGGCATACCTATGATTTGAATCAAACCTCTATGATTTTAGTCATGTATTATTATGATTTGAATCAAACCTCTATGATTTTAGTCATGTATTATTATGATTTGAATCAAATTTACAAAATCAAAATCCGTTTTTTTCACAAAATATGTTTGATTCAAGTTGAGAACTTATGTGATTCGATTTAGACTCACATAAGAAAAATCATGATTTTTCCACACAATTTAATTTGAATCATGTCAACATGTGATTCAAATCACACTTCAAAATTCTCAATTTCCATCAAAATGAAGTGTTATTCTGAATCAAAACTTAGCATGACTTAAACAATTCTCAAGTGTGCTTATTTATTCAAAACTTTGAATATTTAACTAGATACATATTGCTAGGACTATAGTACAAGTTCGTTAACAGGAAACTATTGTACACATCAGAGGAAATGGTGAAGGTTTGAGTGAAGGCTCACCAAGGTGAAACTATGGCATGGATCCGAGGAATATAAGAGGTTGAAATGTGTTGGTGCACAAGGTTGAAGATGAAGATGAAGATGAATATGGAGAGAGAAATAGAAAGAGAAAGAGAGAGAAACAATTATAATAAACTTTTAGAGAGAGAAACTCTATTGTGAAAAACTTGTAGATTCCCTACTTACTGAAACTCAATTACATGAGTTGTTTAAATACACAAAATAAAACTATCACATAGGCACAACTAACAAAGCTTAAAACAAACTCTAATTGCCACATGGAAAAATAAGTAACTGTGATACGGTGGGAGAACTGACTTGAGGTTTTGCGTTTGTGTTCGGAAATGTTTTGGTTTAGCAAGAGTCGCCACCGACTTTTATTTTATCCAAAAGGAAAGGTCAAAAAGCACAGGAAAGACCTTTGAGATGTTTTCTTGAGTTCAGGGGGTAGATTATGAAAAGGGAAGGTGCTAGCACCCTTTTCATCCATGGTTTTCCATGGGCTCTTAGTTACTTGTTTAGATCACTTGTTTTGCTTTTCCAATTGTTTGAAATGGTGCTTTGTGTGGTTTTGAAAGTATTTTGAAAAGAGGCCATCGTTTTGGCAATCTTTGTAATTATTCTCGTTCATAAGAATGTATACAAAGATGTTTGTCTTTTGAAAAATGTTTCAATGTTTTGAAAGTTTGTTTGAAAATGTTTTGAAATTATGTGTGTGTTTGAAAATAGCTAGGATGGTTTTGAAATGATCAAGTAATTAGAAGCTTATCTACCTACTCAAAAGTCTTTCCTACACATTTTTAACCCTTTGACATTGTTGTTTTACCATTGCATTTGGTAAACAACCCTATCTTTGGATGTTAAACGGGATGGGCGTGGGTCATCGTATGACCATGATAGCAATGGTGCCAAGTATCTTAGCAAGTTTTAGGGACTAAGATCATTTGTTTTTAGGCAACCTTGTCTAGCGTCATTGAGGGACTATGATCTTTTTGTTTTGTTTGATTTTTGCCAAGATACCTAGCATGCATACCATGGCCACTTTAAGGCTACAAAGTGGATGAAACCCTAGGGGTGCTTGTGTGCAAGGTGTTGTCATTTTCATGCATTTTTGTCTTGTATTTAGGTCATGTTATTTGTTTGATTTTGGTCTTTGCATACAAAACCCTAGTTTACTATCATGGCATATGAAGGCGATAAAATGCGTAAAGTAAATCTAGACTATTACCACAATATTATGGGGAGGGGGTACAAGTTTTGAATAGGGGGTATTTGCACAAACTAAAACCCTAATTTACTATTACAACCCAATTGAATTTATACAACAATAAATAAATAAACAAGTATTTAAATATGGAATAAATTGTAAATATGCAAAATGTTTTTTTTTGTATTGATTTTATGTATGAGAAAATAAATTTATTTATGTCTTAAAAATAAGAAAAATAAAATGATTATTTTTGAAAGGGTGAAAACCCTAATTTTTGGTTTAAAAGAAAATATACATTCTATTATTATTTATTTCATTTATGTACAAGAAAATAAATAAAAATATATACAAAAATGTTTAAAAAATAAAATATATGAGAAAATAATATTTTAAGTGTATAAATAATAAAAATAAAAATGTATGATATTTTTGTATTATTTACAAATTATTTTAAGAAAATGATTTCCATTTAACCTAATAAACTATTTTTATGCCATAAAAAATAATAAAAATAATAAAATAAAATGCAAAAAATATGAAAATATTTTTATGATTTTTTAATGTTCAGAAAATAAATAAATGCTAGTCAAAATAAAATATATGCAAGAAATATAAAAAATATAAGAAAATGCAAAGGGGGGGGGGTGCAGAAGCAAAAAGGGTAGTGTGAATAGAAACAAGCCCAAGCGCCAGGCCCAAGATCACTTCATCCCTGACCTTCGTCTTCTTCGCGCGCGCCCTGTACTTCAAATCCTGTTCTTGCTATTCTTTGCATAAAATCAAAAACTTATAACATGAAAAATGTAACTCATCATCACACGATTCCAATGACCTAACTCTCAAAGATCATAGAGAATTTCAGTGGCCCTAAATTCTGACCTAGTATTTTCAGCATGTTCATCATCCAAATACTCCTAGCTCAGTTAATATAAATACAAACTATGCATATGTACAGCTCAAGCAACTTAAGAACTACATTTTTGCTTCACAAACCTAAGCTTACTGATGCCTAAATAGAGAGATATAAACTTGGAAAATACCTTGTTCAGTTGAGTTTGGCTATGGCAATGTGGGCACTTTGAGTGAGGCATAAAGTTCTTTTGAGCTTGCTTGAAGTTCCCTCAAGCTATCCCAATGCTCAGCTGGCCTTGAAGTTGCTTGGATCTTCTTGTAAAAGTCAACCTGCAAACTCAGAAAATGGAAATGGTGAAGCTCGAAACAGGGGTTACAGTTGCTTGACAAAGGCCTGGACAGCTTAGGTGTGATGTATGGAATGTGTTTGAAGTGGTTCAAAGCAAAACGCACGAGCCAATTTTGTTTTGGAAATGGTTCTACAGATGATGCCCTGTTTGGGCAGGAACTTGTGATTTTTGTGTTTTGGAGTGTTTGAGAGCTTAGCAAATCGTGTCTTAGGCTTGTTGCAATATTCTGAACTTGTCTCAAATGATACAAAGACTTGTTTTTATCAGATGGAAGAGTTGTGTGGACTTTTGCAAGTTTCTTGCTTTTGAAGCAAAGTTGAAATGACAATGCCCAAAAGCTTGTACTTGCTAGTTCCTTAGCTGCCCATACTTGGTGAACTTTTCCTGATATTTGTGGACTTTGTTTGCAGTAAGAGGTTAGGTCCATGGCTCAAGATAAACAAAGTTTCTAAAGGAAAACTTTATCAAAGTAACATTGTTACCTTTATGCCATTTTTGGATTAAACCCTTGTACAAAGCTTCAAAGATCAGAACAATGCCATTATCCATTGAGTTTGCATTAAATTAATGAGTGTAGAAGGGATTAGGACCTGTAAAACCAAGTACAAGCATGCTTAGGACAGATTTGCAACTTGCACCAATGTGAAAAATGCCTTGGACAAAAGTGATAATTTTCCATTTTCATTTCTTCGATTCTCCCTAAACATAAATGATCTTGGAGAGTTCTTGGACATTTTGGAAATCTTGTAACATGTTATACAATCAATATTTGAAATGCATTTTTAGATTCCACTTGTAACTAGGTGAAAATTTGCCATGAAGTTAGGTCAAATATCTGCCTAAACTAGGGCAAAATTTCACTAAGTTAAACAGTTTATGGACCCTTATTCACAAATTCATAACTTGAGATCCAAGAATCATTTGGTAAAACTTTGTGAATAAAAGTTGTATATTTTGTGTATTACTACAACTTTCATGTTGGAAGTTTTCTTTGAATCCAATTGCATCATGGTGAAAAAGTTGGGAAAAGTTGGGAAAAAAATAAGAAATTTTCATAACTTACAAAAATTCTAAGTTATGAAAATTTTCAAATTTAAACCCTAATTTTCAAAATTAGGTTTCTTGGTGAACAAGTTTCACATTTTGACATATCTTGATGAATTATGACCCTTGGCACTTGATTTTGACTAAAATGTCAAAGTTTGACTTTTCAGTGTACAGTTGATTTTTGATCAATTGACTGGAAAATTCATCTGTCAATCCAATGCATTTGAGATCTTTTGAACCTTGTGATTAGGTCAATATGATGCTATTGAGTCCTTGAAACCATACTTGAACCCAATTTGTCATTGGCTAGGTCAAAAATCAGAAATTTCCCTTTCTCAGTCAAAACCCTAATTTTGACCATTTTGCCCTTTTGATGATCTGATCAAATTTATTGAGGAGTTGTGGTCCAAACTTGATCAAATGGTTTATATGAGCCTATAATGTTTATGTGGATCAAAAATTATGACGTTTGACTGTAAATTGGCCATGGTTGACTTTTTCCCCAATTGACTGGGCAAAAAAGTGATTCAAGGCTTGAAACTTGGTATGAGCAATCTTAGGAGTCCAAGATAGAGTATGGAAGTCTCATGAAGCATTGATGGTCCAAAAATCCTTGTGCAAACTCAAACCCTAATTTCAGGTCATTAGTGCAAGATGGGGTCTTGAGCTGAGCAAACCTTAATCCTTTCTTGAGTCCAAAGAGTCTTGTGAGGAGAAATCTTGATAATATGAGTGGGAAAATTTTGGGGTACAACAGCTTCCCATGTTCAATCTTCTTGAACCTGAAGAGTTAGATTGGCGAGTTTTGTCGTTCGTGACTCGAAGGTAAAAGATGAATGGACACTAGAGTGCCCGTAAATTGCACTCGTCAAAGTGTAGTTGAGGAAATGGGCTTAAAGATGCCATTTGGAGAGGTGACAGAATCTTTTCGGAGATGGGTTGTAGATTCCATCAAGAATGTTTGTTGAGTTTTAAGTTGTAAGTCAAAAGAATGAGTATCAGAATGGTATCCGCGTTTGGAACGTATCTGAACTGTATCTGGAGACTGAATTTGTATGAGCAATGGAATGGCGTCCGTGTCTGGAGCGTATCCGAGCTGTAACTGTATTTTATTCTGAATGAATAGCAGAATTACTTCCGTGTCTAGAGTGTATCTGTATTGTATCTGAATCTGAAATCCGAATAAGCGACATAATAGCATCCGTGTCTAGAGCGTCTTTGAGCTGGGGAAATCAGAATAAGTGACAGAATTGGCAACCGTGTCTGGAGTGTATCTGAAATTGCAATTGATAGTTGAATCTGAATGAGAAATAGAATAGCTTCCGTATCTGGAGCGTATCTAATCTGTATCTGATTGTTGAAGTCTGAATGAGTAACAGAATGGCATCCGTGTCTGGAGCATATCTGAACTGTATCTTGACTTGGAATTCTGAATGAGTATAGAATGACTTCCGTGTGTGGAGTGTATCTGTATTGTATCTGAATAAGAGATCTGAATGAGTAACAGAATGACTTCCGCGTCTGAAGCTTATCCATATTGTATCTGAAATCTTTGAACATCGTTAAAGATAGCTGTTAATCTTATCCTGAAAAGGGTAAAATGTTAGCTGAAACACAAAGTTATGTTGCATGACATGTATGATGCAATAAATGTGCTTTATCAATGTTTATGATATATGAATGTAATGTATGCGCATGTAAGCTGATTTGCTGTATTGTTGAGGAAAATAAATCCTTGATAGCCGGGGATAATGAAATCCTTGACTGCTGCCGGGGAAAATAAATCCATGACCGCTGCTGGAGATTCGGAATCTTTGACAACTTCTGTGGGGATGTGAGAATCCTTCATGTCTTGAAGTTGGAGTGGTTGAAGAAATCTGTTGTGAGAGAAATGTCAAACTACCTGAGAAATCTGCTTGGGAAATCCAGAGAACTTTGAAGACTTCTACTGGGGGTTAAATAAAGGGAATCCTTACTCGACTGGGGAATAGGGAAAAATTCTGATGATTTCTGCGGGGAACCAAGAATGAGAATCTTCATTCTGTTGAGGAGTAATGAAAACTTTGGTGACATCATGCCGGGGAGTAATGAAGACCCTGGCAACTTTACTGGGGAATCAAGAATGAGAATCTTCATTCTGTTGGGGAATGAAAACTCTATGGGGAAGAAGGCTTTCTGCTGGAGAGTAAGTTCAGGACTCTGGGGGAAAAAGCTTATTCTTGGGGAGTAGCTATACTGTTGGGGAGTAGCTATCCTGTTGGGGAGATCAGGAGTTTGGGTTGTATGCCAATCTACTGGGGAACTATCCTAGCTTGAGGATAAGACAAAAGTTAACTGTTATCTGGTTGATTCTCAGACTTCAAGACAACTTGCTGGGGAATCTGGGGAAAACTGAATGGCTCCCGCTGGGGATTGATAGTTGGAAATTTGACTTGACTGGGGAAGAAGGTTTCATCTTCGCTGAGGGTCTGTAGTTCAAAGTTTTTACTCCACTGAGGATTTGGATTTTGAAGTTTTAACTCTGATGGGAATTAAGGATTTGAAATTATAACTCCGCTGGGGATATGTATTTCAAGGTTTTAGCTCCGCTGGGGATTCAGATGTTGTACTGTAGGGGATTTCTCTTGGAATAGCCTAAAGACGTTTTCCTAACCTTTCAACCTATCAGTAATTATTCTTTCCCATTTCTTTTATTTGTAAACAGTGATTATATTCAAATGCATATGCTCATTAATAAATCATTGGACGTTTTCAAATAAAACACAAGTGTAAAAAAGAAGAAAAAGGCAAATAGTTTTCTGCACTTTGAAGTATCTTTGTATTAACTTTGTGTAAGTACTTTGTACAAAGGAGACAGACATCCTAGTAAGAGAACGTTGTCATAAAAAATGAGAAAAATTTATACAAAGAAAGATGGCTATGTGTGAAAATTCCATGGGGTTCCCATTCTGCTATAGCCTTCGTAACTCTGAATATCTTGTCCATTCATTGCTTCGTCTGAAGAGGATTGAGTTGATCAGAAGCCTGGAGCTTGTCTGTGAAGAGATTGTCCTTAAAGTGATCCGACGAGACATAGTCATATGCTTTAATTCCCTAACTTTTTCCTGGACCACCCTTTCGGGTTTTCGATCCACCGGGAAACCCTTTTTTGCCCAAGTCGCCCTTTTGGGTTTTCAACTTGCCGGGTGTACAAATATTTTTTGTTTATCCCTAACTTTTTCCTGAACCACCCTTTCGGGTTTTTGATTCACCAGGATGCCCTTTTTTTGCCTAGGTGTGTCAACCTAGCGGGTCATTTATGCGTAGTATCTTTTGACTATGTCTGCGTTCGCAGAGTGTGGCAGGTCGTCTCCGTCCATGGTGGTTAAGATCATTGCCCCACCAGAAAAGATGTTCTTGATTACAAATGGTCCTTCGTAAGTAGGAGTCCATTTGCCCCTGGGATCACTTTGCGGCAAGATGATCCGCTTGATTACAAGATCTCCGACTTGATATACCTGACGCCTGACTTTCTTATTGAAATCCTTGATTATCCGTTTTTGATACGTCTGACCGTGTCAAATAGCAGTAAGTCGCTTTTCATCAATCAAGTTAAGTTTACCAAGCCGGGTCTGAATCCAATTGTCTTCACTCAAACCAGCATCTTTCATGATTCTTAAGGAGGGCATCTGAACCTCGATAGGTAAAACAGCCTCCATGCTATATACCAAAGAATAGGGTGTTGCCCCAGTTGACGTGTGTGCCGTGGTACGGTACCCGTGAAGAGTAAACGGTAGCATCTCATGCCAGTCTTTGTAGATGACTGTCATCTTTTGTATGATCTTCTTGATATTTTTGTTCGCAGCTTCGACAGCACCGTTCATCTTTGGCTGATAGGGAGATGAATTATGATGTTGAATCTGGAACTGCTCGCACAAGGCGGTGATCATAGTGTTGTTAAGGTTTGTACCGTTGTTGGTGATGATCCTTTCGGGGATGCCGTACCGGCAAATGAGGTTCTGCTTGATGAAGCGGGCGACAACATTCTTTGTGAAGGATGCGAAGGAAGCTGCTTCGACCCACTTGGTAAAGTAATCAATGGCCACCAAAATGAAACGATGTCCATTGGATGTTGTAGGCTTGATCTCTCCAATCATGTCGATTCCACACATAGCGAATGGCCAAGGAGTTGTTAAGACATTGAGAGGAACTGGAGGTATATGTACCTTGTCCGCATAGATTTGGCATTTGTAACAAGTCCTGGAATGTTGATGGTAGTCAGCTTCCATGGTAGACCAGTAATAGCCTGCCCGTAGGATCTTCTTAGCCATTGTATGCCCACTAGAGTGAGTGGCAGAGGTACCATTGTGTAGTTCAGCCATGGTCTGTTCAGCTTCAATCTTGTCCACACAATGGAGCAGAATGCAATCATGATTGCGCTTGTACAAGATACCATTGCTCAGGAAGAACTTGGCTGAGAGTCTCCTCAAGAACTTTTTGTCGTTGACTGAAGCTCCTTCAGGATATTCTTGAGCCTCGAGATACCTTTTGATTTCATGAAACCAAGGTCGGTCCACTACTTCTTTGGTATTAATCTCGTGACAATGCGCAGGCTCTTCCATTCGTTCAATGGTGATTTGGGGAGGCTCATTATCCCAGTTAAGTTTAAACATGGATGACATTGTAGCTAGAGCATCTGCTAGCTGATTTTCTTCTCGCGGGAAGTGCTCGAAGGTAATCTGCTCGAAATGTGGTAACAATGTCAGGACATGTTCTTTGTAAGGGATGAGGTTTGGATGCTTAGTATCCCACTCTCCTTTGATCTGACTGATGACCAAAGCGGTGTCCCCAAACACAATCAAAGATTTGATTCCTAAGTCTATGGCAGCCTTGAGTCCAAAGATGCAAGGTTCATATTCGGCCATGTTGTTCGTACAGTTGAAGCAAAGTATGGCTGTGAAAGGAGTATGGCAACCTCCTAGGGAGATGAGTACTGCGCCGATACCGTTGCCAAGTGCATTGGAGGCACCATCAAATTACAGGGTCCATCGGGATCCTTGTTCAGGTCTGTCATATGGTCTGAATACTTCAATGTTGTCCACTGTCATAATGTCTTTGTCAGGGAAGTCAAACTTCATGGATTGGTAATCTTCGACAGCTTGATGAGCCAGATGGTCAGCTAGCACACTCCCCTTTATAGCTTTTTGGGTCGTGTACTGTATATCATATTCTGTCAGGATCATCTGCCATCTAGCTATTCTTCCAGACAAAGCAGACTTCTCAAAGATGTACTTGATCGGATCCATCTTAGATATCAGCAAAGTGGTATGAGTCAACATATACTGCCTTAGCTGGCGAGCAGCCCATACCAAAGCGCAGAAAGTTTTCTCGAGCAGTGAGTATCGGGTCTCACAGTCGGTAAACTTTTTGCTAAGTTAATAAATGGCATGCTCTTTTCGGCCAGACTTGTCATGTTGGCCCAGTACGCACCCCATTGAATTATCCAAAACGGTCAGATACATGATTAGCGGTCTTCCTTTGACGGGAGGCATCAAGATAGGAGGCTCTAGCAAATACTCCTTGATTTTATCGAAAGCAATTTGACAGTCATCATTCCATTTAACTACCTGGTCTTTCTTCAATAGCTTGAAGATTGGTTCACGGGTAGATGTTAGGTGAGAAATGAACCTTGCAATGTAGTTTAGGAGTCCCTAGAAACTTCTGACCTCCTTCTCAGTGCGAGGGGCAGGCATTTCTTGTATAGCTTTGACTTTGGTAGGATCAACCTCGATGCCCTTGTTGCTAACAATGAAACCCAAGAGTTTACCAGACCTGACTCCGAATGTACACTTGTTAGGGTTCAGTCTGAGCTTGTACTCCTTCAACCTGACAAACAGCTTTTGCAAATGATCGAGGTGTTCTTCTTCCATTTGTGGTCGGGCTATCATGTCATCTACGTAGACCTTTATCTCATGATGTATCATATCATGAAACAAAGCTACCATGGCGCATTGATAGGTTGCCCCGACATTCTTCAGTCCGAATGGCATCACTTTGTAGCAGAATGTACCCCACTGTGTAACGAAAGTAGTTTTCTCCATGTCTTCAGGTGCCATTTTGATCTGGTTGTAACCTGAAAATCTGTCCATGAAAGAAAATACCTTATGTTGAGCTGTATTGTCAACCAAGATGTCAATGTGCGGAAGTGGAAAGTCATCTTTAGGGCTAGCCCTGTTTAAGTCTCTGTAATCCATGCACATTCTGACTTTGTCGTCTTTCTTAGGCACGGGTACAATGTTAGCAACCCATTGTGGATAGAAAGTAACAGCAAGAAATCCAGCAATGAACTGCTTCATAACTTCTGCTTTAATCTTTTCTGACATGTCGGGCCTTATGCGGCGGACTTTTTGTTTAACTGGTGGACAGTTTTCTCTTGTGGTTAGACGGTGAACCACAATATCTGTATCGAGTCCTGGCATGTCTTCGTAAGACCAAGCGAAGATTTCAACATATTCATTCAACAGCTGAATTAAGCGCTCCTTGACACTTGGCTCTAGGTTGGCACCCACTCTGACTTATTTTCTGTCTTCCTCAGTACCCAAGTTAATTGTCTCTAACAGCTCCTCATGAGGTAGAATATCCCTTTCTTCCTGTTGTAGCAGTCTAGCCAATTCTCCCGGTACCTCACAATCTTCCTCACCTTCATATTCGGCATGGTAGACCAGATCTTCAGAGTCACTGAAGGCCATAGCAGAATTGTTACCCATGGAATCCAGAATGGAAGGGTACCTGCATTTGTGAGTATGGGTGTGTGTAAGGTATAGCCACCTTTAAACAAATAAAATGTAAAAAGAAAGACAATGAACATAAAAGTTTATATGTGAAAACGTCCATGATTCATTAAAATTGCATATGAAGATGAAAAATCAAACCCTTACAAATGGACCTATGTGCCTCGGGTAAGGCACAAGGTTAAAAGTGTACGAATTGTTTGAGAATTATTACAAACCAACAGAAATGTTTGAAAGATAAATTACTGCGGTATGAAAGTAATCGGAATAAAGTCCTTTGCCTCCCAGTTCCATAGTCCTCCGTCAACAGTAGGGAAAATCCAGTCTTCCAAGTTGCTCTCCTCTTCACTATCCTCCAAAGCATTGACTCCATGATGGGTGATCTTCACTGGTGGCCCTCCATCACGGGAGCGGCGCACAGCCTTTTGACTAGCCGAAGTAAACCTTAGGCCGAACTTGTCTGATTTGAAAGGAAAGTCGGGAAGCTGCCCCCAGATTGTGCTTCCTCCTTCTTCAATCACAGCCTTTGCATCTTTGAGAGACGACATTCGAGGGGGAGGTCTGGTAATCATAGGTATAGAAGACATTGCCTTGGTCGCTGCTACTTCAGGAGAAACCTCTTCAAAATGCTGAAAAGGGGTTTCGATGAATTCGCCATCCAATTCTACATAGCGGAAAGAATTTAGATGGCTTATCATGTATTCCTCTTCGCCATGAACAATTATAATTTTCCCCTGGACAAGGTACTTGAGCATTTGATGCAGAGTAGAAGTGACGGCTCCAACATTGTAAATCCAGGGTCTTCCCAACAAGCAAGAATAGGAGGAACGGATGTCCATCACATAGAATATGGAGTTGAAGGTTTCAGTTCCCGCTTTAATCGGGATATCCACCTCCCCGTGGACCATCCTTTTAGAACCATCAAAGGCTCTGACAATGATATTGCTGGGTTTCAGGGTTAAGCCTTCACAATCCAGTCTATACAAGGCTTTCTTTGGCAAGACATTTAAAGACGAACCAGTGCCTACCAGAACGTGAGCATCATTATGTTTTCTCCCCTTTGAAGTTAAATCAGCATCAGAGAATCCTAGACCATTGTCAGCTGTTAAGCTAGCTACACATTCCTGGAACTGATCCGTGGAGGTTTCATGTGGCACGTGGGCCGTCTTCAAGAATCTTATCAAAGCTTTAGCATGAGCCTATAAACAAATCAGCAGGGCCAACATATAGATCTTTGAGGGGGTTTACCCCAGTTGCTCCACAACATCATAATCGCTTTTCTTGATTATTTTCAAAATCTCTTCCATTTCTTTTTGAGAGGTCTTAGGGATGACCAATGGCTGAGCCCTCGTCCTGACGGGCTCTTCTTGGATCCCTTTCCCTCTATCATCAGCAACAGCAGAGGGGAAAACAACAGGAGTTACAACTTATTCAATAATTGGAGTTCTCGCAGATATGTTTACCGGTGCAGGGGTAACCTTAGGAGCAGTTGAGGGTCCAAAGATTGCCTTTGGAGGGGCAATCTCTGGGGAGAAAATTCTTCCATTACGTGTGATTTTGCTCGTTCCAGCAATGTTTCCAATGTCGGTAGTTTCTTCATCATAACTCTCTTCAGTCGATTCAATTTTTTTAATATCGTGGTAGTAGATTTCTTCACCATAGTTCCACGGTACTGATCTGTCGGACTTGTAAGGGACGGGCCCGGGCATGGTTATCTTCAAAGGTGCAGTCGTCGGAGCGGATGTAATCTTAACAGGTCTTTTGGAGACCTTGGAAAGATTGGCGGATATGGTTATTATTGAAACATCATTGACAGGAGTCGGTGTAACAGGAGTCTTTTCAAAAAGGATTTTTTGGTTATCCATTAGGCGTTGGATGCCTAACTTCAACAATGGACATACGGTTGGTAAGGATCAACAAAGGCAGCAATCTTCTTCATAACCTGGGAAAATCCCAGCTTTCAGCAAATTCATCTTGATTATCGGCAACGGGGTCATCAAATCATCAACAATAGCAACAAACAGATCCTCTTCAACAGCATGGGCACTGTGGCCATGCTTTGGCATTGGAGAAGAGATTACATTCGGCTTTTCAGGGGCATCGAATTCAACTTCTTTAGCGTCTATCAAATCCTGAATCTTATTCTTGAGGGGCCAACAATTGTTGGTGTCGTGCCCCAGGCTATCTGAATGATAAGCATACTTGGCGTTTGAATGGTAGTACGGAGAAGCAGTATTTGGGTTCTTCGGAGCCTCTTTCAAACTCACAAGGTTTAACTTCAAGAGATGGGGTAGAACCTGAGTAGGAGTCATGTTTATCCGGTTGAATTGCAGTACAGGCCTTTCCACCCTTGTTTGGTTGGTTATGGGTTGATTGTTTCGGAGCTGATCAACTGCAGACTTCTGAATCATTACGACCCCCACCGCTGGCCGGAGCTCAACTCTTCCTTGACCTCTTTTGGAGTAGACAGCTGATACTTCCTTCTTTGCTGGAAAAGTCTTTTTGGTGGCAGCGGAAGCAGATGCATCCTTTTGAATTTTCCCGCTTTTTATGTCGGCTTCAACTCTCTCACCAGTCAGAATCAACTCAGTGAAACCTGCAGAAGAGCTTCCTATCAGGTGATTAAAGAAAGGACCTGACAGCCCCAAGAACATATCAACTAGCTCTCTCTCAGATATAGGTGGTTGTACTCGTCCCGCCAAGTCTCTCCATTTTTGGGCATACTCTTTGAAACCTTCATTTGAGACCATGCCCATACTCTGTAATTGAGTACGGGTTGGTGCTAAGTCCGCATTGTATTGATACTGCTTATAGAATGCAGCTGTCAAATCCTCCCAATTATGCACATCAGACCTCTCTAACTGGTAGAACCAATCCAGCTGCGTCCCCAACAAACTGTCCTGGAAAAAGTGGACCCACAGGTCTTTGTCAGAAGAATGTGGTTGAATTTTCCTGACATAAGATCGTAGGTGTATCTTTGGGCAAGACACCCCATCATACTTAGCAAACAGTGGCACTTTGAATTTAGGAGGGATTACAATTCCAGATACCAACCCTAACTCTTCAAAATCCAGCCCAGGCACTCTCTGTATCTCCATGGCAGCTAGACGCTCTTCCAAGTTCTTGTATTTGTCATCGGCTAGAGGATACTGTTGTTCAGAGTAATCCTCATCTTCCTCTTCTTCAGCTTCAGAATCTGAGGGTACAACAACTCCTTTACCCTTTCCCTCTCCTTCCTCAGAGGTTGATGGAGAATCTAGGACCCTTCTGGCTTGACCTTCAAATCTTCTGCCCAAGGTAGCCACACCAACTCTCTTCTTCTTCTTTTTCTCTTTTTCCTTTTCTAGCAGAGTCTTGAGCTCCTCCAGTCCCTTGGTCAAGGTCAGAAGTAGCTATTGAAATTGTGAATTATGTGCTTGCAAATCTTTGACCGTTTGTTCAATATCCATCTTGCTGAAATAAACAGCAGAGAGATGAGGAAACTTGGTGTGAAGACCTGTTTATGCATATGATGAACGATGTGTATTCATGTAATGCATTCAAGGATTCAGAAATTCAAATTTGTTTTAAACAAAAAAGAAACACACGTCATATTAATAAGATAGAATTTGTTAGTACATCAATGCCCCATGGGCAAAATAATACAAAATTCTAAGGTAAAAAGGCGTTGCGCATCCTCTTTGGTGCAATGTAGGTGTTGAGAGTCTACTCTTCGTGAAGTTGACGAGTAAGTTCTAAAACCTTCTTCTCGCTTGCGTAGAATTGGGCTTCAAAAGTATCGCGTTCTCCCTTGAGTTGTATCCAACTCCTTTGCAAATCTTCGAGTGATGTTGGCATGTCAGGATGTAGGAGGGTGTATGGAACCTCTCCTTCCTTAATAGGCTCTATAATCACAGGGAGAAAGTAGGGGTAAGGCATCATAAGACTTTGGGCGTGGGTTCGTACCCACTTGAGGTAAGGCTCAAGGGGGATGGAATTCTTGTGTCCCAAGGTATTACTGTATACCTTGTTTGGAATCCTCCAAGCTCGGATGAACCTTTGTCGAAGTCCTTGATCGTCGTTGTTGAAGTCAAAAACCAAGTCTGGAATCATCATGTCATGTGGGTCATCCCTTAGGGCATACCCAAACTGTCTCAGAGCCAAACAGGGGTTGTAGGTGATGCCTCCCCTAATGCCATGTAGAGGGACATTAGGGAATTCCCCATAACGATCAATGATGATAACATTTTCTCGGGATCGAGAACACCAATGAACATCTGAATGTGTAAGAGTCATCAATCGTTGTGACCACCTCAAACCTTGCTCATTCTTCAAGACTGATTGGGGAAGATGAGAAATAAACCATCTTGCCAGTAGAGGAGTGCAACACATGAGAACACCTCTTTTCCTCATTGTTTGAGTGTGAAAAGAGTGCAAGATATCCCTAAGCAATGTAGGCACCGGGTTGCGAGCCATGAAGATTTTGACAGCATTGATATTTATAAGCTGATCAGGGTTTGGGAACAAGACCAACCCATAGATGAGAAGAGCTACAATCTCCTCAAAAGCTTGCAGGTCTATGGAATTCCAACATTCTTGAGCTTTCTCAAACAGAAACTTTGACAAGAAGCCTTTGACACCACTTCTAGTTTCCCAATGGGATGTAACATCAGATGGTTGCAAGTGTAGGGCTTGAGCAACATCTTCCGGATTTGGATCTCTTTCCTTACCATTGAAAGGTAGTTGATGGAGAATAGGAATCCTCAATAGTTGAGAAAATTCCTCCAAAGTAGGCACAAGTTGGTAGTCAGGAAATGTGAAGTCGTGATGCAAAGGGTCAAAGAACTGGAAGAGAACTTTCAGCATATCCTCCTCAATGTTGGTGTTGACTAAGTTGAAAAGACGACCATGCCTCTCAGTGAATAGAGAATTCTCAGGAATCCTTGAAGCTAGCTCCTTGAGTTGTGGAGGAATTCTCACAAGGTTGACTTGGATAGTTTTCCTGCAAAGTGAATCCATAACCTATAAAACAAGAACAAAGATGAAAATCCAAAATCCTTGAAATGGTTAGTGGATGCAAATGATGCTTCATGATGTCCAAGATGTTATGCACAAGTATATGTACAAACAAATCACACAAGTTCCTATTTTAGGCTTGCATGGGGTTTCATAGGTAAGTACCCTTTTGAAGTTTAGTTGGCTCAACCTGTCCTAGAAATAGTAATCGGGTTCTAAGGAGCTCAATATCACTGGATTGTTTTCTGTGTTCATTGTTTCAGTTTAGCCACTTTACTGGCGACCAAAATATTCTAAGAAAACAACCCTCAATGAGTGTAGTATCGAGTATCTACCAACTTCGGACTGCACCAAAGTCGGTCATCTCACTACATCCTAAAAGGCCAAGTTGGTCAAGTAAAGGTTCTAAAAGTTCGTTAGTGCTTCATGACATCACTCAGCGACCCTGTATTCTCTTTGATTGACTCAAAGGCTACCGGTACCCACAAATATGTCACACTAACATAGCTATTTCTTAGACTGTGTCGGTATACCCCGCACAGTTTCCACAACGTAATGCTATTTACCTATGAATGTTTCCCAAATCTGGGTAGAGGATTCAAACCCAAACAATAGAACCAAAGTGTAAAGCATACAAGTCAAACAAGATAAGCATGTAAAAGTGATCTAAAACCCTAAGGTAACCCCACTTTTATAATAGTCCCCAGCAGAGTCGCCAGTTCTGTGATACGGTGGGAGAAATGACTTGAGGTTTTGAATTTGTGTTCGCAAATGTTTCGGTTTAGCAAGAGTCGCCACCGACTTTTATTTTATCCAAAAGGAAAGGTCAAAAAGAACAGGAAAGACCTTTGAGATATTTCTTGAGTTCAGGGGGTAGTTTATGAAAAGGGAAGGTGCTAGCACCCTTTTCATCCATGGTTTTCCATGGGCTCTTAGTTACTTGTTTAGATCACTTGCTTTGCTTTTCCAATTGTTTGAAATGGTGCTTTGTGTGGTTTTGAAATTATTTTGAAAAGAGGTCATCGTTTTGGAAATCTTTGTAATGATTCTCGTTCGTAAGAATGTATACAAAGATGTTTGTCTTTTGAAAAATGTTTCAATATTTTGAAAGTTTGTTTGAAAATGTTTTGAAATTGTGTGTGTGTTTAGCAAGGATGGTTTTTGAAATGAAGGCGATAAAATGCGTAAAGTAAATCTAGACTATTACAACAATATTATGGGGAGGGGGTACAAGTTTTGAATAGGGGGTATTTGCACAAAATAAAACCCTAATTTACTATTACAACCCAATTGAATTTATACAACAATAAATAAATAAACAAGTATTTAAATATGGAATAAATTGTAAATATGCAAAATGTTTTTTTTTTGTATTGATTTTATGTATGAGAAAATAAATTTATTTATGTCTTAAAAATAAGAAAAATAAAATGATTATTTTTGAAAGGGTGAAAACCCTAATTTTTGGTTTAAAAGAAAATATACATTCTATTATTATTTATTTCATTTATGTACAAGAAAATAAATAAAAATATATACAAAAATGTTAAAAAAATAAAATATGTGAGAAAATAATATTTTAAGTGTATAAATAATAAAAATAAAAATGTATGATATTTTTGTATTATTTACAAATTATTTTAAGAAAATGATTTCCATTTAACCTAATAAACTATTTTTATGCCATAAAAAATAATAAAAATAATAAAATAAAATGCAAAAAATAAGAAAATATTTTTATGATTTTTTAATGTTCGGAAAATAAATAAATGCTAGTCAAAATAAAATATATGCAAGAAATATAAAAAATAAAAGAAAATGCAAAGGGGGGTGCAGAAGCAAAAAGGGTAGTGTGACTAGAAACAAGCCCAAGCGTCAGGCCCAAGATCACTTCATCCCTGACCTTCGTCTTCTTCGCGTGCGCCCTGTACTTCAAATCCTATTCTTGCTATTCTTTGCATAAAATCAAAAACTTATAACATGAAAAATGTAGCTCATCATCACACGATTCCAATGATATAAAGAACTTGACCTAACTCTCAAAGATCAGAGAGAATTTCAGTGGCCCTAAATTTTGACCTAGTTTTTTCAGCATGTTCATTATCCAAATACTCCTAGCTCAGTTAATATAAATACAAACTATGCATATGTACAGCTCAAGCAACTTAAGAACTACATTTTTGCTTCACAAACCTAAGCTTAATGATGCCTAAATAGAGAGATAGAAACCTGGAAAATACCTTGTTCAGTTGAGTTTGGCTATGGCAATTTGGGCACTTTGAGTGAGGCCTGAAGTTCTTTTGAGCTTGCTTGAAGTTCCCTCAAGTTATCCCAATGCTCAACTGGCCTTAAAGTTTCTTGAATCTTCTTGTAGAAGTCAACCTGCAAACTAAGAAAATGGAAATGGTGAAGCTTGAAACAGGGGTTACAGTTGCTTGAAAAAGGCCTGGACAACTTAGGTGTGATGTATGGAATGTGTTTGAAGTGGTTCAAAGCAAAACGCACGAGCCAATTTTGTTTTGGAAATGGTTCTGCAGATGATGCCCTGTTTGGGCAAGAACTTGTGATTTTTGTGTTTTGGAGTGTTTGAGAGCTTAGGAAATCGTGTCTTAGGCTTTTTGCAATATTCTGAACTTGTCTCAAATGATACAAAGACTTGTTTTTATCATATGGAAGAGTTGTGTGGACTTTTGCAAGTTTCTTGCTTTTGAAGCAAAGTTGAAATGATAATGCCTAAAAGCTTGTACTTGCTAGTTCCTTAGCTGCACATAGTTGGTGAAATTTTCCTGATATTTGTGGACTTTGTTTGCAGTAAGAGGTTAGGTCCATGGCTCAAGATAAACAAAGTTGCTAAAGGCAAACTTTATCAAAGTAGCATTGTTACCTTTATGCCATTTTTGGATTAAACCCTTGTACAAAGCTTCAAAGATCAGAACAATGCCATTATCCATTAATTTTGCATTAAATTAATGAGTGTAGAAGGGATTAGGACCTGTAAAACCAAGTACAAGCATGCTTAGGACAGATTTGCAACTTGCACCATTGTGAAAAATGCCTTGGACAAAAGTGATAATTTGCCATTTTCATTTCTTCAATTCTCCCTAACCATAAATGATCTTGGAGAGTTCTTGGACATTTTGGAAAGCTTGTAACATGATATACAATCCATCTTTGAAATTAATTTTGATATTCCACTTGGAACTAGGTGAAAAGTTTCCATGAAGTTAGGTCAAAAATCTGCCTAAACTAGGGCAAAATTTCACTAAGTTAAAAAGTTTATGGACCCTTATTCACAAAATCATAACTTGAGATACAAGCATCATTTGGGAAAACTTTGTGAATAAAATTTGTAGATTTTATGGAGTACTACAACTTTCATGTTGTAAGTTTTCTTTGAATCCAATTGCATCATGGTGAAAAAGTTGGGAAAAAATAAGAAATTTTCATAACTTAGAAAAATTCTAAGTTATGAAAATTTTCAAATTTAAACCCTAATTTTCAAAATTAAGTTTCTTGGTGAACAAGTTTCACATTTTGACATATATTGATGAATTATTACCCTTGGCACTTGATTTTAACTAAAAAGTCAAAGTTTGACTTTTCAGTGTACAGTTGATTTTTGATCAGTTGATTGGAAAATTCATCTGTCAATCCAGTGCATTTAAGATCTTTTGAACCTTGTGATTAGGTCAAGATGATGTTATTTAGTCCTTGAAACCATACTTGAACCCAATTGTTCATTGGCTAGGTCAAAAATCTGAAATTGCCCTTTCTCAATCAAAACCCTAATTTTGAACATTTTGCCTTTTTGATGATCTGATCAAATTTCTTAAGGAGTTGTGGTCCAAACTTGATCAAATGGTTTATATGAGCCTATAATGTTGATGTGGATCAAAAATTATGAGGTTTGACTGTAAATTGGCCATGGTTGACTTTTTCCCCAATATAGATGATTTTTAGGTCAATTGTCCAATTGATTGGGCAAAAAAGTGATTCAAGGCTTGAAACTTGGTATGAGAAATCTTAGGAGTCCAAGATGGAGTATGGAAGTCTCATGAAGCATTGATGGTCCAAAAATCCTTGTGCAAACTCAAACCCTAATTTCAGGTCATCAGTGCAAGATGAGGTCTTGAGCTGAGCAAACCCTAATCCTGTCTTGAGTCCAAAGAGTCTTGTAAGGAGAAATCTTGATAATATGAGAGGGAAAATTTTGGGGTACAACAGTAACTACAACTCCAAAAGCTAGACACACTTCTGGGCCAACACATAAACCTCATAAGCTTTTGCTTTTTAGTCAGAACTACTTCTGAACAACACCGTCAGAACATGAATTACTTTTAACACCATCCCCTAATTCATGTTCAACTAGCCAAATTCTACAACACCTATTCAATTCCTCAAATGAAAAAAGTGTTCAGTCTTCACGAATTTCGTTAGAACATCTGCAAGTTGCTTCTGGGTGCTACAGTGTACAACTTCTTGCACTCCATTTTAGACTTGATTCCTCAAAAAATGGAACTTCATGTTAATATGCTTGCTTCTACCGTGCATCAATGGGTTCTTAGTAAGGATTATAGCAGATTTGTCAGCTATCATCAACTTCACAGGTTTCTTCACCTTGATCTTCAGATCTCGCAACAAATTCATCAGCCAAACATGAAAAATCACCTATAATGTACTCAACTTCACAAGTCAACAACACAACCACGGGTTGCTTCTTGGAACACCAAGAAATGGGACTTCCCAGATACTTGGAAAAATATCCATAAGTACTTCTTCTATCAACTTTATGTCCACATCGATAAGAGTCTAAATAACATATCAGTTATGCATTAATTTTAACTCCATAAGAAAATAACACTCCATACTCAAAGTCCCTTTAATGTACCTCAAAATCTTGACAATAGCTTGGTAACATGACCACTTAGGTTTGTTCATAAACCCACTCACTATTCCAACAACATAACAAATGTCACGTCTGGTTTTACACAAATACCTCAATGAGCCAATCAATTGTTTAAAAGTTGTAGCCTCTATATCATTACCCTCAACATTAGAATCCAGTGTGTGATTCATCTCAGCAGGTGTGATTGCAGTCTTGTTAACTCAAATCTCTTCAGAAGTTCAAGTTCATACTTCAGCTGGTGCAAAATGATACCCTTCTCAGAGTACAAAATCTTTATTCCTAGAAAATATACCATATTTCCCAGATCATTCATCTCAAACTCATTCATCAACACCTTCTTAAACTTGACTATCTCTTCTGGATAGTTCCTTATTAACAACATGTCATTAACATAGAGACACACCAGAATCACATTGCCTCAAGAAGTATGTTGCACATAAACACCATACTCCATCTCTCAATATTTGAATCCTTGCATCTTGAAAAATGAATAAATTTTCAGATTCCAAGCTCTAGGAGCTTGTTTCAGTCCATACAACACTTTATGAAACCTGTACAATATCCCTTCTTGATTCTTTCTCACAAATCCATGAGGTTGTGACACATATACCTCTTCCTGTAGTAGACCGTTCAGAAATGCATATTTCACATCCAGGTGCATCAAAAGCCAATTTCTATTAGTAACTATAGCAATAATTAATCTGATTGTTTCATGTTTAGCTACAGGCGCAAACTGTTCAAACTAATCTAGTCCAGATTTCTGTAGAAATCCTCTAGCTACTAACCTTGATTTGTGTTGGCCAATTGATCCATCTGGCTTTAACTTTATCTTGAAAACCCATATGACCTGATGTCTTTCTTCTCCTTTGGTAGCTTAGTCAACTCCCTTGTCTTGTTTCTTTCTACAACCTCAAGTTCTTCTTCCATGGCCTTCAAACACACTTTCTTCTTTAGAGCTTCTTTAACACTAACTAGTTCAAAGTCTACTAACATGATAAACTGAATGACTTATCCCTCAAAGTCTAATTTAGTATCTTGCAACATGTCAAACTCTGCGAATCTCCTTGGTATTTGTGTGACTCTTTATGGCCTCTAGACTTATTCTGAATCTCCTTCTAATTTTGGAACCCTATCACCTTCTGGACTTCCCTTAGAAGTTCGACCACCTCCATAAGCTCCACCTTTAGAAGGTCCACCTTTAGAAACATGCCCACCAGAGTCTTGACCACCATATTCTGGATCATCATCATAATTTATATCAGAACGAGATTCATCTTCAGAGTCATAATCATCTTCTGACTTTGACTCGTCTTTAGAGTCTCCTTCTGGCTTTGACTCATCTTCAGAACCTTCAGATTATGAATTATCTTCATAAGTTACCTAAGGTGTTAACACTACACCAAAGTTGGATCTAGACTGGCTACGATCCCATGCTTGTGAGTCCTTCATAATGACGTATCTGCTGACTTCAACTTTATTAGCGATTGGACAATAAATCTTATATGCACCTGTACTGTGGTACCCAATCAACAACATCACTTTGCTTCTATCATCCAACTTCTTTATCTTAGCATCTGGAACATGTTTGTAATAAACTGAACCAAATACTTTGAGGTGAATCAAACTTTGTTTATCTCCATTCCACTTCTCTAAAGGAATAATTTCCTTCAGCTTCTTTGTTGGACACGTATTGAGCATATACGCTGAAGTGGCAACAACTTCTCCCCATAAGGTGTGAGGTATCTTCTTCTTTTTCGGCATGTTCCTTGTCATATTAAGAAAATTCTATTTCTCCTTTCAGCAAGACTATTGTGCCGAGGAGTGTATGGTGCAACAACCTCATGCTCAATTCCATTCTCCTCACTGAACTTCTAGAACTTTGTAGAGTTATACTCAGTTCCATCGTCAATTCTAGAACTTTTAGCTTTTGACCACTCTGTTTTTCAGCCTTCATCTTGAACTTCTGAAACTCGGAAAACACTTCATGCTTGACCTTGATGAGTGCGACCCATGTCATCCTTGTGAACTCATCCACAAACAACATAAAATACTTGTTTCCTCCAAGTGAATGTATTAGAAATGGTCCACATACATCAGAATGCACTACTTCTAAAGTATGATTTGCTCTTGGGGCTAATTTTGACGCAAATAGAAATCTGGGTTGCTTGCCTTTCATGCATACCTCACATGACTTCTGAGGCTTAACAATACTCAAAAGCCATCAATACCACATGTTCATCATCAAAATATCCTCTGGCTATGTTTGCTTCTTATAATTTCATTTCCATTTTTTACCAACAATCCTTAGCAAAGTGGCCAAACTGCTTACGGCAGTAGCATTAAACCTTCTCCTTGTAAAACTTCTCCCTTCCCTTATGATGTTTGTTCTCATTAAAATTGGAGGCTTCTGACTTATGAGTATCACCATGTCTTTTCTTTGCCTCTGACCAAGACTACTTTTGATACTTCTTACTAGAAGATGCCTTCAGATCCTGCTCTACTTCTCTCTCAGAGGTTCTCTCAATCAAATGCAAGTCTTGTGCTTTTAAACTACTTTGCAGCTCTTCAATTCTCATTGTGTTCAGATCCTTAGAATGTTCAATTGCTACAAAAATGTAATCAAATTGAGGAGTAAGAGATCTCAATACTTCTCAATGATTACTTGTCCAGACAAAGTTTCTCCATAACACTTCATCTCATTTGTGATCAAAATCACTCTAGAGATGTAATCAAGTACCTTCTTATTGTTTTTTATGTTGAGATTCTCATGCTACTTACATAGAGATTAAAGTTTCACCTGCTTCACTGCTGCATCACCATGTCAGTATATTCCATGCAGCCTTCGTCGTTGTCGAATCAATGATTTTCTCACACACATTTGCATCCATACACTGATGAATGAAGAAAAACGCTTTCTGATCTTTCTTCCTCGTATCTCTTTGAACGTTTCTTTGCTCCTCCATCACATCTATTGCAACTAGAATGTAACCTTCAATAAAAAGATCAAGAGAGTATTAAGAACCAAATAACACAAGCATTTGAATCATCCACTGATTCCAATTATTTCCATCAAACCCCAGAAGCTTTGTATTCAAACTGTTTCCGACCTTCATGTTTGTTTTTATGCACTAAAAATCAAACAAGTCTCATATCTCACTAAACACTTGTATTTCTCGATCTCGGAAATTCAAGAAATGAAATTCTATTATGATTGTGATCGTCAATTCAATGCAAATTGAGGAAATGAAATCAATTATACACTCTTCACGTACACTTGTGTTTCCATATGAATCAAACTGGAGCTCTAGATACCAATTATTGGTGCACAAGGTTGAAGATGAAGATGTAGACAAAGAGAGAAAGAGAAAGAGAAAGAGAAAGAGAGAGAAACAATTATAACAAACTTTTAGAGAGAGAAACTCTATTGGGAAAAACTTGTAGATTCACTACTTATTGAAATTAAATTACATAAGTTGTTTAAATACATAAAACAAAACGGCCACATAGGCATAGCTAACAAAGCTTAAAACCAATTCTAAATGCCATATAGGCAAACAAATAACTACACCTCCAGAAGCTAGACACACTTCTGGACCAACACAAAAACCTCATAAGCTTTTGCTTTTGAATCATAACTACTTCTTAATAACAACATAAGAACATGAATTAATTCTAACAAAATGCTCCTTAACTTTTCCTAGGAGGGATGATATCTTGAGGAAAGTGAACAAATGAATATGTTTACAAAACTTGATCATCTAATATTTAACGAAGGGGAGCAAGATCTATGGTTGCTTCGGTAACAACATCAGAAGCTTTTCGTTGGACGACTGAGCGAGTAACTTTGAAAGCTACCATAGTTGATGGATCTAAAGGAAGTTATAAAGGAATATAAGTTTAAATTCAAGAAATGTAGAAATATAGATATGTGTTTTGAATGGGGAGATCTATATTTTTAAATAAAGAGATTTAATTGAATCAGGAAAATTTTAATCATGGAAAATCATAGGAATTAGAAGTTGATTCCTACAGACGAAGTTAATGTTCCATAGTGGAACTAAAGTTGATCGAAAAAGTAAGGATTTAGAGTTTTTTACGGTGGTTCTGGGTTGATAGAACATAAGCTTTTACCACAATCAAGACAATGTAAAATTATAAAGTAAAAAAGCTAAAAGAAAACACATAATTGTTAACCCAGTTCGGTGCAAACTCACCTACTCGAGGGGCTACCAAGCTAGGAAGGAAATCCACTATCAACAATATTAATTCTAAGCTAAACTCCATCGTTTACAACTTATCACTTAATCACTACCTAATGCAACTTATACCTAGGAACCTCATAGATATGAGAACTCACTCACTTCCAATCACATCAATAATATCAAATAATCTCAGTCCCAGGGAATGTCTCAAGAAACCAAAAAGGAAGAACACACTTCTAAATTAAAAATACTTAGTTTGCTTAAAAGCTTTACTAAGAACAATACTCAACTCGTGCCTACAGGCTTTGAGTGAAAACAATAACTTGACAAGCAAGTAACAATCAGTCAACTCAAATGTATCAGTGATACATAATGACGTACAATAAAACTGAAACTCCCTTGAAGAACCCTCAGACCCTAAGATTGAGAAAATATGGCTTCCCCTTATTTTTCAAAGTTCTTAATGATATTAGGTCTAGGTTGTTTCTTTAAATACTCCTTAGAAATTATTGGACCTTGCAACTGTTCCTAAAGTTCCTTGTTGTCCATGTTGAGGGCTGCACCAATCTATGCAGGAAAATCTCCTTGAATTTTGGAACAAAAAACACAAGGTTTCCTATTTAGTCTCAATCAACCAATTATAGCAACCTGAGTATAACTGGAGATAAAATATTTGTTCTAGATATAAATATCCTTGACATAAAAAAAATCAGTGATATAAACCAAAAAGGAATCTCACAGAATCAATTTAAATCTGTCAAGAATGAACCATACATCATCACCTATTGCACCAGACCAATATGTCATGACATTGTCTTCGACATATGGCTGAAAATCACATAATAGAAAACCTGTTATGGCAAACCATGTTTTTGGAAGAAAAAATTCAATCTCAAAACCATGGTATTAACAATCTCCCCATTTGGCAAATTTTAGCTAAAACATTCTTAGCACCAAAGATCCAGGAGAGAGAAATAAAACCACAAATAAAACAAGCTACATCATAAAGATATATATATCATAGTTACAGCAGCTACACATATAGAAAGGTTAGCACTCCCGCTGTCACACATAATAGGTTCTCCCCCTCAAGGAGAAACCCACATCAGAATAGAAATGTTGAACAACAGAATTCTCAAAACACACAGACACGGGAAGTTGGAACATATGCTAAGACATCCTCATCCTGCACACAAAGCTACATCAGTAGCAGCAATAATAGAAGCATGAAGCAAGCATGACTACAATGCTACCCCCTGAATAGTTGCATAGGCAACCACAAACAACACAACGCTTCAATCCCCCTTTTTAGCCAAAATATTGACAAAAAGAAACAGAGTAAATCTACACAATGCAATAGCACATATTGCACACAAACAATGGAAGCACAAATAAGAGCACAAGTGTAAACAAAAATAAAACACATACAACCAAAGGAAACACATAGCCAAAGGTGGAAATAAACATACTACTAAGCACCAGGTTGAAGCACACATTGTTCAAAAATATCAGCAAAATGACACAAAGTGTCAACAGAAAGACAGTGGGTCATAAGCCGTTCAACAAAAAATCACAAAAGATTATACTAGCACACAAAAGAACCACACCCCAAGTGTTCCTAAAACTTCACCAGCTTCCTCTTCATCCTCTTCAAGATCCCCTTCAGCCTCATTATCCTCTCCATGACCATCATTATTTTCAGCAACAAGATTTCCTTGTCTCTCTTCTTCAGTCAGGGATTCAATCAAATTCTCAAGCTTTAACTTCCTAGTTGTGCTAGCCTTGATAGACTCATCTAATCCTTTGTAGGTGTCCTTCAACTCAGCTATGATGCTGGCCTTAGATGTAGAGGCAATACTTCCTTTTCCAGATGTCATGAACATGAGTTCCTTCAAACATCTTATGATGAAAAGTCAGGGACGAATCTCTTTTGCACACCCCATCTGAATCAGTTAAGATTCATGGATGTTGAGAAATGATGATTCTACAGATCTTAGATGGTAATGTAATTGACATTTTTATTGCATCAGAAGTTCCCTGCTTCATTATTTGATCAAAGATACAACTTCCAAAATTATGTTCAATTTCAGTTCCAATAATATAAATGAACTTTCCCATACAAGTAGCAACAGAAGAGGTATGGTTGGTAGGCACCCAATTGACAACTCCAATTTTGTGAAGGATAGAATATTTCACACTTAGGTGGATGGCTGGAAATTTTCCCTTTTTAGGCCAGACCATTACCTGTTTTCCAATGATGACTTCACAAATTGTATCATCATACACTCTAACCTCATATTGTTCTCAATCCATTCTTCATAAAAACCTTTTTATCATGGTAGGAGAAAATTATACACACTTACATCTTACATGCACCTTTCTAAACTCTTTGCTTCTATTTTCAGTGCACTCTTGAGTAATGTTCACAACAAACACCTTCACCAATTTCTCATAGCACTTACTCAGCTTTGACACGCTATTCATTAGACCAACCTTTTTGATAAGATCAATGACTTCCTTTCACTTTAAGACATCTTCACCCAGTTCTATTTCTAGAGCAATACATCTCTAACATATAACCTTTCATTTTCCAGCATTTTCTACAAGATGAAACAACACATTATCCAGAGGAACCTCATGAATTTCAGCAAGACTCCTTTTTGATGTAGTTTTCTTCTTGCCTTTTTCCATGATGTCTTCAACATCATCATCAACATCATACTCTGAGTAACTAGAAGGAACATCTTTACTTTTTAAGTTCTTCCTTTTAGACTCAATTACGGCTACCTTGCTCCATTTCTTTGTTGGACATGTCTTCACATCTTTCTTTGGTGAAGGATCCTTAGTTGCAGCATTAACCTTTTCTTTCCCGATCCTTATTTTCTTGGAAAAATCAGGATCCAATCGTTGGCTGATGATTTTATCATTCGAAGGAAGATCATCAAGGTTGACTACCTTATCACCAACATTATTACCCTCGACACCTACTTTATCAAAATTTTCATTCCCTGTTTCACCTTCATCTGGGTCTTTATGCACCTTAACATTAAATGACCTACCTAATGATGTTCCAACATTAGACACATAATTTGGAGTAGTCTTGCTACCCAAAATGCCAGCCACTATCTTTTTATGCTTTGATTAACTCAAGCTTCTTTCTGATTAGTTTTTCTGAGAACATTAAGTTTTGTTGAAACCTTATTCTTACTCGCAGATGCGATTTCTTCAGAGACCTTTTATTAAGGGATAGTAGGGTTACTTACATAAATAATTGAGGTCTTCTTCTTTCTGAAAGGGACTTCATTCTGATCTTCTTTAGAGTTCCAACAGTAATGATCGAAAGAGGAGCAACATCAAGTATCTCATTCGTCATGCCTTCAGCAGTATAGAGATTGTGACTACATATGTCTTTTGTGTTAGACGAATTGGGATTTTGAAATCCCGAGAGAGAAGTATTAGGAATGATATTTTGAATAAAAATTTTGGAACTAAAGGAGTGGTGGTTGTAGTGAGAACCGAAGGAGTAGGAATTGTGAACAGTGAAGTAGGTTATGAGGTTTAAGTCGCGTATTAGCTTGGATAAATAAAAGTTTTGAAATGATGTCAATGATTTTTTATAGTCCAATAACTGATGGGCGACAAAACTATCCATTGCATACCTCCATAATACTGATAGGCATAGTCTCTTAGTAATGTTAATTCCACCTTTTCTTACATTCTTGGCAAAAAAAATTAAGATTTTTCACTGTTACCACATTTTGAACAACACTTTCTTTATCCCTTGACACCTCATTGATGAGATGATAAGGATTCTCACATTTCTTTGAGCTGTTATATTGAGTAATACACTTTACTCTATTAGTGCTACTCAAGTAATAATAGTCCAATTCCATGACATTTCTTATGACATTCGAGTGATTATCCTCAGTCAGAGGCTTAACATATACTTTGTCACTTGGAGTTCTGTAATGAACTTGAGCAAAGAGACAAATGTTTACACCTTTAGCTTTCCATTTTCTGCCCTTCTTTTCAACATGCTTAGAGTATGCACATAACTTGTAGCAAAAGGGTCTTATATGACCATACTTCCTGCAATAGTGACATTTCCAAGGGTGAACAACTACTTTGTTCAGGAGTTTTTGTCCCTTGGCAGTATGTTGGAACATTGGGTCTGACATGGCTATTTTAGCATCAACATCATGTTTTATCGCCAAAGGTTTTCCTTTATCATTCAAGAACTGATAGTTAAACCTTATACTAATGAATTTTCTGCCTCCTTCATTTATATGAACAACGTTATTTAGTCCACTAGATCCATTTGTCATGCTCTCAAGTTTAGAGGTTAGCATTTCTACCTTTCAAAATGTCAGAAGAAATGTTTCGAACATCTGGTTCTGATCCTATCTTGTCTAATAATTGATTAATTTTTTTCAAGAAGTATAATGCCTTTTGATATACGTGCATCAGAGTCATGAATACTGGCATTACTTTTGTTCTTCTTCTCAGATATTTCACTCATCTTTAATTCAAAAATTTGTAGAGATCCAATAAGTTTATCCATTTTCATATTTCGGGCGTCTTGAGCTTCCTCAATGGTTGTTACCTTCATGTTAAATTTCCTAGGCAAAGACCTAATAATCTTCGTGACTAATTTTTCTTCTAACATTTTTTCTCCAAAGAGGCGTGATGCATTTGCAATTTCAAGAATCTTTATATGGAAATCTTAAACAATGTCATCATCATTCATCTCTAGATTTTCAAACTTAGTAGTGAAAAGCTGAAGCCTTGACATATTTACTTTGGGTGTACGTGCATTAGTTGTCCTGAGAGTTTCCCAAGCATCCTTGGCCAAAGTATAGGTATTGATCATTCTAAAGACATTTTTGTCCACTCCATTGAATATAGCATTCAAAGCCTTAGAGTTTTCAATAGCCGATTTTTCCTCATCTTCAGACCAGTCTTCCTCTTGTTTTAAGGACACATTCCCATCTTTGTCTTTCACACTAGGAGGATCCCATGCTTTCAAAATATCCTTCCATGCTTTCATGTCCATGGATTTTAGAAAACATATCATTCTAATCTTCCACCAGTCATAATTTGTACCGTCCAATAGAGGTGGCCTGTTGCAATATCCCCCTTCTTCGTCCATAGTACCAGAAGATATTTTTATTGGAGCTCACCCAATAAACAGACCAGGGTGCCAACTCTGATGCCAATTGAAATTATGGCACACACAATATAAATGTCAAGACATAATTCTCAACCCATAATCACAATGTCACAACAAATGTTATGACATCTGTTGGAAGAGTGTAAGCTTTTACCATAATTAAGACAATGGAGAATTATAAAGTGAAAATCTAAAAGAACACACATAATTGATAATCCAATTTAGTGCAAACTCACCTACTCTGGGGGCTACCAATCTAGGAAGGAAATCCACTATCAGTAGTATTAATTCTAAGATAAACTCCCTCGTTTACAACTTTTCTCTTCATCACTATATAATGCAACTTCTACCTAGTAACCTCCTAGATATGAGAAGCCACTTACTTATAATAACCACAATGATATTAAACAATCACAGTCCCAGGGAATGTCTCAAGAAACCAAAAAGGAAGAACACAATTCCAAATTACAAATACTTAGTTTGCTTAAAAGCTTCACTAAGAATAATAGTCAACTCGTGCCTACGGGCTTTGAGTGAGAATAACAACTTGACAAGCAAATCAGTCAACTCAAATGTATCAGAGATACATGAGGATGTACAATAAAACTAAACTCTCTTGAAGATCCCTCAGACCCTAAGACTGAGAACACACGGCTTCCCCTTATTTTTAAAAGATCTTTAAAAAAATTAGGTCAAGGTAGTTTCTTTAAATACTCCTTAGCAATTCTTGGGCCTTGCAACTACTCCCAAATATTCCTTATTGTCCATGCTAAGGGCTGCACTAATCTATGCTTGAAAAACTCCTTGAATCTTGGAACAAAAAACACAAGGTTTCTTAATTAGTCTCAATAAACCAATTATAACAACTTGTGTACAGCTGAAAATGAAATATTTGTTCTAGATATAATTATTGTTGAACTGCGAAAAATCAGTGAGATAAATAAAAAAGGAATCTCATAGAATCAATTTAAATCTGTCAAGAATAATCCACACATCATCACCTGCTGCACCAGACCAAGATGAAGGTGTAAAAAACACAAGAAAGGGGGGTTGAATTGGGTTTTAAATCAAAACATTTCTTTAAATATATTCCCCTTTAATTAAAATACATTTTCTCCACTCTTGATGATAACAATAATTAAGAACAGGAAGTAAAGAACAATGTATGTTTATACTAGTTCACTTGAAAACTATCAAGCTAGTCTAGTCCACCCACCTAGGTGATTTCGCCTTATCAACAAGGACTTAATCCAATAATCACACATATTATTACAATGCACAAGCTAATTGCAAGTGACTAATGTTACAACCTCTAAGACACACTAATCTTAGACTTCTCAAGGATTTGACCAACTGACCCCTTAAGGAAAATCAAGAAATACTCAAACTGATTATTACAATGCACAAGCTACCCGCAAGTGACTAACAACAATGTCTAAGACGCACAAGTCCTATAATTCTTAAGGATACTAACCTAACTGGACCCTTAAGGAAAATCAAACAATTATTTGAACAAATTTTGTTTACAATGAAAATTCTTCTACACAAGATGATACGTAAACAAATTTTAAGAACAATAGACTAAAACGTATGAAAGCTATGAACATCACTTGTGCATGGATAATCCATGAATTAGCAGCTTTCTCTTAGTCATCAAGCCTTTATATAGCCAATAAAATAATATAACCATTGAAGGGTATTTTTAGAAATTCCAGAAAGATTGGCGGCTTGAGCAATCACGTGGGGGATAAGATCGTGTGATGCATCTGTCCTTTCATGGTAGTGGAATGAAGTGTTAATTCTATCATGTAATATTTATACCATGTTAATGTTATCTTCTTTCCTTCTGCACTTCAGCGGCTTCTACAAGCATGAGTTTAGAAGCGAGAATATAACACAGGGCCATTGGAACTTCAAGTCTTCAGAGTCTTCAGCACTTGGTCGTGAGAACATTTTCTAGAACCTTGGTTCTTCAGAACTTTAAGTATTCAGAGTCTTTAGAGCTTCTGTCTTCATAGTCTTTATCACTTGGTCTTTAGAACCCTTTTCTTAGAACCTTGGGTCTTCAGAACTTCGAGTCTTCAGAGTCTTTAGGACTTCTATCTTCAGAGTCTTCAACACTTGGTCTTTATAACCCTTTTCTTAGAACCACAAGTCTTTAGAAACTCGAGTATTTAGCATCTGGACTTCAGTAATACTTCTGTCTTCAGATCTTCTAACTGGTTTCTTTAGAACATGTTGTCTTTAGAAGCTTGAGTCTTCAGCATCTGGACTTAAGTAGAACTTCTGTCTTCAGATATTCTGACTTGTTTCTTTATACAAACATCAAGGCCTACACTTCTTAAGAATCTAGAGTGTCTTACTACTGTTCATCAGAACTTGTGTAGCATAGAAGTGGAACTAATTCTTTTCTAATGTCTTGGCCATGCCATTCATCAGAAGCAGAACCTGTTTGTTAAATACTCAAAGATAACAAACATTAAAGTATCAAAATTGTTCATACAAACATACTCATTTTTTATCATCAAAACTCCTAGATGATATTGCAGAACCAAATCTTATTCTAATAATCATCCCCTTTTCGATGATGACAAAACTATGTATTTTGATGACACAATTTTGTTCATATAATCAGAAAAGGTGAAAATAAAAAGAGTAAAAACACTTATCCTTTTTATGAAACTCCCCCTGAGTCAACGAAATGATAAAGCTCGAATATCCTGACTTTGAAACATTTGAGTAAAACTCACCTGGTTCCAATAGATCAGATATTTATATCTTGAGAGTCTTTACTCTAGATGCCAATAAAATCAATTGAAATCTTGATACTTTAATGTCACAAGACAACTTCCAGATTCTCAATTCTTATAGTATGATTATGAAGAAAAATTTATATTTAGAGTCTAAAGCCAATAGGTTAGACATAAGCCTTACATAATGCTTTCAGATCTCTATCTTTAATCAGAGTTCTCATTTCTTGAAAAAGAAAAAATTCTAACAGAAACAGAAGTTTAACTGCGTTAGAATGTAAACAGCTCTTTTTAGAGAACATTTTCCCGAACTTGATTATTGAAATCAAAATTATGTTCATTTAATTACTCCCCCTTTTTTTCATAATCAAAAAGGTAATTATATGTGAAAACGATAAAAACCAGAAGAAAAAAAACAAGTAAGAAAAGAAGTTTCATTGATACTTGAAAACAATTAAAACAGAAGGAGAAACAACATAATGAAAACAAACGAGGAAAACTATCTAAACTTCAAACACATCACAACTCTCATCAAATGGAGCATTTCCTTTGATTAACGGGTTTCTTCGAACAGTTTCAATTAAACCAGCTAACTCAAACAATTCAGATAATACACATCCATAAGGAATGAATGATTTTTGGGAGTTTATGGATGCAAGGATTGATAGCTTCAGATGATTAAATATTATTTCTGAAAGATGAATTCGAGTACTCTTGTGAAGGAAATAGAGAAGACATGTATCCTTAAGAAAAACTTTATCAAGATCTTCCCTTCTGGGGTGAAGGTTTCTCAACAAGAACTTAAACCAGATTTATGCAAGCGGTTTAAAATGATCAGTATTAAGGGGATCATATCTAAAGGGAGAATTATGAACTCTCTGAAACACATCAACATTCATGCAAGAGTTGGGTAAATATGGACTCTGGATGACTTCACTAATGGAGGAGCGAGTGATGGTAATCGGAATACCAAAGATATGAGAATGAATGAAGTTTCCATCAAAACTGACAAAAACATGAAGCCATAAATTCTTCAAGAAGTTAGGATAAATAGGACCTCTAAGAATTGTTACATACCCAGACCATCCTTGATTTTCAATAAAACCGTTGATGAAACCATCATCAGACACATAGTTGGGTCTTTTCTCTTTAATTACTTCGAGAAGATTTTCATCTCATTGAAAGGTTCTAACAGCCATGGTATGCAGAAAAGCTTGAAGAAAAGAAACGGTTGAAGATGATACAAGGATAAGGACTTGATGAAAGACAATAAATGAGAAGAGATATAAATAGTCATTCAATTCGTTCAAAAAATGAGATAATTGAAACACTCAAAGAAATTAATTTAGAGAGAGAGAGAATTAAAGGATGTCACATATTGCTAAAAGGAGGGAATGAAAAGAGAAGTAGATCAAAAGTTAAGATAGAAGAACACGAAAAAGACTTAATTAGAACCCGACAAAGAAGATCTTAGCAGTCATATCAGTCAAAAACATAGGAATACGACACGAAGCAACTATTCCCAAGAAACAATAGAGAGGAGTAGTTAATAAATGTAATCATGATTAATCAATTCCAAGAAAAATAACTGCTCGTGCATTACATATGTAGAGTTTGATAGACACTAAGTCAATTTAGGTGATGCGTTTGATATTCCCAACATCTGGAAAACCACGAAGGTTTTCATCTGCTCAGAGACATTTTTGACTGAAACATCTTCTGATGACTGAGGTAAAAGAAATTAGAAGGCCTTTGATTGAGTCAGAATCTTATCACTTTAGACTAAGACTAAAACACGTTTGATTCTAATGACATCTTACTCTGGACAGAGATCCATTTTCATATTCTTTAGAATAAACAGAAATTTATCTTTACCTAAGGGTTTTGTAAAAATATTAGCCTGCTGATGGTCTGTATCTATGAATTTTAAAGATATGATCCCTTTCCAAACATAGTCTCTAATAAAATGATGTTTGATTTCTATGTTTAGCCCTAAAGTGTAAGATAGGATTCTTACTCAAGCAAATAACAACAATATTGTCTCAGAAGATAGGAATGTTACTCTCATAAATCTGATAATCTTCTAGTTGATTCTTCATCCAGAGCATCTGAGTGCTGCATAGTACTGTTGAGATATACCCTGCTTCTTCAGTTGAGAGAGCGATTGTCGATTGCCTCTTGCTTGATCATGAAATTAGATTTTTCCCAGAAATTGACAGTTACCAGAAGTACTCTTCCTCTCTAGTCTATCTCATGCGTAGTCTTTTCACTCACCTCTTCTTTCTCCGGAATACATGTTGGATGCATTTGAGTCTTTGCTATAGTGCAGTCTGTCATGTTGAATTTCTTCAGAAGTTCTTTGTGTACTTACTTTGATGAATGTAATTAGCCTCTGGTTTTTGATCAATCTAGATTCCTAAAAAGAACTTCAGTTCTTCCATCATGCTCATTTCAAACTCCATGCATTAACTTAGAGAATTCCTCGCAGAGGGATGGATTAGCATAACCAAAAATAATATCATCAACGTAAATTTGAACAATCAGAATATCATTTTTGAAGTTTTGCAGAAGAGTGTAGTGTCAACCTTTCCTCTAGTAAACTTATTTTTTAAAAGAAAATTACTCAATCTGTCATACCAAGCTCTGGGAGCTTGTTTCAGATTAAAGAGATTTATTTAGTTTAAAAACAAAGTCTTATTTCTCAGAGTTTTCAAAGCTAGGAGGTTGTTTGACGTACACTTCTTCTAAAATATATTCAGAAATGCACTCTTAACATCCATCTGATAAAGGATTATGTTATGATTTTCAGAAAAATAAAATAACATGTGAATAGCTTCTAACCTGGAGACTGGTGCAAAGGTTTCTGTATAGTTTATCCCTTCTTGTTGACTATAACCTTGTGCAACTAGTCGTGCTTTGTTTCTGACAACTTCACCTTTCTCATTGAGTTTGTTTCTAAACACCCATCTGGTTCCAATGACATGGACACCTCTAGGTTTCTGAACAAGCTCCCAAACATCATTCTTTGAGAATTGGTTGAGTTCTTCTTCCATAGAAAGAATCCAATCTTTATCTAGAAGGGATTCCTCAATAGATGTAGGTTCTATTAAAGAAAATAAATCCAGAAGCACTTCATCAGAAGGTTTGAGAGTTGATCTTGTTCTAAATGAAGCATCTTTATTTCCCAGAATGAGATCTTCTGGATGGGAGGATGTGATTTTGTTCTTCCTTGGTTTAGGTTTATCATAAGGACTATCAACAGCATCCAAAGAAGGAGCTTTTGATTCTTTATTTTCTTGAACCTTCTCCTTTGGTACAACGAACATTATAGTTACATCTGCAAGCTTTTCACACAGCTTTGCCTTTTCATAGTCAAGCTTATCATCGAATCTAGCATGGGTTGATTCCTCCATGATTCGTGATTCTGTGTTATAGACTCTAAATCCTTTAGAGCGTTCAGAGTATCCTAACAACAGACACTTTGAGATGCTGAAATATTCACCGTGATTCTTTTATATGAGTACTCTACATTCTGATTTTGACTTTAGCTTGTCCTTGACGGAGCTTCTAATGAGCTTCTTTCTGCATCTTCTTTCTTTCGAGTGATCTATCAGAGGTTCTGAACTCGTACTTACTGGTTCCTCTTACTTCTTTAGAGGTTCTTTGTTTTCTGATTTTGAGGAGTATAAGTTTCTTCTGAACTCTAATCTCTAATTTTAGAGCTAGAATCAGTCTTCTCTTCAGATGATCTCTTCATTCTTCTGTTTAGAATCACCCATCTGACTTCTTGAGAGTAATCCTCAGAGCATATATTTTTCTGATCTTTTATTATCATAACATCCATCTGTTTGTCAAACTTCCTTTGAATAGAAGCTTAATTTTCAGAAGGTTTATATTTCATGAACTTCTGAGAAGCTATGTGCTTGAGAAAATTAATTAACATTTCCTAGCTTCTTGTGAATTTTTTATTCCTTGAACAAATTACAGAAGTTGTTCTAATACAAGTATCATCAAAATTTGACGATTTTGAATGACAATCTTATTCTTGCAATGCTGAGCTAACTTATTTAGAGTTAGTCTATCAAGGCTTGTCAGCATATCCACTTCAGAGTGAATGGCTTTTGTCTTTGCATCTTTTAAAGCATTTTCCATTCAAGAATTCATATATCAAGAATTTCTTTGATTATATTCCTGATGAATCAATAAGCTTCCTTTCCTAAATAGTTTTCAGTTTTCTACGAAGCTTTCCAAAGGAAACAATATTCAGAATTTATGCATTAGATCTTCTACCTTCTTGATTAATTAGGCCTCAGATGTTCTAACTTAGAGAAATTATTTCTTAGATATTTGAATTCCTTTATTTAAGATTTCTAACATTTTTCTACAGACTTCATCATGAAGTTCTTATGTATCAGAAGACAACAATCTTTCTTCTTTACTTGAAGAAATTCCTAATGATATTTTTATGAGAAAGTCAAGGGTGTACTAATCCGTTTCTTGAAAACATCTCATACTCATAAAGACTTAATCTTTAGCAATCAAGATTTCTTGTTTTCTGATGATTTTGATCTTTGAGCAAATACATTGTTCATCTAATCGTAATTTTTTAGAAAAAGAATTCAACAAATAGTTTCTTTTCCAGAAGCATTCTTATGATCAAAAGTACGTTCACCTCTTCCGTTTGTTCTTCTTTGTCCTCTGAACTTGCTTTGTCTGTGCTTCCAGATTTGACTAATCCTTATGGATATTAAAGAGAGTTCATCTTCATCCGAGTCTGCTTCAGACCCACTTGATTCTTCTTCTGCTTGAAAAGCCTTTGTCTTTCCAGATTTAGACTTAAAAGCAACAAATTTAACTTTCTTCTAAGCTTCATCTTCCTCGAGCTCTATCTCATGACTTCTTAAAGAACTGATTAGTTCCTGAAGACTGGTGTTGTTCAGATCCTTTGACAACTTCAAAGTAGTTACCATTGGTCTTGATTTCTTAGGAAGACTTTTGATAACTTTATTTACATGATCTGAAGTAGAATAACCTTTATTCAGAACCTTAAGTTCTACAACAAGTGTCTGGAATCTTGAAAACATCGTTTTCACATATTTATCATTTTCCATCTTGAAAGCCTCATATTTCTGGATGAAGGCAAGAGCCTTTGTCTCCTTACTTGAGCATTTCCTTCGTGTATCATCTGAAGAGAATCAAAAATGCCTTTTGCAGTTTCTCTGTCAGTGATTTTTTCATATTCATTATAGGAAATAACACTAAGCATAATGGTTCTCGCTTTGTAATGATTCTTGTAAGCTTTCTTCTGAGCATATGTCATTGCACTTCTTACAATCTTCTGACCCTTATCATCTACTGGGTGAGTGTAGCCATCAACTACCAAATTCCATAGATCCAAGTCATATGCCATAAAGTAACTTTCAATTCTATCTTTCCAATAGTCAAACTTCTATCCATCAAACATATGATGTTTTGCACTATAACGGTCTCTATCATTATCCCTATTATCAACAGTGGTAGCAACAGGTGTAGCCAATGGTTTTTCACACAATTTGGATCGGTACTGAACACTGTTAAGTGTTGATAAAAAAGAAAAAGTTTTATCTCCTCGGAACCGGAACTCTGATGTCAATTGAAGGTGTGAAAAAACACAAGAAAGGAGGAGGTTTGAATTGGGTTTTAAATCAAAAAATTTCTTTAAAAGTATTCCCCTTTAACTAAAATATTTTTTCTCCACTCTCGATAATGACAGTAATTATGAACAGGAAGTAAAGAACAGGGTATGTTTATACTAGTTCACTTGAAAACTATCAAGCTAGTCTAGTCCACCCGCCAAGGTGATTTCTCCTTATCAACAAGGACTTAATCCAATAATAACACAAGTTATTTTAATGCACAAGTTAACTCCAAATGACTAACAATACAACCTCTAAGACACACTAATCTTAGAGTTCTCAAGGATTCTGACCAACTGGTCCCTTAAGGAAAATCAAACAATAATCTAACTGCTTATTACAATGCACAAGCTACTCGCAAGTGACTAACAACAACCTCTAAGACGCACAAGTCCTAGACTTCTTAAGGATACTGACCTAACTTGTCCCTTAAGGAAAATTAAACAATTGTTTGAACAAATTTTGTTTACAATGAAAATGCTTCTACACAAGCTGATTCATAAACATATTTTAAGAACAATAGACTATAAAGTAAGAAAGCTATGAACAATGCTTGTGCATGGAAAATTCGTGAATTAGAAGCTTTTTCTCTTAGTCTTCAAGCCTTTATATAGCCAATAAAATAATATAATTGTTGAAGGGAAATCTAGAAATTCCAGAAAGATTGGCGGCTTGAGCAATCACGTGGGGGATAAGATCGTGTGACGCGTCTGCCCTTTCATGGTAGTGGAATGAAACGTTGATTGTATCATGTACTATTTGTACCACGTTAACATTATATTCTTTCCTTATGCAATTCAGAGACCTCTACGAGTATCAGTTTAGAAGTGATAACATAACACAAGGTCATTAGAACTTCAAGTCTTCAGAGTCTTTAGAACTGCGTCTTCAGAGTCTTTAGCACTTTGTCGTGAGAACCTTTTCTAGAACCTTGGGTATTCAGAACTTCAAGTCTTCAGAGTCTTTAGAACTTATCTCTTTAAAGTATTCAACACTTGGTCTTTAGAACCCTTTACTTAGAACCTTGGGTCTTCAAAACTTCAAGTTTTCAGAGCCTTTATAACTTATATCTTCAGAGTCTTCAACACTTGGTCTATAGAACCCTCATCTTAGAACCATGGTGTGATCGGTGAATCTGGAACTGACTGTTTAACGCTGGTTCGCGAAATGTCGCGGAAGCAAGAGTCGCCACCGTCTTTTATTTTCTCCAAATGGAAAGGACAAAAGCACAGAAAAATTCCTTATAGATTTTGCTCTCGGTTCGGGAGGTAGATTTATAGAAAGGGAAGGTGTTAGCACCCTTTCTATCCATGGTTATCCATGGGCTCTTATATACTTTCTCACTTGTGTTTTCAAAATTGTTTGTTTGCTTTTCAACTGTGGGTTTAAAAAAAGTTTCTTTGAAAATTTCAGTTCGACTCTTGTATCAGTCCTCAAGAGTGTTTGAAAAATTGTTTTTGAAAGCTTTTTGAAAAGTGTCGGTGTGAAAAGAGTTTTGATTTGTTTTTGAATAGAGCAAGTATCTATGAGTCGTCTACCTACCCTAAGGAATTCGTCTGTGTAAATGTCCTTAAAGTAGTGTCATCCCACCATTGAGAGGTAGGTAGCACCACCGTTGGAGGTGTTCGGGTCAATTCGAGGGTTTGGGACATGGTGATCACCGGAGCAATAGGAAGACACCTTAGAAGCTACCCTCATGCCATGTTAATGGACATGAGGACTTACTAAAACATCCTCTACTCGACGACCACCTTTCAAGGGGCAAGGCAACAGTGAGACGTACCCTAGGGGTGGTGTGTGATTTGTGTGTCGTTTTCAGATATTTTTGTCTTGTTCATGCATTGGTGATCTACACGTTGCTTTTATTTTTGGCGTTCATTCTTTCACGCAGATTATTAACAGTTAACAGATGCGGAATTAAAAGTCCTACGCTATTACAAAGGCGCGGGTCTACATCGCCAAATTAATCCAGACCCGATTTGAAATAAAATAAAATGCGGGAAGAATAAACATCCTAATTAATCTATTACATGGCTTTGGGATAAATACATTATATTTACAAAAAGAAATAAAAGTAAAATGCGAGAAGAAATAAAGTCGGGAATGCGAGGGCGTTGGACCCTTTTAAGGAAATTAAATTACAATTAATAAATTAATTAAGTTAAATGAGGAAAGGAAATTATTTTTGAGTTTTTTGTATTTATGGATTTTGGTAAGAAAATTAAATGAAATTAAAACCCTAATTCTAAACTATTTTAATTTATTAAAAAAATGTTTAAATTTAACCTAGTTTTAACCTAATTATTTAATAGCAAATTTATTTACAAAATAAATAATTAATTATTAATAATGGTAAAAGAAAAGAAAAAAGAAAAAAGTATTTAAAACCCTAATTCTACATTTTTTAGTTTATTAAAAAACATTAAAATTAAATCTAGAATTAAAACTAAATTAATTGATAAAATTTATTTACAAAAAAAACATTAAATAAAATATATTTTTATTTTTATAGTTTCTGATTTTTTGGTATTTTTATGTTATGAAAAATTAATTTAAAGAATTGAAATAAAACTAAATAAAACAAATAAACATAGAAAAAATAAAAAGAATGAAAAATGAAATGCAAACCAATGGGGGGTGTTGACCCCAATTTGGAGAAATTTTCCAGCACTTTTGGCCCATTTGAAGGAGGCCTCTTTTGACTTTTCTGGCCACGTGCATATGCGTTGACTGATGCCCATGGTGGAGATCCTGTATTGGCCCTTGGATTCATCTTTTGAGACGCGTGGCAAGTACAAGCATGAAGCTGTATGGTAGGCCCTGGGATATGTATTGCATGGAATCACGTTAAGACAAAATATATTGAGAAAGGGAGGGGACCTGGGAATCGAACCCAGGTCCCATTGCTTACCAAACCATATGCCTGCCAACTGAACCATTAGCGCGTTTTGTGTATAATATGGAAAATAAAGAATATAATATAAAACAATGATGAGTGGTGTTTTTCGCACGAAATTCAAACGCGCCTGTGAGCAATGGACACGTCCTCCATCTTCTTCATGCTGCCTGCAAAATAAAAAGAGATAGCGGGGGTTTTAAACCCCCACTAAATGGTAAACGTGAAAATAGCGAATAGGCCACCGTCGCTCATAAATTGAGCGCGATATGTGTAATGAATTCGTATGAAGGTCGTGAGTTCAGTGGTCCAGGTCTTGTTGGCCAATTTTTCCTGAAGAGGAAAGCCCTAATTTCACAGTTTAGAAAACCTAGCAAGCTCCAATGGTGGATTCACGTATAAGGTACGAAAACTCAATTAAACGATGCTGTTAGCTTTAGAATGATTGGATTAGTACAAATCAACAGAAAAAATGCAATGAGGATGCGTATAAATTGAAACATGAATTTGAGAAATGTTAAGAACAAGACGGCATCATGTTACCAATTCTTTGCGTTAGAAGCGTGGAAAAGGATTCAGTTAGGTTCAGTGATGCCTCAGAAAGCTTTTGGAATTGGTTAGAAGCTTTGAATCACGCTCTATGTGTGAAATCAGTTTTGAAAAAATTGACAAAAAATGCAAAGTGTGTATGAGTTTTTAGGCGCAGCTTCAAGGTTCCCTTTGATTAGGTTTGCCTTGTGTATGTATATGGGACGAATTAGGGTAGAAATTTGAGTCCATAAACCTTTGCATTGATGAATCCAATATTTGATTTTTAATGTATCTTTTTCAATCTTTTCCATGCCCTTTTGATATCAATCATGGCCAAATCTTTCCATATTAGTGATGCACGAAATCTTGGAGTTATGATAGACCTATTAGCTGCATAAAAAGATTTAAAATGCATGCTTGAGTATTTTTGTCATATTTTATTTAATTAAATGAATTAATGGTGATAAAAATTCAAATAAATAATAAAAAATGATAAAATAACTCCCCTTTGTAATCTCAAGCCTCAACTCAACTTTAGTTTTGATGAAAGACAAACAAGCTAGTTTGATGAAAGACAAACAAGCATTATGGAAAGAAGGAAAAGAAGTGGAAATCATCTTAAAGCATCATTCACTCAAAGCTTCAAGGAACTTGGCAAGCAATCAAGTATATCAATTCTCAATTAAACTACATTGATTAGAAATGCTCAAAAATGATATACACACTTGCCACATCACTTCAATTATATTTCAAAACAATTTTTAAGTTTTTCTCTGCTGTAAATCGATTAACATCTTGTGTAAATCGATTTACACATGCTTTTTCAAAAAACTGTTTGCTCCTGCCAGCAATCGATTTACAGGTTGTGTAAATCGATTGATCACAGAACAAACTGATTTTTTAACACTTATAAATCGATTGACATAACATGCTAATCGATTTACACTTCAAACTTTTTGAAATTCTGAACGTTACAAACACGTGCAATCGATTTGCATGTTATGTTAATCGATTTGCACATTGAAAATTTTGAAAAATCTGAACTGGTTTCAAGATATCCTTCATACCTTTTCTCCAATAGTTGCATGATCAAACATTGCATCTTGTCAAGTTTTACAAACAGAAAAGTGTCCTTTTGGAAAGGTATCTTGATTACTATATATTACAAAATATTTCAAATCATAAAAAACTCTTCTCTTGCAATAAAATCTGAACTTTGTAAAATATTAAAACTTCATATTTCTTAACTTTTAAGAACAAAGATTTTCTGCACTTTCACACATATAAAGAACAGAAATCTTTGAGCATTATCTAACCATTGTGTTACAGTTTGAATTGCTTACAAGAGAAGAAAGAAGAAACTTCAAAGAAGTCACTCTATGTGATCAACATCTTTCAAGAAATCATACTTCATAAAAACATACAAAGTGTAACTTATTTCCAGGATTGTTGGAATTAAGTGTTAGATTACTTTTGTTCCTTGTTGTCCATTATTGGAAACAAGAGGTATCTTTTGAGAGGATTGTTCTCATTAGACTTATTGGAAATCCAAGAGGGTGTTCTTGGTTATTTGTTAGGTTCTTTAGTGGATAAGACTAGGAAGAGTCTTGTAAAAGTTCTAACAATATAGTAAAATCTCTTGCGTGTTTGCAAGGGGACTGGACGTACTTCCGGGGTGTGGAAGGAACCAGGATAATTCTCCGTGTCTCTTTACTTTCTGCACTTTACAGTTTTCAAAGCACTAAATCAAAACCAGAAAGTATAAAATAAGTCAAAAATCGACCATCACCTAATTCACCCCCCCTCTTAGGCGCAATCTTAATCTTACATTTGGTATCAGAGCAGGTTATAGGTAACCTGCTCCTAGAGATCCAGAATGGCTTCCGCAAATCATCAACCAGTTTTCAGAGATGGTGGTAGTAACAACAAGCCTCCTCTATTTTGTGGTGAATATTTTGACTTTTGGAAAATACGCATGAAGGCGCATTTAGAAGCACAAGGAGAGGAAGTATGGGATGCTGTTGAAAATGGTCCATTTATCCCAATAACGGTAATCAATGGCGTTGGGTCTGCAAAGCCCAAAACTGTATGGGACGACGATGATAAAAAGAAAGTTCTCTATGACAAAAAGGCAATAAACCTTCTTCAAGGTGCTCTCAGTATGGACGAATTTTTCCGTGTCTCAAACTGCAAAACAGCAAAGGAAATTTGGGATACCTTGGTTCAAACTCATGAAGGAACGGCTGAAGTAAAAAGATCAAGGCTAAATACCTTGAGTCAAGAATATGAACTATTTCGAATGCAGCCCGGAGAATCCATTCTTGACTTACAAAAGAGATTTGTGCATTTGACAAATCACTTAATTGCTCTTGGTAAAACCCTGTCAAATGATGAACTCAACTTGAAAATCCTTAGATCATTGACTAGGGAATGGCAACCAAAGGTAACGGCAATCTCGGAAAAGAAGAGTCTCTCCGCAATGACTTCCGCTACATTATTCGGCAAACTTCAAGAATACGAAACGGAACTCGGTAGACTTGAAAAACATGAGAATCTAGAAAAGAAGTCCAAAAACATTGCCTTAAAAATTGATTCAAAAGAAGTGGTAAAAGAAGACAATCCGGAAGAAGATGAAAATTTCATGCTTCTAGTGAAAAGACTTGGGAAGTTTTTTGGCAGAAATGACAAAGGCGGATCTCATGCACATAAGAGAAAGCACTTCAAGAAAAGAGAAGCCTCCACATCAACTCAAGATGTCTCATGTTATGAATGTGGAAAGCAAGGACACATCAAGCCAAACTGTCCAAATCTCCCAAAGAAAAATGGATTCAAAGGAAAGGACTCAAAACAAAAGAAAGCCTACATAGCATGGGAAGATAATGATATGAGCAGTTCATCGGAATCGGAAAGCGACGAATGTGCAAACTTAGCCTTAATGGCATCGCATCACTCCGACAATGAAGAAGAGGTATGCTTGAAATCCACTTCAAATGTTTGGTATCTTGACAGTGGATGTTCAAAGCATATGACAGGAGATGTACACCAATTTTCATATCTAGTACATAAAGCCAAAGGGTATGTCACCTATGGAGACAACACCAAAGGAAAGATTCTTGGCGTTGGAATAGTTGGCACACCTCCATCCATTCAAATTGAGGATGTTCTCTATGTTGAAGGATTAAATCACAACCTTCTTAGCATAAGTCAACTTTGCGATAGAGGGTTCAAGATCAAATTCAACAAAGAAGAATGTCTTATTATGGATGAGGCAACCAATGAGGTAAAACTCAAAGGTATAAGATCTAACAATATTTTTGTGATTACTCTAGATGATTTGTCTATGAAGGTACAATGTCTTATGGTAAACAACAATGACGCTTGGTTATGGCATAAGAGGATTGCTCACATTCACATGGAGCACTTGAACAAATTGGTTAAGCATGACTTAGTTATTGGTCTACCAAAGATGAAGTTCATCAAAGACAAATTATGTAGTTCATGCCAAAAGGGCAAACAGACCAAATCAACTTTCAAACCAAAGAATGTGGTTTCAACAACAAGACCACTTCAATTGTTGCACATGGATCTTTTTGGTCCATCTAGAACAAGAAGCTTCGGAGGTAACATTTATGCATTAGTTATTGTAGATGATTTTTCCCGTTTCACTTGGACTTTGTTTTTAGTACACAAGAATGAAGCATTCAAGGCATTCAAGAGATATGCAAAACAAGTTCAAAATGAGAAGTCATCAAAGATAACATCAATCCGAAGTGATCACGGTGGAGAGTTCCAAAACAGTCTATTTGAAGAATTTTGTGAAGAAAATGGGATCTTCCACAATTTTTCAGCACCAAGAACTCCACAACAAAATGGAGTAGTTGAAAGGAAAAATAGGTCTTTGGTGGAACTTGCTAGAACCATGCTAAGTGACTCAAGTTTGCCTAAATATTTTTGGGCGGATGCGGTAAGCACGGCATGTTATGTAAGCAATCGCGTGATCATAAGACCTATACTAAAGAAAACTCCATATGAGATCTACAAAGGAAGAAAACCAAATATCTCTCACTTTCATATTTTCGGGTGCAAATGTTTTGTCCTTAACAACGACAAAGACAATCTCGGTAAGTTCGATGAAAAATCGGATGAAGGTATCTTTCTTGGTTACTCCCTTTCTAGCAAAGCTTTTAGAATTTACAATAAAAGAACTTTAACTATAGAAGAATCAATGCATGTTTCTTTTGATGAATCTAACACCTCCAAGGAGGAAGTTGTTATTTGTGATGATGATGATTCTATAGATCTATCTCATGAGATTTCCTGCGGAGATGGCAAAATTGTCAATCCGGAACAAACACATGAACTTTCACATCAAAATGAAAATGATGATGATCTTCCTCAAGAATGGAGAACTCATTGTGATCATCCAATCGACAATATAATTGGAGATATTAGCAAAGGAGTATCTACTCGGCTAAATCTTAAGGATGCATGCTTAAATATGGCGTTTGTATCTCAAGTTGAACCTACTAAAGTGGCTCAAGCACTAGAAGATGATCAATGGATCCTTGCCATGCAAGAGGAGTTAAACCAATTCGAGCGGAATGAAGTTTGGGAACTTGTTCCTAATCCAGGAAATAAACGTATCATTGGAACCAAATGGGTTTTCAAAAACAAGATGGATGAAAATGGAATAATCACTCGAAACAAGGCAAGACTAGTTGCTCAAGGATACAACCAAGAGGAAGGAATTGATTTTGAAGAAACTTTTGCTCCGGTAGCACGTTTGGAAGCAATAAGACTATTACTTGCATATGCATGCTCATTGGACTTTGAACTTTTTCAAATGGATGTAAAAAGCGCATTTCTCAACGGATTCATAAATGAAGAAGTCTATGTAAAGCAACCTCCCGGATTTGAAGACTTCAAACATCCTAATCATGTCTTCAAACTGAAGAAAGCTCTCTATGGGCTGAAGCAAGCACCAAGGGCTTGGTATGATAGACTAAGCGCATTCCTATGTGAAAAAGGGTTTGTAAAGGGTAAAGTTGATACCACTCTCTTCATAAAAAATGTTAATCATCATACCTTACTTGTACAAATCTATGTAGATGATATTGTTTTCGGTTCAACTAACCAAAATATGTGCAAGGAATTTTCGTCTATGATGCAAGGAGAGTTTGAGATGTCTATGATGGGAAGATTGAATTTCTTTCTTGGTCTTCAAATTAAGCAACTCAAACATGGTATTTTCGTGAACCAATCAAAATATTGCAAAGACCTTATAAAGAAGTTTGAGATGGAAAGTAGCAAAGAAAGTGCAATTCCTATGGGATCCGACACTTATCTTGACCCAGATGAATCAGGAAATTCTATTGACATAACTAAGTATCGTGGAATGATTGGCTCACTCCTTTACTTAACAGCAAGTAGACCTGACATTATGTTCAGCGTTTGCCTATGTGCAAGATATCAAGCCAATCCTAAAGAGTCTCACCTTGCAGCAATCAAGCGCATAATAAAATATCTCAAAGGAACAACCAACGTCGGATTATGGTATCCAAAAGGTAGTATGTGCAATCTAGTTGGTTATTCTGATGCTGACTATGCAGGTTGCAAAACTGATCGCAAAAGTACAAGTGGAACATGTCACATTCTTGGAAATGCCTTGGTTTCATGGTCATGCAAAAAGCAAGCAAGCGTAGCTCTCAGCACTGCCGAAGCAGAATACATTGCGGCTGGAAGTGGATGCGCTCAAATTCTTTGGCTAAAACAACAATTACTTGACTATGGAGTAAACCTTGGATGCATTCCTCTGCGATGTGATAACACAAGCGCGATCAATATTACGAAAAATCCAGTTATGCATTCCCGGACGAAACATATTGACATCAGACATCATTTCATCAGAGACCATGTACTCAAAGGAGATGTCGAGATCACATTTGTGGACACTCAAAATCAACTCGCGGACATCTTCACAAAACCACTTGCAAAGGATGCATTTTTCAAAATTCGTCGTGAACTTGGAATCCTCGATGAACAAGATATTTAAGGTGCACTCAATCCTTGACTATACCTTAATGTACATATATATGTGGATAGACATTGTTTCAAATGTTAAAAATAATGATGTTTTAAATTTTCTCTTTAAGTAAATCGATTTACACCATATGTCAATCGATTTACTACTGAAGCAAATCATTTTTTTTAATAAAATCTTGTGTGTAAATCGATTTACACAATATGTAAATCGATTTACCACTGAACGAAAATTACTTTTTATGAAAATGTTCTGTGTAAATCGATTTAACCAAGGGGTAAATCGATTTACCACAGAATCTGAAGCATTTTTTATGTATTTTCTCTATGCAATTTATTTTGTTTTAACATGTGATACCTATATGAGCTTTTAATATATTGGTCAAACATTCATTGTCTCTCAACCGCCCACCTTACTATTGCCCAATCAATGAAACCTTGACCAAATTACCAAATTAAAACCTCATAAAGACCTCACTTACTCTCTATATTATTTAAACTCACCAAAACTATCTCATAACACCAACACACTCTCTCACATAACAACACAAAAGAACTCTATATCTCTCTTTTCAAAACCCTAACAAGATCCATGGCTCCCAAGAGAAAAGCCTCTGCCTCAGAGAAAGGAAAGAAGCCAGCTTCGTCAACATCTGAAAACTTTGTGCTCGAGTACCTCTCGGATCCACAGCGGGACAGATTTCTCAAGCATTTTCAAAAGAAAATCATCTCTACTCCAAAGTTTGGTATGTTATCTACTTTTCCAGATGAATGCTTCTCATTTCAAAGAGATTTCATTGCTTATGGGTTAGAACCATTAATATCTTCACATGGTTTCTATTACCCGGATCTGGTTAGAATTTTCTACAGCAACATGTGCTATGACAACAACAAATGTTATACATATGTCCTTGGAAAAAGAATCCCTCTGTATTCCAAAACTATTGGCAGAATCTTGAACATTCCATATTCTGGAAGTACCCTCTATGATCCAGAAGATGCTGCTTGGGAAAACTATCAGAAGCGAGAATTTTTCTATAGCATTGGAAGGTTATCAGAATCTGAATACCGTGCCAAGCGGATTCGCAGTCTTGGCGGGGTTACTCCAGCTAGGGACACATGGAGTGCTGGAAATTTCCATATTGATGATAGGTTGTTTCACTATTTTCTGGTGTATATTTTGTTTCCTAGAGCAGGGAATCATTGTACAGTGACCGACCTAGAATTGCAAATCATCTATGCAAGGAAAAATGGAATCCCGGTTAATTGGGCAAAATTGATTGTGGTGCATATGCTAAAAGTTGCCGCAAGGGCCACCTTTCTACCATATGCATATTTCATTACAAGGATTATGGCAGCTTTTGATATAGATTTCACTGGATTTGAGCGGATTGAAATGGATCCAATCACCACTAGGATCTCCATCAAAAATGTTGATTCAAGAATGGGTGTTCATTTCAATGCTGAAGCAAAAACCATAACTTACATTGGAGAAGATGTGGTCGGCGATGAAGGTCATAATGCAGATGAAGAAGACCATGAAGTTCCTCCTCCTGCTGCTGCTTCTGGTCCCACAAATCAAGATGTTATGGATTTCATGACGCAACAGTTTGCTTCTCTCAATTCTAACATCAATGCTCGATGGACGGAGATAAATGACTCTACCTCATCTCGAATAGATGCTTTTCAGAATAATGTGAACCAACAATTTTCATATCTTTATTCACATCTTCATATCCCTCCATACGACCCAACCAATCCTGCACCTCCGCCTCCTCAATACACCGAACCACCTCTTCAACAACAATTTCCTTATCAAGGACCTTTCTAAAATGTTCTTGATCAATGTTATTAAATTCTTAGTATACGTATCATTATGGATTTTGTCTTGTTTTATTTTGTTCATTTTATGTATTGTGTTCTTAAAACTTTGTTCGATAATTTTGAAAGTTTTGTGTTTTTCATTCATGTTCCTATACATTTCTTTCTGGTATACTTTCTTGTTGCATCTTTCCCTTCTTTTTGATAATGTCAAAGGGGGAGAAGGATGTAATAGCACTTTATGGTTGTTTGTTTTCATTGTCTTTACAGAGCAAACTTTCAAATCTTTTTCTCCATAGGGGGAGAAATCTTCTCAGGGGGAGAAAACACCTTTTGCTCAAATTCTGATCAACACATAAAGGAAAATGGTTTGTCATCATCAAAAAGGGGGAGAATGTAATCTCAAGCCTCAACTCAACTTTAGTTTTGATGAAAGACAAACAAGCTAGTTTGATGAAAGACAAACAAGCATTATGGAAAGAAGGAAAAGAAGTGGAAATCATCTTAAAGCATCATTCACTCAAAGCTTCAAGGAACTTGGCAAGCAATCAAGTATATCAATTCTCAATTAAACTACATTGATTAGAAATGCTCAAAAATGATATACACACTTGCCACATCACTTCAATTATATTTCAAAACAATTTTTAAGTTTTTCTCTGCTGTAAATCGATTAACATCTTGTGTAAATCGATTTACACATGCTTTTTCAAAAAACTGTTTGCTCCTGCCAGCAATCGATTTACAGGTTGTGTAAATCGATTGATCACAGAACAAACTGATTTTTTAACACTTGTAAATCGATTGACACAACATGCTAATCGATTTACACTTCAAACTTTTTGAAATTCTGAACGTTACAAACACGTGCAATCGATTTGCATGTTATGTTAATCGATTTGCACATTGAAAATTTTGAAAAATATGAACTGGTTTCAAGATATCCTTCATACCTTTTCTCCAATAGTTGCATGATCAAACATTGCATCTTGTCAAGTTTTACAAACAGAAAAGTGTCCTTTTGGAAAGGTATCTTGATTACTATATATTACAAAATATTTCAAATCATAAAAAACTCTTCTCTTGCAATAAAATCTGAACTTTGTAAAATATTAAAACTTCATATTTCTTAACTTTTAAGAACAAAGATTTTCTGCACTTTCACACATATAAAGAACAGAAATCTTTGAGCATTATCTAACCATTGTGTTACAGTTTGAATTGCTTACAAGAGAAGAAAGAAGAAACTTCAAAGAAGTCACTCTATGTGATCAACATCTTTCAAGAAATCATACTTCATAAAAGCATACAAAGTGTAACTTATTTCCAGGATTGTTGGAATTAAGTGTTAGATTACTTTTGTTCCTTGTTGTCCATTATTGGAAACAAGAGGTATCTTTTGAGAGGATTGTTCTCATTAGACTTATTGGAAATCCAAGAGGGTGTTCTTGGTTATTTGTTAGGTTCTTTAGTGGATAAGACTAGGAAGAGTCTTGTAAAAGTTCTAACAATATAGTAAAATCTCTTGCGTGTTTGCAAGGGGACTGGACGTACTTCCGGGGTGTGGAAGGAACCAGGATAATTCTCCGTGTCTCTTTACTTTCTGCACTTTACAGTTTTCAAAGCACTAAATCAAAACCAGAAAGTATAAAATAAGTCAAAAATCGACCATCACCTAATTCACCCCCCCTCTTAGGCGCAATCTTAATCTTACACCCTTTGGGTCAATGGGTCGTGCATAGCTTTTGGATAATGATTCTTGGAAGAAATTGTGGCCCATTAGCAATTTTGAGGCATTTGAAGCAAAGTTGACTTTTCAAAATTCCCAAAAATTTCCCAACTTCCACAAGGCATATCTTGCTCAAGTTTTAAGCTTTGATCATGTTCTTGGACATTTTGGAAAGGTCTTGAAGTCCTCTAACCAATGCCTTTGGTCCCATGTCATTTTGATTTACCAATCTCAAGTTATGGTCTTTGACTTAAAGTGCCTTTTTGTTGACTTTTGAAAATGACCTATAATGTTGAGATTGATAACTTTTTGTGAGAGCATTTCTTGAACTTGAAGTGTGAAGAGGAGTTGTAGGAAATGTCTTTCTCTTCAAAATGAGCTTTGGATGGAATTTTTCTGATAAACCATGTGGAAGTTATGCCTTGGTCAAGTTACAGTTGACTTTTTCAACTGTCCAAATATGGAAACTTTTGCATCTTGAGACTTTTTGAGCCATACCTTGAAAATCATGATCAAGCATTGATCAAATGATTTTTGTGGCTTCAAAATAAGATGTTGATCAAAATTTTGGACTTTTGACTGTCAAATGACCATTTTGCCCCTGTAGTTGACTGTTGAGCAATTAGGGCATTTGACTGTGCAATTTTGTGTTGTAAGTCTTGAAACTTGAGATGAGGATACTTGACAATGTTTGTAGGCATGTGGGACTTGATTGGACCCTTGGAAACTTCAACTTCTTTGTCAGAACCAAAACCCTAATTTTTGACTGTTAGGAGGCCATTGGACTGTGCAACCCTTGAGAGATTTTGAAGCTTGCTCTTTGCAAATCTTGAAGAATATGGGAGGGAAAATTTTGGGGTACAACAGTTGCCCCTGTTCAATCTTCTTAGACCTGAGGATGTAGATTGGCTGACGTGCCTTTCGTAATCCGAAGGTGGAAGATGATTGAACACTAGAGTGCCCAGAAATTTGCGCTCACATAGTAGTGTGATGGTGGGAATGGGCTTATAGATTCCATTTGGAGATTGATGGATAAGATGATGGGCTTATAGATGCCATGCTAAGAGATGATGGAAGGTGGATGGGCTTATAGATGCCATCTGGGTGTCGATCGCGTAAGAGTTTCCTTGGCGAGAACTTGCGTACCTGAAAAAGAAAATGAGTACCTGGCCTGTTACAGGAGCTGGTCTTCAAACTTTTGTGTAGATGCGCCCTGACTGGTTACAGGAATTGGGTCTGGCGCTTCAAAAGGTAATGAATGAACCAGGGATGGTTACTACCTCAACGGGACGGTGAGAGAACCTTGGACGATTACTACTTCAACAAGAACGCTGAAAGAACCTTGGATGTCTTCTACTGGGATAAGAATCAGGGAGATCTTAGGGTCGATCTGACTGAACCGGAGAAGGCCTTTGACTGGATAAGAAATAGGAAAATCTTAGGGTCGATTTAACTGAACCGGGCAAGGTCTTGGAATATCTTCAACTGGATAAGAATCAGGGAGATCTTAGGGTCGATCTGACTGAACCAGAGAAGGCCTTTGACTGGATAAGAATTAGGAAAATCTTAGGGTCGATTTAACTGAACCAGGCAAGGTCTTGGAATATCTTCAACTGGATAAGAATCAGGAAGATCTTAGGGTCGATCTGACTGAACCAGAGAAGGCCTTTGACTGGATAAGAATCAGAAAAAATCTTAGGGTCGATTTAACTGAACCGGACAAGGTCTTGAAATCTTCAACTGGATAGGAATCAGGGAGATCTTAGGGTCGATCTGACTGAACCAGAGAAGGCCTTTGACTGGATAAGAATCAGGAAAATCTTAGGGTCGATTTAACTGAACCGGACAAGGTCTTGAAATCTTCAACTGGATAAGAATCAGGGAGATCTTAGGGTCGATCTGACTGAACCAGAGAAGGCCTTTGACTGGATAAGAATCAGGAAAATCTTAGGGTCGATTTAACTGAACCAGGCAAGGTCTTGGAATCTTCAACTGGATAAGAATCAGGGAGATCTTAGGGTCGATCTGACTGAACCAGAGAAGTCCTTTGACTGGATAAGAATCAGGAAAATCTTAGGGTCGATTTAACTGAACCGGACAAGGTCTTGAAATCTTCAACTGGATAAGAATCAGGGAGATCTTAGGGTCGATCTGACTGAACCAGAGAAGGCCTTTGACTGGATAAGAATCAGGAAAATCTTAGGGTCGATTTAACTGAACCAGGCAGGTCTTGGAATCTTCAACTGGATAAGAATCAGGGAGATCTTAGGGTCGATCTGACTGAACCAGAGAAGGCCTTTGACTGGATAAGAATCAGGAAGATCTTAGGGTCGATTTAACTGAACCGGACAAGGTCTTGGAATCTTCAATTGGATAAGAATCAGGGAGATCTTAGGGTCGATCTGACTGAACCAGAGAATGCCTTTGACTGGATAAGAATCAGAAAAATCTTAGAATCGATTTAACTGAACCAGACTAAAGTTTTGGACATAGCTGATAACTTAACTGAATCTTTTCCTGAAAGGTAAAGGTCAGTCATATGCAATGCATGATATGGATCAAGCAATGATGTTCTCAATATAAATGAGATTGTAAGGTATGATGCGTTTATGCATGTATCATGATGTATGTGATGTTTTTTGAATGTATGTTTTCGTCTTAGGAAAATAAATCCTTGACGGGTGCCGGGAAGTAATATCCTGGGCTGATGTTGGAGAATAGTGCTTTGTTGTTTCCGCTGGGGATGAGAGTTGCAAGAATACCGGTAGGAGAAGATAACTCCGTTGGAGGATAGACTTGGCGAATGGATTACTCTGCAGGGAGAAAAGTACTCTAGCGATCTTGCTGGGGGAGAAATACTCTGTGGGGAGAGAGGTACGTTGTTGAGATGTTAATGGTAGCTTCGCTGGGGATAGGAAGACTTCGTCGGGGACGATCTTTCCGTGGATTTTGGCTGAGGATAACCCAATTATATCCTGGTAGGGAAATAACCTTTGAATACAGCCGGGAGACGCGTTCGTGCTCTGCAGGGGAGAAGCTTCCAGAATCTACTGGGGATAAGCTTCCTGCTTGGGGAGATGATTCAAACTTTCCTGGGGAAATTGGATTGGACTCTCCTGGGGAAATTTTGAACTATATTGGGGAAGTGACTCCATTGAATGTCTGGTAGACCGCCGGGGAACAATCTTTAGGTCAAGACTGTCGGGGATGCTTGTTAAGAATGTCAGTATACTGTGCTGAGGAATGTTGAGATCTGCGGGGTACCCAACTTCCTTAAGGCTGATAATAGCTTTGCTTGGGGGAGAGTGCACTGACTTGCTGGCTCACTCTCTGGGGAATTGAGATATACTGGTTGTGTTCTTCAGCTGAACCTATCTTGATACCTTGATGGACAGAGCAATTTAGATCGCTTGGACAACTCCTTATTGCCCCTGTTTCTATGGGAGAAGGCACCTGTGGGGTGCTGATAGTTGTTGATGGACAAACCTTCTTCTGGTAGGCAGGTGACAAGATGACGGGACATAGCCGTACGCTTTGATCCCTAACTTTTGCCTGGACCTCCCTTTCGTGTTTTTCAGTCCACCGGGATACCCATTTTTGCCAAAGCCACCTTTTCAGGTTTTCGACTTGCCGGGTGTACAGATTTTTCATTTCATCCCTTCATTTTTCCCGAACCCTTTTGGTTCGCCGGGAAGCCCTTATTTTTGCCTAGGTGTGTCAACCTAGCGGGTCTTTGATTACGCGTAGTATTCTTTTCGACTATATCCACGCTCTCAGAATGTAGGGAGTTGCCCCTGTTAGAAGTGTTTTGTCATGCCACCAGAAGGTGTTTGATCAGGCAAGATTCGTTGTTGGAATGCCCCAAGTGACTCAGGCGGAGATTTGCCCCTAGCTACTTGGCATTGTTGAGAGATTCTCTGAATCTTGACTTAACTGCCCCGGATGATAGACCATGATCATGTCATGCCCCTTGATTGGAAGTGCCTTTGTTCACTAGGCTTTCATCGTACGAATTTCCCTGCTGTTCAAACAACTAGTCATATGCAAACAATGTTATATCAAAAATGCAAAGCTTATGTCTGTCTTGAAGATTTTGAAAATGCATTCTTTTTCATAAAACAAGTGAATGTTTCTAAAACGTGATGTCAACTCCGTATTTACCGTAGGCCTTAAGGAGTCAGGATACCTTTCGTAACAGTATGCTTTCGAACTAACCCATGCTTCAGCTAGGACTTTTAAGGGTTATAACGTGGCCTGGTTCACGGTTTAAGAAACAAAGGATAAAGGCTCAAATTTTATTTGTACCCACCCGCTCTTCGTGATGTTCTCCAAACCTAAACTCAGTTGATCATACGTTAGACCTTGTTTGAGTCTTTGCTCTGATTTTCCGGTGATGATTCAGATGTTGATAACTTATTTTGAATAGGCAGTCATTTTTTGTCGAGGGTTTGTAAGACCTCTTTCTTTTTCTGATTTTTGTTATCCCTTTTTTTTTGCCTGAGCTGTTCTTTTGTGATTACAGTCAGCAGGATGCCCCAGTTTTGTAAGTCTCCTTCATAGGTTTTGACTTATTGGGTTTTTATTTTTGAGATATAATGACTGCCTATCCTTATGATTATTCGGAATCATCACTGTCTTCTTTTTTTTGTAAGGACCTCTTTGGTGCCATTCGTTATGCACTTGGATCAACTGAGAGAACTACCCTGCCCCAGGTTATGATTAAGGGTTTTAATTTTCGAAAAGAAAAACTCCTACTTCTTTGGCTCAGAGGGGTTGACGAGGGATTATCTTCCTTATAACTCCAGTGTTTAGGGATTGAAACAATGCCTGTACCTCATCAGCGGGGTCTGTTCAAAAGCATACTATAGATTGTGGTATCGTTTTCGTCATCCTCCCTTAAGAGGCTTAGAATTATTAATTGAGAGTTGACATCAAAAAATGGAAGCAATTTTGAAAATAGCGAATGCGAATATATTGATTCAAAATAGACATAAGTGATGCATTAATGGAATAACAACGTTTAACATGAATAAATGTTTAAACAGTCAAAAGAAAATTACAACTTGAAAATCCTAATGACCAAAAGTCTTTTCATCTTCAGGGCTTGTTACTTCAAATGGTGAGCCTTGGAGGGATGGTAGAAAAACTCAGCCTGACCATCTTGTGTGAACTCCAATGCTCCTTCATCAATCAGGTCCTGGATCTTGTTCTTCAGAGCCCAACACTCATTCGTATCATGTCCTGGACTGGCAGAGTGGTAGGCACACCTTTTATTGGGACGATAGGTAGGAGCTGCTGTGTTGGGGTTCCGGGGATGAGCCCTTAATGTGATCAGATTCAATCTCAACAGGCGTTGTAAAACTTGAAACAGTGACATATTGAGCTGGGTGAATTGCCTCCTGGGCTTGTCTGGCTGAAGCTGGTGAGGTTGATGCTGAATTTGTGACACTGGAGCCATTTGAGGAGCTCTCCCTTATCTCCTTGTCTCAAAGATGGTTGAATGATGACTGGCTCTTTACCCTTAGACGTTTGCCCCAGTTGGTTACCCTGAAGCAGTTGGTTGATGAGAACTCCGAGCTCTTCTTGTCTTTGAGCTAAACCTTGAATGGAAGTCACCTGCCCCAGCATCTGGGCTTTCATTGCATCCACTTCAGCTTGCAGATGTTTTAGCCGTTCGTCCTCGGCGCTGTTCCTGACCAAAGTCCCCATGAGAAGTGTTCTCAGCTCCTCCTGCCCCTTGGATAGATTCAGGAGGATTTCCCCGAACCGAGTCTCTTGAGTACGAAGCTCCTGATTGTCTTGTTGGGAAGCCATTGCTGAAATAAACAGCGGAGAAGGTAAGTGACCTGCAACAAGGGTACCTGTAATGCAATGATATGTATGATATGCATGCAATGTTTTCAAGGATCTCGCGGGGTAAACAAGAAGATTGTTAGCATTTGAATTTGTAGCTTGATTGAAGGAACTGCATATTGTTGAGAGTCCTTCTTCAAGAGTCAAGGCTCACCATCTCGAGTGGGTCATAGCCCCTGACTCGAGTTACCATGTTTAGATCTATGGACAACCTTGGCTAGAGGAACCTTCTTCAAGTGTCAAAGCTCACCATATCAAGTGGGTCATATCCTCTGACAGCCTTGGCTAGAGGGAAATAAATCCTCTTTGCCCCTTGCTAGACGTTTGATTCATTATGACCTGCATCACAAGCCCTTGAGATCCTTGAAATGGATTAGTCTTTATGCAGGATGTATGCAATGGTATGATGTTATGATGTTATGCTATACGTGGAGTGATGTAAGTGAACCCTGTTATAAGTCCCGATTAAGGACTGTAAACAAAACCTGCAAGAAACTCGTGTTGTTAGATAACAAGTATGCAAGTAGTCAAGTATGAAGGCACGCAAGTCACACAAGACAGCCCTTAGAGTTTAGACAAGCATGGAGTTCAGGTATTACCCTCTTTCAGTTTGTTGGTTAAGACCTGTCCTATCAAAAGTAACCGGGTTCTAGAGGATCCCAATATCACTGACTACCCTCAATCGGTCATAACTCCAGCATCGCAATCTTTTCTTGCGGCCAGAACCATCGCGAGAGTTTAGCCTCAATGGGTGTAGCATACTGCTACTGTTCTATAAGCCAAGTTGGGTCATTTAAGGTTCTAAGGTCGGTTGGTGCTTAATGACTCCTCAGAAGACCCATATTCTCCTCGTTGCGACACAAGGGATATCAGTACAGACCAAGGCGCCACACCAACGTAGCCACTGCTTCACCCGTGTCGGTCTACGCCGGACAGGTCCCTCACAGCTTATGCTACCTAAAAGGGTATTCCCCAGATCCGGGTAAGGATCTATGAAACTCCGATGCAAGCCCACAATAAAAAAGCAATCAAAGCAAGCAATTGAAAACAAGAGTGAACTATTCCTAAGGTACACCTCACTTATAAAGTATCCCCAGCAGAGTCGCAAGTTCTGTGATCGGTGGATCTGGAACTGACTGTTTAACGCTGGTTCGCGAAATGTCGCGGAAGCAAGATTCGCCACCGTCTTTTATTTTCTCCAAATGGAAAGGACAAAAGCACAGAAAAATTCCTTATAGAGATTGCTCTCGGTTCAGGAGGTAGATTTATAGAAAGGGAAGGTGTTAGCACCCTTTCTATCCATGGTTATCCATGGGCTCTTAGATACTTGCTCACTTGTGTTTTCAAAATTGTTTGTTTGCTTTTCAACTGTGGGTTTAAAAAAAGTTTCTTTGAAAATTTCAGTTCGACTCTTGTATCAATCCTCAGGAGTGTTTGAAAAATTGTTTTTGAAAGCTTTTTGAAAAGTGTCGGTGTGAAAAGAGTTTTGATTTGTTTTTGAATAGAGCAAGTATCTACGAGTCGTCTACCTACCCTAAGGAATTCGTCTGTGTAAATGTCCTTAAAGTAGTGCCATCCCACCATTGAGAGGTAGGTAGCACCACCGTTGGAGGTGTTCGGGTCAATTCGAGGGTTCGGGACATGGTGATCACCTGAGCAATAGGAAGACACCTTAGAAGCTACCCTCATGCCATGTTCATGGACATGAGGACTTACTAAAACATCCTCTACTCGACGACCACCTTTCAAGGGGCAAGGCAACAGTGAGACGTACCCTAGGGGTGGTGTGTGATTTGTGTGTCGTTTTCAGATATTTTTGTCTTGTTCATGCATTGGTGATCTACACGTTGCTTTTATTTTTGGCGTTCATTCTTTCACGCAGATTATTAACAGTTAACAGATGCGGAATTAAAAGTCCTACGCTATTACAAAGGCGCGGGTCTACATCGCCAAATTAATCCAGACCCAATTTGAAATAAAATAAAATGCGGGAAGAATAAATATCCTAATTAATCTATTACATGGCTTTGGGATAAATACATTATATTTACAAAAAGAAATAAAAGTAAAATGCGAGAAGAAATAAAGTCGGGAATGCGAGGGCGTTGGACCCTTTTAAGGAAATTAAATTACAATTAATAAATTAATTAAGTTAAATGAGGAAAGGAAATTATTTTTGAGTTTTTTGTATTTATGGATTTTGGTAAGAAAATTAAATGAAATTAAAACCCTAATTCTAAACTATTTTAATTTATTAAAAAAATGTTTAAATTTAACCTAGTTTTAACCTAATTATTTAATAGCAAATTTATTTACAAAATAAATAATTAATTATTAATAATGGTAAAAGAAAAGAAAAAAGAAAAAAGTATTTAAAACCCTAATTCTACATTTTTTAGTTTATTAAAAAACATTAAAATTAAATCTAGAATTAAAACTAAATTAATTGATAAAATTTATTTACAAAAAAACATTAAATAAAATATATTTTTATTTTTATAGTTTCTGATTTTTTGGTATTTTTATGTTATGAAAAATTAATTTAAAGAATTGAAATAAAACTAAATAAAACAAATAAACATAGAAAAAATAAAAAGAATGAAAAATGAAATGCAAACCAATGGGGGGTGTTGACCCCAATTTGGAGGTATTTTCCAGCACTTTTGGCCCATTTGAAGGAGGCCTCTTTTGAATTTTCTGGCCACGTGCATATGCGTTGACTGATGCCCATGGTGGAGATCCTGTATTGGCCCTTGGATTCATCTTTTGAGACGCGTGGCAAGTACAAGCATGAAGCTGTATGGTAGTGAAATTCTGGCTGCAGATACTCAATGTCACGTTCAATGTTATGACACCGTATCTGACTTACTATATGACAGTAAATACAAAAGCAATAAAGAACACAGTCAATTGTTTACCCAGTTCAGTGTGCAACAACACCTACTCTGGGGGCTACCAAGCCAGGGAGGAAATCCACTATAAGAGATTTTAATTCAGGAATAAACCAACCAGTTTATCTCCTTCACTTAAGACCTACCCAATGCAATTCCAATCTAAGTACAACTTAAACCTGAGTTCCTACTCACTCCCCCTCAATCACAGTAGTGATACATAAACCAATTTGACTTAAGAATTGATGAAGACACTCTTCAAAAACAAACACTTGATTAAGCTTCACAGCTTTTTAATCAAGCAACACGATCACTCGTGCTTCACAGCTTTGAGAGATGCGCACAACTAACTTGACTCTGCTTCACAGCTTAGTCAAGGAACATTCAAACACTCTTGCTTCAAAGCTTTGAGTGCTACACAACCCTTACAATTAGAAACCTATTCCAAGGCACTTATCACAATGATAATTGCTTGGAGTACAATAATCAAATCTATACAGATTACAAATGATCTTCTGATCAATAAAAATAGAGATCCTTGAAAAACAACAGCTCTGTTGAATATATAGCAGCTGCAACTTCAGTTAGGGTTTCCAAAATCCTAGGGTTAATTCCGTTTGACCTAAAGACCATGTCACAGGACTTTATTAACCAGGTTAGGGTTGAGCTAGGTTACCCCTCAGAAAACGCAGGATTCTGTTCAGGAAAGACTGAGTTATTTCCTGAAAAAACTCAGACTTATCCATCCTGCATACCTGTTAGTTCAGAACAGGATGTCATAACATCTGTTATGACATCTGAGAAAACCTGTCTACTGATTTAGCAAAATGTGATCATTTTGCAAAATGCTCAGATACACACTTATAAACACCAGTACTTCAATTACAATATTTTTCTGCAAAGGTACCTAATGAGTCAGTACAAACTGAACTAGAATGTTATGACATCAGTCATGACATTCACACATACACTTGGGATTTACCAAAAATGCAAGCCAATACCTAAACACCTACAAACTCCCCCTTTGGCAGATTTTTGGCTAAAGACCCTAAACAATCAGAGATAGATAGCAGCAGAAATAAGTGACAGTAGAAAAATAGAATGTCAAGTACTAATTAAGTAAGTACCAAAATATTCTCCCCCTCTTTAGCCACAAATGGGCCAAAGATACATGTTCATAAAATTATACAGTTATCCAAAACAAAATAATAAGAGCAGCAGCAGAAAACAACTGAATACACTTCCAAACTCCACCAGATATCAGCACCAACCAGCAACACCACCAAACAGCAATCAACCTTCAAGCACTGTCATCAGACTCAGAGGAGCTAGTTTCTTCAATGTTGAGATGTCCTTCAGCTTCTACACCTTCTTCCCTTCTGTTTTCTTCAGCTTCCTCCTTTTCTAGCCCGGCAATTAGAATTTCTAGGGTCCTTTTTCTAGCATCCAGCTCTTTGCAAGTTTCTTTTAAAACAGCTATGACATCTGATGTCTTGGACTGGGTCTTTACAGACGATGTCTCAGCTGATGTTATGACAATGTCTGGAGCATGAGATCCCTGAAACAGTTTGTAGTGCAGGCCAAAGGCAGGAGCTCTTTTGCAGACTGTATCTCTTGCCACAAGGATATCAGGGTATTGTGCAAGGATGATTCCACAAAGGAGGGAGGGAAAGGCAATTGGTCCTTTGACAGCATAACTGCCAGCATGCTTTAAAGTTTGTTCAAAGATGTACCTCCCATAGTCAAAAGCAGTCTTGGTTCCCACAGCATAGATAAATCTCCCCAATCCTGTGGAGATAGTTGATTTGTGATTTGTAGGCACCCAGTTGGCTGCACCTATTTTATGCAAGATGGAAAATTTCATGCTGAGTTTACTAGCATTCAGCTTCCCTTTCAAGGGCCAGCACTTTACTTGCCTGGCTGTGATGGTTAGACAAACTTCATTGTCAGTTGCCTCTAGATCAGGACAGTCTTCATTTGTTCTTCCAAGAAACTTGTTGATTTCTGATGGAGAGAACTTGACCCTTCTTCCTCTAACAAAAACACTTTCAAAGTCAGCTGACCTTCCATCAGCACAATCATTTGACAAGTTCACTACAAACTCCTTGACCAGATTTTCATAACATTTGTTAAACTTTATCACTGTCTTCATTAGCCCAGCATTCTTGATCAGGTCCATGATGTCTTTGCACTCCAAGGCATCATTGTTGAGTTCTCTCTCTAAGGCTATTCTCTTTAAGCAAACATACTTCCATCTGTTTGCATTGTCAGGATGATGAAAAGAGATGTTGTCTGTTGGCACTTCAGGCACTTTAGCAATTTTGCTGGAGGGGAGCTTCCTTCTGATGGGAGTTTCTTCAATATCAATCTCAAATTCTGATTCCTCATCAGAATCAGAAGTTTCAGGTTCTTTACTCTTCTTAGAGATTGGTTGTCTAGCAGTATGCACCTGGGCCTTCTTCCCTTTTGTCTGAATACTTTTCTCAGCCATGCCTTCAGCCTTGGATTTCTTAGCATCAGGTTTATCATTCTGACTACTCTTTCTTTTCATCAATCTCCTAGCTATGCTAGGGTTCACATTAGCAATCAGTTCATTATCTGAGTAATCTTCATCCACATCAATGATAGGTGGATCAGCAGCCTTTTCAGAGGGGTTCTGAATGTTGTCTTTTGGTGTCACAACATTCTCAGTGACATCTACATTTTCAGAAACTTCCACATTTGGACTTTCTGATTGATTTAAAGGGACAGAAATCCCCGGTACAGATTGGTTGCCACTCAGTATACTAGTAACCAGCCTAGCAATAGCTTGGTGAACTTGAACTGATCCTTCTCTATTAGGTACAGAAGAAGAAGGATGAGAAGAATTACCAGAGACTGTAGCTTGAGCTCTTCCTGCATGTCTGGTTCTGAGCGTTTTGACTTTGGCTGGGTCAGTTGCCATCTCCCTGAGAGGAGTGACCTCAAGAACTTCAGATTCTATGCATGTGGTGATTGCCCTAGAGTCTTGGTCAGATGATGACGATGATGAGGATGACGAAGTTGCCATGGTTGAAGACGATGTCTGAGACATTTTGACTGACTTTGAGTAATGGTAGCAGTTTGAGGAAGATCTTTGATTGAGAGGAGAAAACAGGTTGCAAGGACGAGAGAGGTAGAGGGTAAAAGGGAGTCTTTTCAACTTCTTAAAGATTTTGAAAGAATTGTGAAAGTATAAGCTTAACCCACTAATGATAGACTTAATAAAGTTAATTCCTTCAACCTTTGTTTTAAGCAAAATTAATTGCAATAATTTCTTATGTTGGAGAATACCCAACCTGCCCCTCAAATTTTCAAGCTTATTTCCAACAAGAGCCTTGGTAGAAGAATCAGTCAGCTGAAGCTTAGAGAAACTATGTTCCAGTTTAAATGACTTCTTATCTTCAAAGTCAATAGGGTTCAAGGAAATGTTGATTGTTTTCAGATTGTCACAACACAATGTCACAACATCTTGTGTAACATTGTACTCAGGGAGCATCTGTTTTGACCAGATGTTTTGAGAAAAGAATTTATTAGACTTGTTATTTCCAACATCCTTGTCAAGATGACTTAAGGTTCTGACAACACATCCTTCTTCAAGTTTATTTGCCACATCACAGATATTATCAACCTGTAGTTTTGGAGTTCTTCTGACAGCTTCCATAGAAATAGCTCTTAGATGAAGGAGACCAAGCTTATGCTGCCACAGTTTCATCTCTTTTTCTTCTTTGATGATTTGACACATAGTGGAGATATCAGTGTTCTCAGGCTGCCACACGTAACAGTTATCTTTGGATCTGATTCCTCTCATTACAACTACTAGTTTTTCATTAATTACTAGACATTCAGATCTTGAGAAGTTGACCTTGAATCCTAAATCACATAATTGACTGATACTAATGAGATTAGCATTCAACCCTTTTACCAGCAGTACTTTATTCAGACTTGGAACTCCAGGGCAGTCCAAATTACCAACTCCTTTGACTTCACCTTTAGCACCATCTCCAAAGGTCACAAAACTGGTGGTGTGAGGCATAACATTATTGAGGAGATTTTTGAATCCAGTCATGTGTCTGGAACATCCACTGTCAAAGTACCAATCTTCCTTTGCAGAGACCCTCAGGGAAGTGTGAGCTATCAGTGCAGTAGCCTTTTTCTTCCATTTAGGAGCATGTGGTACCCTTTTAGACTTAGGTTTGACACCTGAGTTCTGATTAGGATATCCATGTAGTCTGAAGCAGAAGGGCTTTATGTGACCATATCTCCCACAATGATGACATTTCCATCTTTGGTACCTTTTCTTCATATGTCTCTGTTCCTGATGTTGAGAGTTGTGTTGAGACATCTGTTTTGACATTTGCTTACCAGTACCAGATTTCTTTGCTTCCATAAATCCTAGTCCAGATTTATTTCCCACATTTTGTCCAACCTGAAGGATCTCTTCCAATTTGTCTGTTCCATTTGTCAACATCTTGACAGATTTGGTCATTTGATTCAGTTGTGAGTTCAGCAATTGAACTTCTCCTTCTAGATGACTTATAGTTTCAAGATTTGCCCTTTTTTCAGCCTCCAGCTTTATAATGAGTTTTGATTGTTTCTCATTCTGCACACAGACTTCAGCACTTCTGATACACAATTTCTTGTAGGTATCAGCCAGTTCTTCAAATGTCACTTCTTCATCACTAGTGTCACTTTCAGAAGTACAAACACTAGTTAGGGCAGTAACTAGTTTGGCAGATTCTTCTTCAGAATTACTTTCTGAATCATAGTCAGACCAAGTAACAGTCATTCCTTTCTTTTGTTTCTTAAGAAAGGTAGGACATTCAGCTCGAATATGTCCATATCCTTCACATCCATGGCATTGAATACCTCTGCCTTGGTTTCCCTTATCTTCTGACCTTGGTCTTCTGCTGGAACTGTCAATGTCAGAGGGAATGTTATGAACATTAGACCTTGACTTTGGGTCCATTCTTTTGATGAGCTTGTTGAACTGTCTTCCAAGCATGGCAATAGCTTCGGATATGTTTTCTTCTTCATCCTCCTTGTATTCAACATCAGTGTTGGATACAAGTGCTATGCTTTTGTTCTTCTTGTCACCATTATCAGTGATCCCCATCTCAAAAGTCTGAAGAGACCCAATAAGTTAATCCACTTTCAACTTGCTAATGTCCTGGGCTTCCTCTATGGCAGTTACCTTCATTGCAAATCTTTTAGGCAAGGATCTGAGAATCTTCCTCACCAGTTTTTCTTCTGACATCTTTTCTCCCAGTGCTCCTGAGGTGTTGGCAATCTCCAAGATGTTCATGTGAAACTCATGAATGGTTTCATCTTCCATCATTTTTAGATTCTCAAATTTGGTAGTCAACATCTGAAGCCTTGACATTTTTACTTTGTAAGTGCCCTCATGAGTAGTTTTGAGAGTGTCCCAAACTTCCTTGGCCAGTTCATATTGATGTACTAGTCTGAAAATGTTTCTATCAATTCCATTGAACAAGGCATTTAAAGCTTTTGAATTTCCCAGAGCTAACTCATCTTCTTCTTTACTCCAATCTTCCTCAGGCTTCAGACTGATTGTCCCATCTATCTCAGTTATGGTGGGATGAATCCATCCTTTGTCAGCAGCTCTCCAAGCCTTTTTGTCCAGAGATTTTAGGAAGGCAATCATACGAGGTTTCCAGTAGTCATAATTGGTTCCGTCCATAATGGGTGGTCTATTTCCAAAAACTCCTTCTTTGTCCATAGTGCCAGAAAGTGATATCCCTAGATCTCACCCAGTAATACAGGCATGGTGCCTGCTCTGATGCCAATTGAAATTCTGGCTGCAGATACTCAATGTCACGTTCAATGTTATGACACCGTATCTGACTTACTATATGACAGTAAATACAAAAGCAATAAAGAACACAGTCAATTGTTTACCCAGTTCAGTGTGCAACAACACCTACTCTGGGGTTACCAAGCCAGGGAGGAAATCCACTATAAGAGATTTTAATTCAGGAATAAACCAACCAGTTTATCTCCTTCACTTAAGACCTACCCAATGCAATTCCAATCTAAGTACAACTTAAACCTGAGTTCCTACTCACTCCCCCTCAATCACAGCAGTGATACATAAACCAATTTGACTTAAGAATTGATGAAGACACTCTTCAAAAACAAACACTTGATTAAGCTTCACAGCTTTTTAATCAAGCAACACAATCACTCGTGCTTCACAGCTTTGAGAGATGCGCACAACTAACTTGACTCTGCTTCACAGCTTTAGTCAAGGAACATTCAAACACTTTTGCTTCAAAGCTTTGAGTGCTACACAACCCTTACAATTAGAAACCTATTCCAAGGCACTTATCACAATGATAATTGCTTGGAGTACAATAATCAAATCTATATAGATTACAAATGATCTTCTGATCAATAAAAATAGAGATCCTTGAAAAACAGCAGCTCTGTTGAATATATAGCAGCTGAAACTTCAGTTAGGGTTTCCAAAATCCTAGGGTTAATTCCGTTTGACCTAAAGACCAGGTCACAGGACTTTATTAACCAGGTTAGGGTTGAGCTAGGTTACCCCTCAGAAAACGCAGGATTCTGTTCAGGAAAGACTGAGTTATTTCCTGAAAAAACTCAGACTTATCCATCCTGCATACCTGTTAGTTCAGAACAGGATGTCATAACATCTGTTATGACATCTGAGAAAACCTGTCTACTGATTTAGCAAAATGTGATCATTTTGCAAAATGCTCAGATACACACTTATAAACATCAGTACTTCAATTACAATATTTTTCTGCAAAGGTACCTAATGAGTCAGTACAAACTGAACTAGAATGTTATGACATCAGTCATGACATTCACACATACACTTGGGATTTACCAAAAATGCAAGCCAATACCTAAACACCTACAGGTAGGCCCTGGGATATGTATTGCATGGAATCACGTTAAGACAAAATATATTGAGAAAGGGAGGGGACCTGGGAATCGAACCCAGGTCCCATTGCTTACCAAACCATATGCCTGCCAACTGAACCATTAGCGCGTTTTGTGTATAATATGGAAAATAAAGAATATAATATAAAACAATGATGAGTGGTGTTTTTCGCACGAAATTCAAACGCGTCTGTGAGCAATGGACACGTCCTCCATCTTCTTCATGCTGCCTGCAAAATAAAAAGAGATAGCGGGGGTTTTAAACCCCCACTAAATGGTAAACGTGAAAATAGCGAATAGGCCACTGTCGCTCATAAATTGAGCGCGATATGTGTAATGAATTCATATGAAGGTCGTGAGTTCAGTGGTCCAGGTCTTGTTGGCCAATTTTTCCTGAAGAGGAAAGCCCTAATTTCACAGTTTAGAAAACCTAGCGAGCTCGAATGGTGGATTCACGTATAAGGTACGAAAACTCAATTAAACGATGTTGTTAGCTTTAGAATGATTGGATTAGTACAAATCAACAGAAAAAATGCAATGAGGATGCGTATAAATTGAAACACGAATTTGAGAAATGTTAAGAACAGGACGGCATCATGTTACCAATTCTTTGCGTTAGAAGCGTGGAAAAGGATTCAGTTAGGTTCAGTGATGCCTCAGAAAGCTTTTGGAATTGGTTAGAAGCTTTGAATCACGCTCTATGTGTGAAATCGGTTTTGAAAAAATTGACAAAAAATGCAAAGTGTGTATGAGTTTTTAGGCGCAGCTTCAAGGTTCCCTTTGATTAGGTTTGCCTTGTGTATGTATATGGGACGAATTAGGGTAAAAATTTGAGTCCATAAACCTTTGCATTGATGAATCCAATATTTGATTTTTAATGTATCTTTTTCAATATTTTCCATGCCCTTTTGATATCAATCATGGCCAAATCTTTCCATATTAGTGATGCACGAAATCTTGGAGTTATGATAGACCTATTAGCTGCATAAAAAGATTTAAAATGCATGCTTGAGTATTTTTGTCATATTTTATTTAATTAAATGAATTAATGGTGATAAAAATTCAAATAAATAATAAAAAATGATAAAATAACTCCCCTTTGGGTCAATGGGTCGTGCATAGCTTTTGGATATTGATTCTTGGAAGAAATTGTGGCCCATTAGCAATTTTGAGGCATTTGAAGCAAAGTTGACTTTTCAAAATTCCCAAAAATTTCCCAACTTCCACAAGGCATATCTTGCTCAATTTTTAAGCTTTGATCATGTTCTTGGACATTTTTGAAAGGTCTTGAAGTCCTCTAACCAATGCCTTTGGTCCCATGTCATTTTGATTTACCAATCTCAAGTTATGGTCTTTGACTTAAAGTGCCTTTTTGTTGACTTTTGAAAATGACCTATAATGTTGAGATTGATAACTTTTTGTGAGAGCATTTCTTGAACTTGAAGTGTGAAGAGGAGTTGTAGGAAATGTCTTTCTCTTCAAAATGAGCTTTGGATGGAATTTTTCTTATAAACCATGTGGAAGTTATGCCTTGGTCAAGTTACAGTTGACTTTTTCAACTGTCCAAATATGGAAACTTTTGCATCTTGAGACTTTTTGAGCCATACCTTGAAAATCATGATCAAGAATTGATCAAATGATGTTTGTGGCTTCAAAATAAGATGTTGATCAAAAATTTGGACTTTTGACTGTCAAATGACCATTTTGCCCCTGCAGTTGACTGTTGAGCAATTAGGGCATTTGACTGTGCAATTTTGTGCTGTAAGTCTTGAAACTTGAGATGAGGATACTTGACAATGTTTGTAGGCATGTGGGACTTGATTGGACCCTTGGAAACTTCAACTTCTTTGTCAGAACCAAAACCCTAATTTTTGACTGTTAGGAGGCCATTGGACTGTGCAACCCTTGAGAGATTTTGAAGCTTTCTCTTTGCAAATCTTGAAGAATATGGGAGGGAAAATTTTGGGGTACAACACACGGGTCTTTAGAAACTTGAATCTTTAGCATTCGTACTTCAGTAAAACTTTTGTCTTCAGATCTTATGATTGGTTTCTTTAGAACACGTTGTCTTTAGAAGCATGAGTCTTCAGCATCTGAACTTAAGTAGAACTTTTGTATTCAGATCTTCTGACTTGTTTCTTTAGACAAACATCAAGGACTACCCTTCAAAAGCTTATGGAGTGTCTTACTGTAACACCCCAATTCTACCCCAAGCAATTATGCAAAATAAATCAGAGCTATAAAATTTCAATCATACAAATGAATCGGGACATCACAAGTTCTTCTAACAAATTCATTGCATTCATTGTGGATATATAAAAAATTTTCAAACATCGGATGAACCGTTAACATAACATCTTTAATCAAATAAATCAACATCTACGCAGCGGAATTCTTAATAACATCTCTAACAAAACAGCAACTTCGAAACATCTCGTATATAATGATAATCAAATTAAAATTCAACAACTGAAAATCAACAATCAAAAATCAGCAAGCGTTCACCCCCCTGAGTGTTACATATCAGAGCAATGATACCAACTCGAACTATTGAAGGTATACAACCTTCACTCTCGATTACCTGCATGTTACCAACATAAGGGCAACATTAAAACAGAAGGGGTGAGATATCTAACAATATAATAAAGCGTATGATAATTAATATATTAAATTAGATCAATAACATCACCACTTCTCATCTCATAATCAACAACAATTACAACACATGTACACATTTATCAACATCAAAATACACTTCTTTATACAATCACCTAATGCGACTCAATACTATGCAAATGCATGTGGTACCATTGGAGCAGAACTCCCATCTCAAAAAATTTCCAATTAATAGAGGCATCAACAAGGCATAGCCTTCATCTCAAAATTTGCCAATCCAGGCCATCTCAACGAGCATAAGTTCCATCTCAAAAATGCAATGTATGCGACTCAACCATGAATGTAATAACAACACCCAACTTAACAACATCTAAAATCATCTCAAAACATCTCAAATTAACATCTCAAAATAACATCTCAAATGCATCTCAATGTCTCGTCATCAACATCTCATATCATCAAAATAATTCATTAAACATCGTTTATTCATCAACGTCATTTATTCATCATAAATTATCAAACACAATTTCGTTAATAACATCTCACTAATAAATCAGCTGTACATTAATACTACAGTAATCCATACTGTTATTATGCAATTTTACATCGCTGCTATCACTAATCCTACTGTCATAATTCGAACAACAGTCTCTAAACATCTCACATTCATCATTCTGTTCAAAAGTCAGCACAACGACCAACACGAGAAATAATTCTAAATACTAAATTGGCTACTAGAATTACACTTGTTATTCATCATTTTAATCATCTAGAATAAAGGTCATCGCGTTATCTATTCAACGCTTCGAACAGCATCTCAAACAACATCCTAAAATTCAAGTTACAACACTTTAAAACTGAATCTGTAAAAAATCAGACATTATGGGTCGACGCAAAACCCTTTGGATCGACGCGTACTGCTTCATCTGCACAACATGAGTCGACACATCCTCCTTATGGATCGACTCATCATGGTCTCATAAACAGCATGTATCGACACATGCATCTCTCAGATCGACTCATCCTGAGTCTTGCAACCTTCATGTGTCGATGCAAGCCCCTTTCGTATCAACTCATTCTGAGTCTTACATCCCTCGTGTATCGACACATCAAGTTTGAGATCGACATATCCTGACCCTTCCTGCATAATTTCATGATTTCCTCTGCATTTTTACTACGGGAATCATATTCTTAACCTTACAAACCTTATTATAATCATGATAAATCATCACCTAACATTATCCTATATTACTACATCGATCAAACAACATAATGACATCATTATTCATCTAAAATTCATCAAATCTTCATCATACATCATCATATACATCTAATTCAAGAACAAAACAACAGTCCCCTCTAACCCCATATATCAATCATCATTAACCCAATTATAAAGTCAGAACCCCACCCTTACCTTGGATTGAAGGTCTCTCTACAATTTCCGGGTTGAATTCACGTTCTTGTCGTTTTCCACTATTTCCAGCAGCTTCACGTTCTTTTCCAAATCTTTATTTCTTTCTACTGCTTCTTTCTTTCTATTCTATTTCAACAAATAATAAAATAACCCTATTATTCTATTATTTATTATTGTGTTTAAAACCTGCACCCCCTTATTATTTCCACTTTCTCAAAATAATCCCATGTTAAATAATATTACACTTTTAATATTATTTCTCCACATAATAATATAATACCTCTAATATATTATTTCTCCACTTAATAAAATAAATCCAATTAATCACAACACAACTTCTCAAATATTCCAAAAAATAATTTAATTAAATAATTAATTAAATTACGGGCGTTAGAACTCTCCCCCACTTAGAATATTTTTGTCCTCGAAAATTTACCTCAATCAAACATTTCAGGATAGGAGTCTCGCGTCTTGCTCTCCAACTCCCAAGTCATGCTTTCTACGGCAGCTCCTAGCCAAACCACTTTAACTAAGGCAATCTCTTTGCCCCTCAGAGCCTTCATTTCACGATCTGCGATCCGTACAGGCATCGTCTCCACCGTAAGATTATCCCGTACTTGCACATCATCCATATGAATCACATGAGATGGATCTAAAATATACTTCCGAAGTTACGACACATGAAACACATCATGCAAATTCGAAAGATTAGGCGGTAAAGCCACTCTATAAGCAACATTCCTCACTCTCTCCGAAATCTGATACGGTCCAATAAAATGAGAAGTGAGCTTCTTAGACTTCAATGCTCGCTCAACACCAGTCACAGGTGTAACTCTCAAAAACACATGATCACCAGCTTGAAATTCTAAATCCTTCCTCCGCTTGTCATTATAACTCTTCTGTCTACTTTGAGAAGCTTTCATCTTCTCTCGAATCAACTTCACCTTCTCGGTAGTCTCGCGAACAAGTTCAGGTCCAAGTACTACACTCTCACCAGATTCCTGCCAACATAAAGGAGTCCTACATCTTCGACCATACAACGCTTCAAAAGGTGCCATCCCAATACTAGAATGGTAACTGTTATTATAAGTGAACTCTACCAATGGAAGATAAGTATCCCACGAACCTCCCTGCTCAAGAACACATGCCCTCAACAAGTCTTCCAACGATTGAATAGTCCGTTCAGTCTGACCATCTGTCTGAGGATGATACGTTGAACTCAACCTCAACTTAGAACCCAACGCTTCTTGCAAACTCTTCCAAAAATCAGAAGTAAATCTTGGATCTCTATCTGACACAATGCACAAAGGAACACCATGCAGCTTCACAATCACACTGATATAAATCTCATCCAATTTCGGCACGGGAAAACTGATGTTAATAGGAATAAAATGAGCTAACTTCGTAAGCCTATCAACAATCACCCAAATCGAATCATGTCCTCTTAAAGTATTAGGAAACCCTGTCATAAAGTCCATTGAAATGCTATCCCATTTCCATTCTGGAACTTCCAACGGTTGCATCAACCCTGCAGGCTTCTGGTGTTCAACTTTCGACTTCTGACAAGTCAAACATGCATACACAAAATGAGCCACATCACTCTTCATCCCATGCCACCAAAATAAACCTTTCAAATCTTGATACATCTTTGTAGCTCCTGGTTGAATACTCAACTTACTTCTATGACTCTCTTCAAGTATCGCTTTCTTCATCCCAGCCTCATCAGGAATACAAATCCGGTTACGAAATCTCAACACACCTTGCACATCTAGCTTAAAATCATTATTCTCAGATTGATCAGTCCCAACCAGCAAATCTACTAGTTTCACATCCAACTTCTGGGCTTCTCTGATACTGTCTAGAAATTCATTATTAATCTTCAACATACCCAACATCACACTTTTCGGGGTAACCTCACAAACTAAGCTCATATCTCTGAACTGCTCAATCAATTCCAACTCTTTAATCATCATTGCTGACATACATAAAGTATTTCGAATCAACGCATCAGCTACCACATTCGCTTTTCCTGGATGATAATTCAAACTGAAATCATAATCCTTTAACAATTCCAACCATCTTCGTTGCCTCATATTCAACTCTTTCGGATCGAACAAATACTTTAAGCTCTTATGGTCATTAAACACTTCAAATCTAGAACCATAAAGATAATTCCTCCAAATCTTCAACACAAAAACAACTGCAGCAAGCTCTAAATCATGCGTAGGGTAGTTCTTCTCATGAGTCCTTAACTTCCTTGACGCATAAGCAACTACCTTACCATTCTGCATAAGCACATCTCCTAAACCCATCTTAGAAGCATCACAATACACTACAAAAGGCTCTCCTGGATTAGCTAATGTCAAAATCAGAGCCGACGTCAACCTCTTCTTCAATTCCATAAAACTTTCTTCGCACTGAACATCTCATACAAACGCTCTACCTTTACAAGTCATCTTAGTCAACGGAAGTGACAACTTAGAAAACCCTTCAATAAACCTTCTATAATAACCAGCTAATCCCAAGAAGCTTCTAATCTTAGTAGCTTCCTTTGGAGTTTCCCATTGCAATACAACATCAACCTTCGATGGATCTACAGCAATGCCACTACCTGAAATCACATGACCAAGAAAACTAACCTCTTTTAACCAAAATTCACACTTGGACAGCTTTGCATACAACTTCTTCTCTTTCAAAATTTTCAATACTACTCTTAAGTGTTCAGCATGCTCTTCTTCTAACTTAGAGTAAATCAAAATATCATCAATGAACACCACTACAAACCGATCCAAATAAGTATGAAAGATACGATTCATATATTCCATGAATACTCCTGGCGCATTAGTAACACCGAAAGGCATCACTGAATAATTGTAATGTCCATAACGCGTTCTGAAAGCCGTCTTCTGAATATCTTCATTCTTCACTTTAATATGATGGTAACCCGACCTTAAATCAATATTACTAAACACACAAGCATCCACTAATTGATCCATCAAGTCATCTATTCTTGGAAGCGGATACTTCTTCTTAATTGTCACCTTATTCAGCTGTCTATAATCAACAAAAAGCCTCATACTTCCATCTTTCTTCTTTACTAACAACACTGGAGCTCCCCACGACGATACACTTGGTCTTACAAACTTATTCTCAAGTAACTCTTCCAATTGCTTCTTCAACTCAGACAATTCAGATGCAGACATCCTGTATGGTGCCATAGACACAGGTCTGGTACCAGGTACAAGATCAATTGCAAATTCAACTTCCCTCTCTGGCGGTACATCAGGAATCTCGTCAGGGAAAACTTCAGGAAATTCACACACCACCTGCAATTCCTCAATTATAGCTTGAGTCTCTACAGATAGTGACGCCATCAACAAAAACATATGTACTTCCTCTTGCATCAATTTCCTCAATTGTCTAGCAGACAACAGACCATCTTCCTCTTCTTCAGGAGTAGAAAACTTCACAGACTTGTCGTAACAGTTAATATGAACACAGTTATGCTCTAACCAGTTCATACCCAGAATTACATCTAAACCTCTTAACGGTAAAAAACCAAATCAACAACAAAGTCTATGTCGAAGATCGACAAGGGACACTTAGCACACACAAAAGAAGTAGTCACTGACCCCTTGGCTGGAGTATCGACGACAATTTCTCCATTAAAAGAAGACAACACAAGACCCAATCTTTCAACACAATCAGCAGCAATAAAACAATGCGTAGCACCAGTATCAATAATAGTAATTAAAGGAGTACTATTAATGAAACGTGTACCTCTGATAAGTCTGTCCTCAACAGATGTCTGATCCTACACTAAAGCAAACACCTTTCCACTAGACTGAGCTCTTTTTGGTTTCAGACACTGGCTACTAATATGCCCTTCTTCTCTACAATTGAAACAAATCACATCTTTGTGTTCACACTCAGATACAACATGTCCGTTCTTGCCACAATGGAAACACCTCTTCACTTCAGCAGTGCACACATTACTCTTGTGCCCAGGTTTCCCACACTTAAAGAAAATCACACCAACATGAGCATCTCCCCCACTAGTCCTTTGTCCATGAGCAACTTTTTGTTTACCTTTACCAGCTGGGGTATCATAAGGCTTACCACGATTCTGTTGGTGCTTACCCCTCTTCTCACTGATAATATTGTAATGAGCATTATTATCCTCCTCATAAATCATGCAGCTATCAACCAAATCAGTAAAGACACGAATTTTCTGGTATCCAACTGCCTTCTTAATCTTCGGGCGCAACCCATTCTCAAATTTAATACACTTCGAAAACTCAGCATTTTCCTCAGCGTAATGCGAATAAAACTTGGCCAACTCAGCAAACTTGGCAGCATACTCAACAACAGACATACTTCTTTGCTTCAGCTCAAGGAATTCAATTTCCTTCTTACCACATACATCTTCAGGAAAATACTTTCTCAAAAATTCTCTACGGAACACAACCCAAGTGACATTCTCACCTGCAACTTCCAACTTCTGATAAGTCTCTAGCCACCAGTCATCAGCCTCGACTGCTAGCATATGAGTCCAATAACGAACCTTCTGCGCTGGAGTGCAGTCCATCACACGAAATATTCTCTCAATCTCTTTCAACCACTCCAATGCTCCGTCAGGATCATACTTTCCCTTGAACGTAGGTGGATTCTCTCTCTGGAAAGTCGCCAAGCTACGAGATCCAGCATTCCCGTCAGCATTCGGCTGATTTTCCATCGCATGAGCCATTGCTTCTAGAGCAGCAGCAAGTGCATCATAATTCCTTCCAGCCATCTCAACTTCTCACTACAATATAAACAACGATTAGAACTCAAATAACAATTCTCGACTGTTAGATAACTATGACTCGACGACAAGGTCGGACCAACCTTTTGCTCTGATACCAACTTTGTAACACCCTAATTCTACCCCAAGCAATAATGCAAAATAAATCAGAGCTATAAAATTTCAATCATACAAATGAATCCGGACGTCACAAATTCTTCTAACAAATTCATTGCATTCATCGTGGATATATAACACTTTTTCAAACATCGGATGAACCGTCAACATAACATCTTTAATCAAATAAATCAACATCTACGCAGCGGAATTCTTAATAACATCTCTAACAAAACAGCAACTTCGAAACATCTCGCATATAATGATAATCAAATTAAAATTCAACAACTGAAAATCAACAATCAAAAATCAGCAAGCGTTCATCCCCCCGAGTGTTACATATCATAGCAATGACACCGACTCAAACTATTGAAGGTATATAGCCTTCACTCTCGATTACCTGCACGTTACCAACATAAAGGCAACATTCAAACAGAAGAGGTGAGATATCTAACAATATAATAAAGCGCATGATAATTAATATATTAAATTAGATCAATAACATCACAACTTCTCATCTCATAATCAACAACAATTACAACACATGTACACATTCATCAACATCAAAATACACTTCTTTATACAATTATCTAATGCGACTCAATACTATGCAAATGCATGTGGTACCATTGGAGTAGAACTCTCATCTCAAAAATTTTCCAATTAATAGAGGCATCAACAAGGCATAGCCTTCATCTCAAAATTTGCCAATCTAGGCCATCTCAACGAGCATAAGCTCCATCTCAAAAATGCAATGTATGCGACTCAACCATGAATGTAATAACAACACCCATGTCAACAACATCTAAAATCATCTAAAATCATCTCAAATTAACATCTCAAAATAACATCTCAAATGTATCTCAACGTCTCGTCATCAACATCTCATATCATCAAAATAATTCATTAAACATCATTTATTCATCAACGTCATTTATTCATCATAAATTATCAAACATAACTTCGTTAATAACATCTCACTAATAAATCAGATGTACATTAATACTACAGTAATCCATACTGTTATTCTGCAATTTTACATCGCTGCTATCACTAATCCTACTGTCATAATTCGAACAACAATCTCTAAACATCTCACATTCATCATTCTGTTCAAAAGTCAGCACAACGACCAACACGGGAAATAATTATAAATACTAAATTGGCTACTAGGATTACACTTCTTATTCATCATTTTAATCATCTAGAATAAAGTTCATCGCGTTAGCTATTCAACGCTTCGAACGACATCTCAAACAACATCCTAAAATTCAAGTTACAACACTTTAAAACTGAATTTGTCAAAAATCAGACATTATGGGTCGGTGCAAAACCCTTTGGATCGACGCGTACTGCTTCATCTGCACAACATGAGTCGACACATCCTCCTTATGGATCGACTCATCATGGTCTCATAAACAGCATGTATCGACACATGCATCTCTTCGATCGACTCATCCTGAGTCTTGCAACCTTCATGTGTCAATGCAAGCCCCTTTCGTATCGACTCATCCTGAGTCTTACATCCCTCGTGTATCAACACATCAAGTTTGAGGTCGACACATCAAGTTTGAGGTCGACACATCCTGACCCTTCCTGCATAATTTCACGATTTCCTCTGCATTTTTACTACGGGAATCATATTCTTAACCTTACAAACCTTATTATAGTCACGATAAATCATCACCTAACATTATCCTATATTACTACATCGATCAGACAACATAATGACATCATTATTCATCTAAAATTCATCAAATCTTCATCATACATCATCATATACATCCAATTCAAGAACAAAACAGTAGTCCCCTCTAATCCCACATATCAATCATCATTAACCTAATTATAAAGTCAAAACCCCACCCTTACCTTGGATTGAAGGTCGCTCTACAATTTCCGGGTTGAATTCACGTTCTTGCCGTTTTCCACTATTTCCAGCAGCTCCACGTTCTCTTCCAAATCCTTATTTCTTTCTACTGCTTCTTTCTTTCTATTCTATTCCAATAAATAATAAAATAACTCTATTATTCTATTATTCCTTATTGGGTTTAAAACCTGCACCCCCTTATTACTTCTACTTTCTCAAAATAAGTCCACATTAAATAATATTACACTTCTAATATTATTTCTCCACATAATAATATAATACCTCTAATATATTATTTCTCTACTTAATAAAATAAATCCAATTTGAAATTCTGGCTGCAGATACTCAATGTCACGTTCAATGTTATGACACCGTATCTGACTTACTATAAGACAGTAAATACAAAAACAGTAAAGAACACAGTCAATTGTTTACCCAGTTCAGTGTGCAACAACACCTACTATGGGGGCTACCAAGCTAGGGAGGAAATCCACTATAAGAGATATTAATTCAGGAATAAACCAACCAGTTTATCTCCTTCACTTAAGACCTACCCAATGCAACTTCAATCTAAGTACAACTTAAACCTGAGTTCCTACTCACTCCCCCTCAATCACAGCAGTGATACATAAAACAATTTGACTAATGAATTGTTGAAGACACTCTTCAAAACATACACTTGATTATGCTTCACAGCTTTTTAATCAAGCAACACAAACACTCTTGCTTCACAGCTTTGAGTGATACACAAACCTAACTTGACTTTGCTTCACAGCTTTAGTCAAGAGACATACAAACACTCTTGCTTCAAAGCTTTGAGTGTTACACAACCCTTACAATTAAAACCTATTCCAAGTCACTTATCACAATGGTAATTGCTTGGATTACAATAGTTAAAACTATACAGCTTCTAAATGATCTTCTGTCAACAAAGGGGTTGCTTTCAAAACAGCAGCTCTGTTGAATATATAGCAGCTGCATCTTCAGTTAGGGTTTCCCCAAAAAGCTAGGGTTAATTCCGTTTGACCTTAAGACTAGGTCACAGGACTTTATCAACCAGGTTGGGGTTGAGCTAGGTTAACCCAAAGAAAACGCAGGATTCTGTTCTGGAAAGACTGAGTCATTTTCCTGAAAAAACTCAGAATTAACCAAACTGCATACCTGTTAGTTCAGAACAGGATGTCTTAACATCTGTTATGACATCTGAAAACCTGTCTACTGATTTAGGTAAATGTGATCATTTTGCAAAATGCTCAGATACACACTTATAAACATCAGTACCTGTATGACAATATTTTTCTGCAAAGGTACCTAATGAATCAGTACAAACTAAACTAGAATGTTATGACATCAGTCATGACATTCACACATACACTTGGGTTTTACCAAAAATGCAAGCCAATAACTAAACAACTACAAACTCCCCCTTTGGCAGATTTTTGGCTAAAGACCCTAAGCAATCAGAGATAGATAGCAGCAGAAAGAAATGACTGCAGAAAAATAGAATGTCTAATTAAGTAAGTACCAAAATATATCTCCCCCTCTTTAGCCACAAATGGGCCAAAGATACATGTTCTTAAAAGTTATACACTTCCAAACTCTACCAGGTACCAGCATCAACTCCACCAAACAGCAACTCCACCAACCTTTAAGCACTGTCATCAGACTCAGAGGAGCTAGTTTCTTCAGTATTGAGATGACCTTCAGCTTCTACACCCTCTTCCCTTCTGTTTCCTTCAGCTTCCTCCTTTTCTAACCTGGCAATTAGGTTTTCTAGGGTCTTTTTCCTAGCTTCCAGTTCTTTGCAGGTCTCTTTTAATACAGCTATGACATCAGATGTTTTGGACTGGGTCTTCACAGACGATGTCTTAGCTGATGTTATAACAATATCAGGAGCATGAGATCCCTGGAACAGTTTGTAGTGCAACCCAAGGGCAGGAGCTCTTTTGCAAGAAGTATCTCTTGCCACCAGGATATCAGGGTATTGTGCAAGGATAATTCCACAAAGGAGGGAGGGAAAGGCAATTGGTCCTTTGACAGCATAACTACCAGCATGTTTTAAAGTTTGTTCAAAAATATACCTGCCATAGTCAAAAGCAGTCTTGGTTCCCACAGCATAAATAAATCTCTCCAATCCTGTGGAGATAGTTGATTTATGGTTTGTAGGGACCCAGTTGGCTGCACCAATCTTGTGCAGGATGGCAAATTTCATGCTAAGTTTGCTGGCATTCAGCTTGCCTTTCAAGGGCCAGCACTTCACTTGCCTTGCTGTGATGGTTTGACAAACTTCATTGTCAGTGACTTCCAGATCAGGACAATCCTCATTTGATCTTCCAAGAAAGTTGTTAATTTCTGATGGAGAGAAATTAACCCTTCTTCCTCTAACAAAAACACTTTCAAAGTCAGCTGACCTTCCATCAGCACAATCATTAGACAAGTTAACTATGAACTCCTTGACCAGATTTTCATAACACTTGTTAAATTTTATCACTGTCTTCATCAGTCCAGCATTCTTGATCAGGTCCATGATGTCTTTGCACTCCATGGCATCATTGTTTAGCTCTCTTTCTAAAGCTATTCTCTTCAAGCAAACATACTTCCATCTGTTTGCATTGTCAGGATGATGAAAAGAGATGTTGTCTGTTGGGACTTCAGGAACTCTAGCAATTTTGCTGGAGGGGAGCTTCCTTCTGATAGGAATTTCTCCAGCATCAATCTCAAACTCTGATTCCTCATCAGAATCAGAAGATTCAGGTTCTTTTCTCTTCTTTGAAATTGGTTGTCTATCAGTATGCACCTGGGCTTTCACCTTCCCTTTGGACTGAACAGTTTTCACAGATTCTACCCCAGCCATGCCTTCAGCCTTGGATTTCTTATTAGCAGGTTTATCTTTTGTCAAACATTTTCCAGCATTCTGATTATTCTTCCTTTTCATCATTCTCCTAGCTATGCTAGGGTTTACATTGGCAATCAGATCATTGTCTGAGTATTCCTCATCCACATCAATGATAGGTGGATCAGCAGTCTTTTCTGAAGGGTTCTGAATGTTGTCATTTTGTGTCATAACATTCTCAGAGACATCTACATTCTCAGAGACATCCACATTTGGGCTTCCTGATTGATTTAAAGGGACAGAAATCCCCGGTACAGATTGGTTTCCGCTTAGTATACTTGTCACTAGCCTAGCAATTGCTTGATGAACTTGAACTGATCCTTCTCTATTTGATACAGAAGAAGAAGGATGAGAAGGATTACCAGAGGCAGTAGCTTGAGCTCTTCCTGCATGTCTAGTTCTCAGCTTTTTGACTTTGGCGGGGTCAGTAGCCATCTCTCTGAGAGGAGTGATCTCAAGAACTTCAGATTCTATGCATGTGGTGATTGCTCGAGAGTCTTGGTCAGATGATGAAGATGATGAAGATGAAGAGGTCGCCTTGGTTGAAGATGATGTTTGAGACATTTTGATTGACTTAGAGCACCAGTAGCAATTTGAGAAAAAACTTTGATTGAGAGAAGGGAACAGGTTGCAAAGACGAGAGAGGTAGGAGGCAAAAGAGAGTCTTTTCAACTTCTTAAAGATTTTGAAAGAATTGGGAAAACATATGATTAACCCACTAAAATTAGACTTAACAAAATTAACTCCTTCAACCCTTTTTTTAAGCAAAATTAATTGCTACAATTTCTCATGTTGGCAAATACCCAACCTGCCCCTCAAGTTTTCAAGTTTATTTCCAACAAGAGCCTTGGTAGAAGAATCAGCCAGCTGAAGCTTAATGATACCATGTTCCAGTTTAATTGACTTCTTCTCAACAAAGTCAATGTGCTTGGTCCTGCTATGCTGAATAGGGTTCATGGAAATATTGATTGTATTCAGATTGTCACAATACAATGTCACAACATCTTGTGAGACATTATACTCAGTGAGCATCTGCTTTGTCCAGATATTTTGAGAACAGTTACTACTAGCTGCAACCATTTCAGCACAAAGTTGGGAAGGCATTCTTTTGACATGAATCATAGTTCTGGTTGATTCTTGAATGATCTTATTTTTCTTTTTGTCAACTCCATTTTGATGGTGAGTTATAGGAGAAGAGACTTCACAACTCATTTCTTCTGGGAAACAGAATTTATTAGACTTGTTGTTTCCAAAATCCTTGTCATGATTACTTCTGGTTCTGACAACACATCCTTCTTCAAGTTTATCCACCACATCATAGACATGTTTCTTTTTACCAAGCCTTTCAATTTTAAGTTCACCACAAACCCTTCTTTTATCAATATGTAGTCTTGGAGTCCTTCTGACTGCTTCCATAGAGATAGCTCTTTTCATTCTTCTTAGATGAAGATGACCAAGCTTATGGTGCCACAGTTTCATCTCTTTTTCTTATTTGGTAATTGGACACATAGTGGAGTTATTAGTGTTCTCAGGCTGCCACAAGTAACAATTATCTTTGGATCTGACTCCATTCATTACAATTTCTTGTTTTTCATTGATTACAAGACATTCAGATTTTGAGAAATTGACCTTGAATCCTAGATCACACAGTTGACTGATACTAATGAGATTAACAGTCAGCCCTTTTACCAGCAGTACTTCATTCAGACTTGGAACTCCAGGGCAGTCCAAATCACCAACTCCTTTGATTTCACCTTTAGCACCATCTCCAAAGGTCACAAAACTGGTGGTGTGAGGCTTAACATTATTGAGGAGGTTCTTGATTCCAGTCATGTGTCTGGAACATCCACTGTCAAAGTACCAGTCTTCCTTTGCAGAGACCCTCAGGGAAGTGTGGGCTATCAGGACAGTAGCCTTTTTCTTCCATTCAGGAGCATGTGGTACCTTTTTAGACTTAGGTTTGACACCTGAGTTTTGATTGGGGTATCCATGCAATCTGAAGCAGAAGGGCTTTATGTGGCCATATCTCCCACAATGATGACATCTCCATCTTTGGTACCTTTTCTTCATATGTCTCTGTTCCTGATGTTGAGAGTTGTGTTGAGACATCAGTTTTGACATTTGCTTATCAGGCCTGATCTTCTTATCTGTACCAGAGTGCTTTGCTTCCACAAATCCTAGTCCAGATTTGTTTCCCACATTTTGTCCAACCTGAAGAATCTCTTCCAATTTATCTGTTCCATTAGTCAGCATCTTGACAGATTTGGTCATTTGGTTCAGTTGTGAGTTCAGCAATTGAACTTCCCCTTCTAGATGACTTATAGTTTCAAGATCTGCCCTTTTTTCAGCCTCCAACTTTATGATGAGTTTTGCTTGTTTCTCATTCTGCACACAGACTTCAGCACTTCTGATACACAATTTCTTGTAGGTATCAGTCAGTTCTTCAAATGTCACTTCTTCATCACTAGTGTCACTTTCAGAGGTACAAACACTAGTTAGAGCAGTAACTAGTTTGGCAGATTCTTCTTCAGAATTACTTTCTGAATCACAGTCAGACCAAGTAACAGTCATTCCTTTCTTTTGTTTCTTAAGAAAGGTAGGACATTCAGCTCGAATATGCCCATATCCTTCACAGCCATGGTATTGAATACCTCTGCCTTGGTTTCCCTTCTCTTCTGACCTTGGTCTTCTGCTGGAACTGTCAATGTCAGAGGGAATGTTATGAACATTAGACCTTGACTTTGGATCTATTCTTTTGATGAGTTTGTTGAACTGTCTTCCAAGCATGGCTATAGCTTCTGGAATATTTTCTTCTTCATCCTCCTTGTTTTCAACATCAGTGTTGGATACAAGTTCTATGCTCTTGTTCTTCTTGTCACCATTATCAGTGATCCCCATCTCAAAGGTCTGAAGAGACCCAATAAGTTCATCCACTTTCAACTTGCTGATGTCCTGGGCTTCCTCTATGGCAGTTACCTTCATTGCAAATCTTTTAGGCAAGGATCTGAGAATCTTTCTCACCAATTTTTCTTCTGACATCTTTTCTCCCAGTGCTCCTGAGGTGTTGGCAATCTCCAAGATGTTCATGTGAAACTCATGAATGGTTTCATCTTCCATCATTTTTAGATTCTCAAACTTGGTAGTCAACATCTGAAGCCTTAACATTTTTACTTTGGAAGTGCCCTCATGGGTAGTTTTGAGAGTGTCCCAAACTTCCTTGGCCAGTTCATATTGATGTACTAGTCTGAAAATGTTTCTATCAATTCCATTGAACAAGGAATTTAAGGCTTTGGAATTTCCCAGGGCTAACTCATCTTCTTCTTTACTCCAATCTTCCTCAGGCTTCAAACTGATTGTCCCATCTTTCTCAGATATGGTGGGATGGATCCATCCTTTGTCAGCAGCTCTCCAAGCCTTTTTGTCCAGAGATTTTAAGAAGGCAATCATATGAGGTTTCCAGTAGTCATAATTAGTTCCATCCAGAATGGGTGGTCTATTTCCAAAAACTCCTTCTTTGTCCATAGTGCCAGAAAGTGATATCCCTATATCTCACCTAGTAATACAGGCAGGGTGCCTGCTCTGATGCCAATTGAAATTCTGGCTGCAGATACTCAATGTCACGTTCAATGTTATGACACCGTATCTGACTTACTATAAGACAGTAAATACAAAAACAGTAAAGAACACAGTCAATTGTTTACCCAGTTCAGTGTGCAAAAACACCTACTCTGGGGGCTACCAAGCCAGGGAGGAAATCCACTATAAGAGATATTAATTAAGGAATAAACCAACCAGTTTATCTCCTTCACTTAAGACCTACCCAATGCAACTTCAATCTAAGTACAACTTAAACCTGAGTTCCTACTCACTCCCCCTCAATCACAGCAGTGATACTTAAAACAATTTGACTAATGAATTGTTGAAGACACTCTTCAAAACATACACTTGATTATGCTTCACAGCTTTTTAATCAAGCAACACAAACACTCTTGCTTCACAGCTTTGAGTGATACACAAACCTAACTTGACTTTGCTTCACAGCTTTAGTCAAGAGACATACAAACACTCTTGCTTCAAAGCTTTAAGTGTTACACAACCCTTACAATTAAAACCTATTCCAAGTCACTTATCACAATGATAATTGCTTGGATTATAATAGTTAAAACTATACAGCTTCTAAATGATCTTCTGTCAACAAAGGGGTTGCTTTCAAAATAGCAGCTCTGTTGAATATATAGCAGCTGCATCTTCAGTTAGGGTTTCCCCAAAAAGCTAGGGTTAATTCTGTTTGACCTTAAGACTAGGTCACAGGACTTTATCAACCAGGTTGGGGTTGAGCTAGGTTAACCCAAAGAAAACGCAGGATTCTGTTCTGGAAAGACTGAGTCATTTTCCTGAAAAAACTCAGAATTAACCAAACTGCATACCTGTTAGTTCAGAACAGGATGTCTTAACATCTGTTATGACATCTGAAAACCTGTCTACTGATTTAGATAAATGTGATCATTTTGCAAAATGCTCAGATACACACTTATAAACATCAGTACCTGTATGACAATATTTTTCTGCAAAGGTACCTAATGAATCAGTACAAACTAAACTAGAATGTTATGACATCAGTCATGACATTCACACATACACTTGGGTTTTATCAAAAATGCAAGTCAATAACTAAACAACTACACAATTAATCACAACACAACTTCTCAAATATTTTTAAAAAATAATTTAATTAAATAATTAATTAAATTACGGGCGTTACACTTACTACTGTTCATCAGAACTTGTGTAGCGCTGAAGTGAAACTAATTCTCTTCTAATGTCTCCGCTATGCCATTCATCAGAAGTAGAACCTCTTTGTTAAATACTCAAAGATAATAAACATTAGAGTATCAAAATTGTTCATACAAATATACTCATTTGTTATCATCAAAACTTAGAGATAATATTTCAAAACCAAATCTTGTTCTAACACAAGATGTCATGACATTGTCTTCGACATCTGATTGAAAATCACATAACAGAAAACCTGTTATGGCAAACCATATTTTTGACAAAATTTAGCCAATTACAAAACCATATATATATATATATATATATATATATATATATATATATATATATATATATATATATATATATATATATATATATATATATATATATATATATATATATATATATATATATATATATATATATATATATATATATATATATATATATATATATATATATATATATATATATATATATATATATATATATATATATATATATATATATATATATATATATATATATATATATATATATATATATATATATATATATATATATATATATATATATATATATATAACATATAGTCCGAATTCATTCTCATATAACAATATCATTCTCATAGAATATGCTCTCATATAGAGGGCATATCAACACTACTATAAAAAGCTCTTTTAACGTCAGACGTGAAATACGTTTTACCTCAGCTAAAGAAGTGAGGTAACGAAGATCGTCATGAAAAGTTATCACTTAACACCTCAGTGTTTTAAAACCGAGAGATAAATTTATTTACGTGTGGGTTTGAACTCAATCATCTGCACTTTTATTATTTACGAAACTATCGTTTCAACCATCTCGAATAAACAATAAAACCGAGGGATAAGTTAGATTTTTTTTCATTTAAACACGTTATATTGTTTAAACATAAAATTAATAAAATAATTTGTTTGCAAACTACAATATTTATCTAGAATATTACATTGTTTATACAGAATAATAAAGTAAAAATTAATTTATCCATGAAGATCATATGTTGGATCTTCAAATCCTTCATATTCTGAGGAAAATCAAATGTTGGGTGTAATATATTTTCAATGACTTTTCCTTGCATTTGTTTATGATATGAACAAAAAAATGTTACACAAAAAAAGAAGATAAATAAATGATTTTCTGCTGAATTAAATAATGAAGAACCCAAACTTTAAATCCAAATAATTGTTTGCTCTTGAAATCCGTCATATAGAACTTTCATGACAAAAAATCTTGCAAATTTTAAAATTGAGGATAATTTCAAGCATTTCATGATATTTCATTATCAATTTTTAATATTCATAATACTTTTATAATATAATTTATTTATGTTTCACGCAGATCACTAATGATAATGTGTTGAGCGTTGATAATCATGAAATAAATGACAAGAATTTCAATATACAAAGTGCAATATATAATATAATAATAGTATTAAAAATATTTATGTTTACATAAAAAAATCGGTCTTATAAATTTAAAGTTTAAAAATTATTCTTATGATCTAAAATCTAACTTTTAACTAAATAGACTTATAAAAAAATATTAGTTTTTTCTATACAAAATTAAATGTAAATTAAAGTTAGACTATAGACACCTCTTAATTGGATAGATACATTCCCGCCCCTAAATTTGGCATGTCATTTTGTAAATTCAATATTAAGCTTAATAAAATATTAAGGACCTAAATGAAAGAAAAATACCAAAAATTATTCTTTCAATTTTTTATATGTTATTTTAGGAAAAATATTGTGTTAAATAATTTTACAATATTAATGTCTCATTGATGTTACTTTTAAGAAAAAAAAAGGTAAGCGGTAGTATTATTTAAGAATTAAATATGCATTCATGTGTTTAAAGTCAAAATCTTCCTCTAAATGAGAAAAAGAGCCAACTTGTCGAAATTATTGCCTACACGAGAACGTGGTCTTTGCACATGCTATCCGTTGTGCATTATGTGTGCTTATAGTAATAGAACAGAAGCGCTCATATGCTGTTATTCTTTTATTCTGGGTATGTAATTGTTATTATTTTCAATCCTTTTAAGTTATGATTATCATTCTAAAAAGTCAATAACCTATTGTTTATCTCCTATCTCCTTCTCCTCCTATATAAACATAAAAAAGGGGATTACTTTACAAATTATTGATAAAATTTAAATTCAATATATTTTACAATATTTGAAATGAACAAAGAGAAAAAATGTATTATATTTTTACACCGTCAATCAATAAAAAATATATATTAAAATAAATAATTTTTTAAAATATTAAAATTATATTGTAAATATAAATATTTTAATTAATTATATGTATAAAAAAATGTTTTATATTAACAATATGCTATCTTTAAACTCGTGAACAAATATATTTTTACTAAATAATTTTTTTAAATTAATATTATTTTTTTTAATTTTTTCCACATAAAAATGAGAAAGTTATAATATATTAATGAAATTTTTTTATTATATTACTTTTATTATGTGCTTTTAAAATGAATTGTTAAAAATATTGTATAAAATTATAATTAATATAATTAACAACTATTTACCCATTAATTAGTTTGTTTATTTTTTTATATATATTTTTAAAATAAACATGAGACTATAATGTAATAATAATAATAATAATAATAATTTATTTTCCATATTTTTAAAATTGTTATAAAATAATCTTAAATTATAAATTTTAATTAATAATAATAATAATTTATTTTCCATTTTTTAAAAATTGTTATAAAAATTTCTCAAGAAAATTTTATTTGTCATACAAATTATATACAATGCAACTGATTATTACTATAATCAATTACTTTACTTTAATTTTTCTATATATAGAATATCATTTTAAAATGAAAACAATATAAAAATGAAAATTATTTTAAAATTATTAGAAATTATATATCGGACATTATAATTAACATATAATAAATATTCTCATTTTTATTAGTAAATATATATAAAATATCTTATTAATTAAAGTTGTTAGATTTCTTAACAATTTTTTAGAATTAAAATGAAAGGTGTTTTTGTAATTTTATTCATTTATTTATTATTTATTTATCAGTTATTTATTAGTTATTTAATTTGATTCTTTTATTTTCACTCATTTATTATATTTTAATACTAAACACAATATGCATAGTCCATATTTTCTTAAAAATAACTACCCATTTCTTAAGTAACCGCTCCTTTATTTGATTTTATTTCCTTATTATAAATTTAGTTAAATACTAACTATTCAACCAATGTCTTGAATGGAACCTCATCGTACTTGATCAGAGTGATCGTCAAGATATTACGTCGAGTTGAGATTCAAAGCGAGATGGAGAATACCTGCAAGACACTTCGATGCCAAAGTAAGTTTCAGGGAGAGTGCAAGCAAGTGTGAGTATGAGTATGAGAATGAATAGATTATCCTCTCAAATGAGAGGGTATTTATAGCCCCTAGCCCTGGATCAAGGTCCCCATTGTTAGGCCACAATTAGGCCTAATAATGAAGACTGTCATGGCTTACGTGTGTATGGAGTCCAACAAGTGGATTTTCCCCTGGTCAACTGCTCCGTGAGAATAGGGGTTGGACCCGTGATTTCCGAAAGACAATTAAGATGACAATGACGCAGATACTTGGGCCACGTTTCCCAACGGATGCGTGAGGAGTTTCCTAACGTGCTGCTGCAAGCAAAACAACAAGGATCAGAAGTTCTGAAGCCATGCGCGTCGTGACTCAGAAAGGAACGTCAGTGGAATCAGGAGTTCTGGATTGATACACTCTAAGATCCTGCAAGAAACGTCAGAGGGAAAGGAAACAGAGGTTCTGGGTGGTATTCAGACAGTGAGCCAAAAGTCAGAGGTTCTGTACTGTGCTAAAATAGTGAGTGAACATCAGAAATTCAGTGTGTTGTCAGCGTGTGAAAAAATCAAAAAGTCTGAGTGTTAAAACAGCAAGTGGAAGCATCATAGGTTCAGTGTGCTTAACAGTAAGAAAGACTAGAAGTTTTGTGTGTTTAACGTGTAGGGAGAACTCAGAAGTTTTGTGCTGTGCTAAAACAGTGAGTGAGCATTCTAGAAAGTCTTTGTTAAAATGGTGAATGAAGAACAACAGTTCTGTGTTACATTTCAACTTTTTCATCATATTAATCAGCACATCAGCAATTTATTCAGTCCTTAACAACAAATCAGGAGGATAAAAGCACAACAGTGTATAGAAGTTCTAATCTTAGTTCTGAGTCTAGCCCTAATCAAGAAGTTCTGATCCACAGTTTTTCTACTTATGCTATGATATAGACAACATCAATACTGTGATATTTACATATTTAATGATGTTCTGAATGAAAAGATGCAAAGTCAGAAAGACTTACCTTGAATTTGGAGCGTGTGTTTGGAACCTGAACTACTGCGTTCAGATGTTTTGGAGTCAGCAAGAGCAACGGAAAAGAAAATGCCAAGTTCTTTGATTCAAAGGGAAGAACAAAGGTTTGGTTTTCTGTTTGGAAATTCTGGAATTTTTACGAAGGTTTCACAGTTTTCTTTTCTCTCTTTTGATAATTTTCTCTCTCAAAAGACCATCCCCTTGAACGTGTGATGGAGCAAATTATTTATAGATGGGTTTGTTGTGGTTTTGGGGGGGGGGACAAATGGGATTCAAACCTTTTTGGTATACTATTTCATTGCTTTTTAATCACAATTTTCGTATGCTAATTTGATGCAAATATGGGGTTTGAGAGAGTGCAGGCGTGGACTGGATCAGCAGCTGATTGCAGGACTGTGATATAGCAGGGCAGTAGGTTGTTTAAACGAGGTTTTGGGATTTGGTGATATTCTGATCACAGAAAATCAGAAACGTAACCTCCATATGCTGAAGAGTCATGTTCTGATTGAAGAACTATGTTCTGAACCATGTTTGCAACTTCTGACTGCACTTGCATGGAGGTTGGCTCAGAAGTTCTGAAGTATCATATTCTCTTAACACTTAGAAAATTTTCTAAATGTTTAGAAATTTGATTTTTTCAAAGTAACTTCTGACTTCTGATTTTTTGATGAACCAATTTCATGTCTTGATGAAATATAATTGTTGAAACTTGATTTTTGATGTAAAAGTCCAAGTTTGACTTTTCAATGTGCTTTTGACCATTTTGCCCTTGTGGATGATTTTCTTGAAAAATTGTAATTCAAGACCTGAAACTTGACAGAAGCAAGCCTAAGAGTCCAGGATGATCCTTTGAGAAATGATAGGGAAAATTTTGGGGTACAACAGAACCCATGACCATGCTCTGATACCACTTGTAGGATCAAGTGCGTACCACTGAGCTAAAAGCAATTGCTTGTAGCCACGATGCTACTTTATTTCCTTATAGTGAATCCAACAAGGGGCCTACCTGGCCCACCTAACACACCTGTGTAGGCGCCCATGGGGAAATGTTAAGCCCTTCGAATCCCTAAGGTTGACGCTGGATATTTTAATCCAACATATATCAATATTAGGTGAAGCAAAAACGTCTTTGGGACATGCTCGGTTAAGATCAGTATAGTCAACACACATTCTCCATTTTCTATTTTTTTCTTAACAAGTACAACATTTGAGAGCCAGGTTGAATATTGGGCCTCATAAATAAAATTAGCCTCTAGGAGGTCTTTTATAGAATTTTCAGTAGCCTCCGCTTTCTCGGAAGACTGCATACGTCTATGTTGTACTATTGGCATAGCGGCTGGATCAATGGCCAAGTGGTAACATGCGACCTTGGGGTCGAGTCTGGGCATCTCTACAGTGCTCCATGCGGACAGGTCTGCATTCTCCATCAAGAAAGACTTGATCTGCTTTCTCGCCAGGCCGGGGAGTTCGGTGCTGATCTTCACACCTTTGTGAGGGTCTTCACCGAGGGGGACGAACTCAAAGTCTCTGTACGTGATTAGTCGGAGGAGTCCCTGTTCGCTGTTGGGTGCTTTATCCTTGTCGAAGCGGGTGTCTAGAGAAACAGAGTCGACATTGGGAGGAGCTATTTGTTCTTCTGTCTTGACGGACTGTGTCTCAAGTCGGGCAGTAGCAGCTCTCTTAGCAGGTCATGCCCCGGTTTCGACCGTACTCTATCCCTTTGAAGCTGCGTGAAACATCTTCGGGCAACTGAGATGTCGCCATGGATGGTTCCGGCGCGTCCCCTCTTCATGTCGAATTTCATATTTAGATGGACGGTGGAGGGGACAACGGTTAATTCAGCCAGTGTTAGTCTCCCTAGGATGCAGTTGTAGAGAGACGGGCAGTCGATGACCAGAAATCCCACCTTGACCTACCGGGCGGCGGTTTCCTCTCCGAAGGCGACGAAGAGCTCCACATATCCCCATGGTTTGGAGGTCGAGCCATTGAAGCCCTGCAGGTTGGACCCCACGTATGGTGAAAGGTGGGTGTCGTCAAGCTGTAGGGTTCGGAAGAGATGGTTTTACATAATGTCGACGGGTCTCCCTTCGTCGACCAACACACGGTGAACGTCGAAATTATCCATTCTTTCCCTTACCAGAAGAGGGATGCTCGAGTTAGGGGGCCCTTTGGGAAACTTCATCGAGGTAGAATGTGATCGGCTCTGATCTGCCATTGACCTTCTCGAAAGTTACCGCTTGAGTCGGGGTTGCGTCAACCAACTCATTGAGCTTCCTCTTTGTGGAGTTTATGGATATGTCGTTGGACCCCCCGCCAGTTATAACCATGGCGGAGGGGAATTTTTCCCACCTACTGTGCATGGACAAATGTTCTTCTTCATGTATGTCGAGGATGTAGAAGTCCCCCGGCCTTGTAAGGAGAAGGCTATTTGGATGAGGGCCATTCCATCCGATGGTCGGGTGTCTTCCTCGACCTCTCTTGTTTTGCGGGCATCCCAGCGAGGGGAGTCATTACAGAAATATTGCACGAGCCTACCACCTTTGATGAGGGTTTCAATGGCGTCTTTGAGATGGACACAGTCTTCAGTCGAATGCCCATGGCTCAGGTGGTACTGAAAGTATTTGCTCCTGTCAGCCTTGGGCTTTGCAAGAGAAGAGCGAGAATGTTTAACGTCGCCGTCCTTGAAGTCAGTATTAGAATACTCCGCTAGGATACGCTTGTGGGAAGCTGTTAGCGGAGTGTATTCCGTGAATCATCCAGCAGGCCTCCTGTGCTCGCGGGGATCCCGTGGTTTGTCATCCCTCCTCTTTTCGCATGTTCGTCGAGGAGGGGCTGCGTCCTAGTGTCGCGGTGCGTTGGTTGGTCCGTGGTTCCTTGGGTCGCGAGCTTTGTTTTCCACTTCCCTCTCCTCGTAGTCCATATAGGCCCTAGCCTTTTCGAAGAGAGCATCGAATGTTCGGAGTGGTTCGATGCCAACGACCTTTCTGAACTCCGTTCCCGGGAGGAGTCCCCTCTCGAGCAGATACCGTTTCATGTGATCGGTACAGGGGACCTGGATGGCCTCGTGATTGAACCAATCTTTGAACTCCCTAAGGGTCTCGTCGCTTCTTTGGACGATAGCTTTGAGGGAGGCCTCAATCTTCGGGTGCCGACGAGACGTTGTAAAGGAGCTGATGAACTGATTTTTCAAGTTCCTCCAGGAGGTGATCGACCCTGGGGGAGATTTTTATACCAGTCCATCGTAGTTTTCCTCAAGTTCGTACAAAACAACCATCACTTGATTGGCCCCATGATGTTATAATAATGGAGCATTGCTTCGAACCCGTCGATGTGGTCGACTGGGTCAACAATTCCATCATAATCCTTCAGTCTGGGAGGTTTTTCCATGCCCCTGGAAATGGGAGCCTCCATGATTTCCTGCGACAAGGGACCGCGCGAGTCATCTTCCTCGCTCCTGTAGGGGGGAGTGGGAAGGGGACCGGTTGTAGTGGCGGTCATAGCGATGTCCTTGGCCTCAGGGAGGATCCCTTGGTCGAGGATCTGTTTCTATGTTACCACTATTTTTGTTTTCTGGGGAACATTGTTCTCTGCACGGGGGGGGGGGGGGGGGGGGGGGGGGGGGGTAAGGTTGTGTCTCCCGGTAGCCTCGGGCATGGTTCTCTCCAGCGCGGGGCGTCAGGCAGTCTGTCAGAGAGAGAGAGGCTTTGCGACTTGTCCCGTCTGTGTCTCCATAGGGGATATTGATGACGGTCTTCATCCTGACGAGGAGGCGGAGTGTCAGGTCTTTTATATCTTCTAGGGGCTCGACGAGAGTCTTCGAGCTCCCTTAATCGATCGCCTTGCCAGAAGATCATGTAGTTCGTCTAGTTTATGGCCGCAAACAGGGCCCTTGCCGTGGCATCAACACCGGAAGGGACGAGGACCTCCTGGAAAGCGTTCGGCTTGTAGTTTTGGGGTGGATTGGCTCCCTCGTTTGGTCAAGAGCGTGCCGAGGTAGAGGCAGTCATGCCGTCTCGGTAATTCTGCATGAGACCGACCATGTCGCTGTCGTTCCCATTATTGTTGTTGTTTTTGCCCATGTGTTCGACGACATTGTTATTGGGGTCAACGAGGTGGGCGTCCAAGATGTTGTTGGCAGTTGGGCCGGCCATGACAATCAAGAATTTGGAGTTTCTTTTTTCTTAGGTAAATGAAGACGGGGAAGCTAGTTTTCCACAGACGGCGCCACTTATCGAACCTGACCAGAGTGATCGTCAAGGCCTTACGTCGAGCTGAGGTTGAAGGCGAGATGGGGGGGGGGGGTACCTGCAAGACACTCTGATGCAAAAGTAAGTTTCAGAGAGAGTGCAAGCAAGTGTGAGTATGAGTATGAGAATGAATACCTGGGCCTCTTAAATGAGAGGGTATTTATAGCCCCCAATATTGGGCCACAATTAGGTCCAATAATGAAGACTGCCAGGACTTACATGTGTATGGAGTCCAACAAGTAGACTCCCCTTTGATCAACTGCTCCGTGAGAATAGGAGTTGGACCCGTGATTTTCAGAGGACAGTTAAGATGACAGTGACGCGGAGTTATTTCACAAAGTTATGAGAATTTGAAGAATCACATAGATATTTCATAAGACTTCTTAAATTTCTTTCAATTTTATTGTTTGCTATTTTATTTTAATATTTATATTGATATTTACATTTATTGATTGTGTTTTATCAAGTATGTTTTGAAAACTTACAAAACATATCTTTTAATAAAAATATTATCTTATTTACCTTATATCTCTTTCATTTTTATAAATCAGAAAGTAAACAAAACAAATCTAAAATGATTCTTTTTTTGATAAGAGAATTTGAAGAATCATAAAATATATTTTTTGATAAAAATTTAATTTAAATATATCTTTAACTATTTATTGATATTTATGATGAATTGAACAATTGATAATTAAATCAGAAAAATAAAGACAAATAAAATATAGTATCACATTACCAAATACGAATTTATATTTTTAAATATCTAAAATTTAAATTTAAAATATGAGAGTTATTATTTTAAGTTATTTAATTATTAAATTTATACTCCATTCTTGAAAGATCAATTGATTTATAAAAAAAAAATTAACTTATAAATTAATTTTGTCTATACAAATACATTCAAGGACGCTGATTTTTATATATGACAAATTTTATTATTATTCTATTTTTTTATTATGTTAAAAAAACATTATATTCATAGGATTTAAGTAATTACATTGTTTTTTATAAGCAAAATATATTTATATTTAGATTTATATTTTCTAATAAATATAAATATAAAATACAAACTTATAAATATATTTATATATTTTTTAAATTAATATTTATAAATATTAATTTAATAAAATTTACTCGTATATCACATGGGTGAACGTCTAGTTATATATAATATTTTAATAATTTTAAAATTATTTTAATTTTTATATAACATTTTAAATTTAAAATAATATTCTATATATATTTTTCATTTTTAAAATGATTTTCATTTTTTAAATAATTTTCATTTTTAGAAATTATATATAAAATATTATAATTAATATATTATAAATATTATTTTTATTAATAAATATCACCTTCTCTTTGAGTGCGAGGTGACCAAGGGCGTGTGGAACCAGATTATAACGTGGCTGAAAGTGAAGCACATACCAGATGCATGAGACACAGATATGAATAAAATTTGTTGCTTGACTAGAGGTAAAGGCCGTAGGAAAAGTCTCTTAAAAATAGTTTACTAAAACTGTATATGTTGTTTGGACGTCTAGGAACAAGATTATTTTTCAGCAAGGGAGCAGAAAATATTAAACAGTTAGCTAAGTGTAATATAAGCTAAATATTTGCTCCTTTGAGTGCTTTATTAGTTTTCTGGTCTTTTTTGTTTTTTAATAGGTTTGGTTGTTAGTCAACTTGATATCTACATCTTCGGATCGACATTGTACCTATTTGCTTTTGAAAATATAATTCTTTCATTCTTCCCAGAAAAAAAAGAAGTAATTGATTATAATAATAAACAGTTGCACCGTATATTGTTTGTATTACCAATAATATTTTCTAGCGATTTTTATTTATAATAAATATAGAAATTAAAATAGTTGATTAATAATAAACATTTATACTGTTTTTTTTTAAGCAAGAGATATATTGACCGAGTACTAAGAGTACTTCAACCTGATTACAAAAGACGTCACAAGTCGGAAACAAGGAAAAAATTTCAAATCAACCTAAACTTAAACAAATTCTTGAAGGGGATCCTTACAAAGTCATAGAAAGTTATGTTGGAATAAGAATTTTTCTCTAAAATAGACCATTTCCACAACAAAGTTTTATCGATCAAGTAACATCCGAAACAATACATTTATCTTCGTTGAAAATAATGTCGTTTCTCGTTTTCCATAGTCGAAATGATTGTCAACCAAATGGAACATGCCCTCCCTTTTTTTACTTTAATATTGTTGAATCTACTGCACCATTTCAAGAAATTCTTCTAGATTGGTTCGACAGAAGGGCAAGCAACTCCAAGCCATTTCTCCACTTCTATCCAAATTCTCTTTGAAATAGTACAACAAAAAAACATGTGATTGATCATTTCTTCATCTTGCGAGCAAAAAGTGCACAAAAAGTCATTTTGCACCGCCATAATCTTTCTCTTCCTCAACTGGACCTTCGACGATAATCTATCAAGGAAAACTCTCTATAATATGGTGGAAGAACTGACTTTTTTGGTTTTATCCAAATGTGCAGATAGCTAGAGTTGCCACCGACTTTTCTTTTATCCAATATTTAGGAAAGGTGAAAATAACAGAAAAGATTTTTGATTGATTTTGAGTTCAGGGGGTATGTTATGAAAAGGGAAGGTGTTAGCACCCTTTCCATCCGTAGTTATCTATAGACTCTTAATCGCTAGCTCACTTTTGAAAATTTGTTTCGTGTGTGTGATTTGTTTGAAAATATTTTGAAAAGCCTAAAGTAAAGCCAACTTTGTAATGGTTCTTGTATTAGTCCTCAAGAACGTGTACAAAGTGTTTTTTTTTATAAATATTTTGAAAGTGTGATGTGTAAAAAATGTTTTTTAGAAAGATTTTGAGCAAACGATTAACAGTTCTTACCCACTCAAGGTCTTTCTTGTTATTTTCCTTCTCCTTTAGAGATAGTGCTATCAATATCATTAGTTGGTAGATAGCCCTATCCATTCGATGTGAAGGGACAAGCGTAGGATCATCGAATGGTCATTGAAGCCAACAGATAGTGATACTTTAGCAATTTATCGGAGGGACTAGATCATTTTCGTAGGCAACATCAAAGGGTCATCGAGGGATTATGATCTTTATTCGAAGGGACTTTGCTAAAGTATCCCTATTTTCGAGGGACATGACCATGTTTCCGAAGGCAACAAGGAGAGGTTGTCCTAGAGGTGTGAGTGTGAATAGTGTATTCAGTTTAGTTATTTATCTTGTATTAGGGTTTGCTAACAATTATTTTTAGATCTTGCCATACATGCCTAATTACTAACAGTTGAATATATACAGAAAATTAAAGGTGCGAAAAGTAAATCCTAAGCTATTACAGGATTTTGGGGCAGTTACATAAAAAGATGCAGAAAATAAATTGCGGAAATTAAACCCTAAACTATTACATCCCGTAAGCAGTTACATAATAAGTAAAAAAATGCGGAAGAATAAATATAAACTACTACAAGAAAAAATCATGCGACCTATACCATCGTCTAAGAATTTAAATGCAATAAGAAATAAAAAAATGTTGAAAAATGTTTGAATGTGATTTTTTATGAAATTAATAGTTAAAACCCTAAAACTAATTAGTTTTAATTAATAAAAAATCCTAAAGTCTAATTAATTTTAATTTTAAGAAAATATTAATTAACCTAATTAATTAATTAATAAAAAATATCAAAATTAATTATTGATTAAAAACCTAAACCTAATTTATTAGGATTTTTAAAAAGAATTAAATTAGGTTAATGGTTGATTAGGAAAATAATTAGGATTAAGAAAAAATTAGGGTTAGTAATTAAAAAATAAAATAAAATAAGTTAGCAAAAATAAGATGAATTTTTTTGCATGGAGTGGGTGTTAAACCCACGCCTTCCAGCCTTCTCAAAGCACAACTTACCACCCAGCGAACGCGCTGGTTGTGTTATAAGGATAAGCGCTGCACATAATATGTGAAACCTGTATAAATTGGAAAATAACAAAAAAAAAGTTGCAAAAGGCAGAGATCGAACTGCCGCCTTTAGATACCAAAGCCTTAGTGCATACGTTCTTTCCACTGGGGTGGCTGTTACATCCGATTGTATAATGAAAAAAAATCCAAAACAGATGGACCGGAGAGGCGCCAGAGCCCTAGCTCCAGTTTCCTTCTCCGGCGAGTTCGTTTTGTCAACCTGCAAAATAGAGACCGTTAATAATCAAAAGATACCCTAATCGCTAATTTGACCCTTGCGAATCCATTATTGACCTTAGTTTTAGCTGAATCGTCCTGCATAATGAGATACAAGGAAAATAGAGCAAATTGGTGCAAACTTGGTGATACACGATTCTGGCATTATGGGACTCATGCGAAGGTTCAAACTTGTGTTCTTACATCTCAGGAACACATTAGAGTCATTAGTATGAATCAAAGAATGGTAAAAATAAAAATATTAAATTGACAAAAGTATGGAAACCGGTGATGCATGGGATGCGTATTTCAGGCCTCATTGATCATCAAGGATGATCCTAACTCACCCTATGATATCCCAGGAGTCGATTTGGATGGTTGTTTTTCTTTGAAAATGGTTGTATTAGAGGCTTCAAGTTTGCCCTAGTTTGACAATTTAATATTTTGAGAGAGTGTTTTTGCATGCTTTTTTTCGTTGTCCTTGTTGTCTGAACATGTAGGATATTTATAAGAGGATTATATTAGGTCAAAGGTGGACTTGGACCTCTTGTAAAATAACCTTTGATTCTTGTTTGAAAATAGAATTGGAATAAGACAAAACATGAAGATTTGTTTTGAGAATAAGCTCCACATAGTTTGCAATATAATCTTGGGCCTCCAAAAGATTTGAAACAAAAACCTTTTAAGCCTTATACCTCCACTTACTATTTATTTAATTTAATTTACATTTAAATGAATAAAAATTCAAATAAAGGAAATAAAAATCATAAAAAACATAAGAATGATTTTGGGGGTCCCCTAATATGTCATGAGCACGTTTGAACTTCAAAAATTAGGCCCATTAGTCCAAAAGCCCAAAATTGTTCAATTGAGGTTTCATGCAAATTCACAAAATTACCCAACTTGTGTAACTCATAACTTGCTCAATATTTGTCATATGAAGGTGATCTTTGACTTTTTAGAAATCTCAAGATGTCCCCTACAACTATCACGTTGATCATTTTTCCATTTGAATACTTTAACTTAATGTAAATTACTTTGACAAAAAGTGTCTTTTTGTTGACTTTCAAAATGATCTGTAATGTTTTGGCTCATATCTCTCAAAAGAAGAATTTTTGTGTCTTGATCTTAGAGAGACGGAGTTGTAGAAAATTGAATTTCCACCAAAATGGGTTTTGGTTGAGAATTTCCCGATGAAGCATGTGAAAGTTATGCTTGGTCAAAGTTCAGTTGATTTCTCCTAAAGAAAACCCTAATTTAGCAACTTTTGACTCTTGATGAATCTTGAGTTTTCTTGATGAGTTATGACCAACCCTTGATCAAATGATGAATGTGACCTCAAAATATTAATATTGACCAAAAATCTTGAAGTTTGACTGTATGTTGACCATAATTGACTTTTTACCCAATATAGTTGATTTTCACTTATCTGAGCAATTGACTGAGCAAATTTGTGATATGAGGCTTGAAACATGACATGAGGGTTCTTTGAAGCATATGAGGAACCATGAAACTCATTTGAGGCATTATAAGTCCCATTTTCCTTGAGAATACCAAAACCCTAGTTGTAGGCCATTGCTTATTAGGAGGATTCATTTGATCAATTCTTGAGTGGTCTTGAGCACTTGAGAAACCTTAGGAGCATGAGAATCATATTGTCTTGAAAATGGAAGGGAAAATTTTAGAGTATAACAACTTCCCATATTCAATCTTCTTAAACCTGAAGAATTAGATTGGCATGCTCGTCATTCGGGATCTGAAGGTGGAAAAGGATTGAACACTTAAGTGCCCAAAAATTTGCACTCGCAAGTGCATGAAGTAACACTTGTTGGTCGATTGGATTTATCGAATGGGCTTAAAGATGCCATTTAGAGAGGTGATAGAGTGTAGTTGGAGATGGGCTTATAGATGCCATCCAAAGTAACTGTTGATAGGAGTATCAAAATGAGTTTACACCTGATTGTATCTGAAGAATGCTTTTCAGGATTCCATCTCTGAAGGGGAAATGCTTTTCAGAATGAAGCACCGAAAGAGATGCTTTTCAGAATAAACTTCTGAAGGAAATGATTTTTAGAATGAAGTGATGAAGGGGAAATGCTTTTTAGAACTCTTTTTAAGGAAATGCTCGCAAGAACTCGGTCTTTGGTGGAAATGTTTTTCAGAATTCCGTCTCTGAAGGGGAAATGCTTTTCAAAACGATCCTCTGAAGGAGATGCTTTTCAGAATAAAATTCTGAAGGAAATGCTTTTCAGAACAAAGTGATAAAGGGGAAGTGATTTTCAGAACTCTGAAGGAAATGCTCGCCAGAACTCGGTCTCTGGTGGAAATGCTTTTTAGAATTCCGTCTCTGAAGGGGAAATTCTTTTCAGAATGAAGCACTGAAGGAGAATGCATTTCAGAATAAACTTCTGAAGGGAGATGCTCGCTGTAACTCGGTCTCTGGGAGGAATGCTTTTCAGGATTCCGTCTCTGAAGGGGAAATGCTTTTCATAACGAAGCACTGAAGGAGATGCTTTTCAGAATAAAATTCTAAAGGAAATGCTTTTCAGAATAAACTTCTGAAGGGGAAATGCTTTTCAGAACTACTTTGAAGGAAATGCTTTCCAGAACTCGGTCTCTGGTGGAAATGCTTTTCAAAATTCCGCCTCTGAAGGGTAAATGCTTTTCAGAACAACCCTCTGAAGAAGATGCTTTCAGAATAAACTTCTTAAGGAAATTCTTTTCAGAACGAAGTGCTGAAGGGGAAATGCTTTTCATAACTCCTATGAAGGAAATGCTCGCCAGAACTCGGTCTCTGGTGGAGAAGCTTTTCAGAATTCCATCTCTAAGGGGAAATGCTTTTCAGAAAAAAGCGCTGAAGGAGAATGCTTTTCAGAATAAACTTCTAAAGGGAGATGCATTTCAGAACGAAGGTTCTGAAGGAGATGATTTTCAAAATAAACTTCTGAAGAAAATGCTTTTCAGAATGAAGTGCTGATGGGGAAATTCTTTTCAGAACTCCTCTGAAGGAAATGCTTTCCAGAACTTGGTCTTTAGTGGAAACGCTTTTCAGAATTTCGCCTCTGAAGTGAAAATTCTTTTCAGAATGATCCTCTGAAGGAGATGATTTTCAGAATAAACTTCTGAAGGAAATGCTTTTCAGAATGAAGTGCTAAAGGGGAAATGCTCTTTAGAACTCCTTTGAAGGAAATGCTCACCAGAACTCGGTCTCCGGTGGAAATGCTTTTTATAACAAAGCGCTGAAGAAGATTCTTTTCAAAATAAACCTATAAAGGAAATGCTTTTCAGAACGAAGTACTGAAGGGGAAATGCTTTTCAAAACTCCTCTAAAGGAAATGCTTTCCAGAACTCGGTCTCTGGTGGAAATTCTTTTCAGAATTCCATCTCTGAAGGGTAAATGCTTTTCAGAATGATTCTTTGAAGAAGATGCTTTTCAGAATAAACTTTTGAAGTAAATGCTTTTCAGAATGAAGTGCTGAATAGGAAATGCTTTTCAAAACTCCTCTGAAGGAAATGCTTTCCAGAACTCAGTCTCTGGTGGAGATGCTTTTCAGAATTCCGTCTCTGAAGGGGAAATGCTTTGCAGAATGAAGCATTGAAGGAGAATGCTTTTCAAAATAAACTTCTGAAGGGAGATGCTTTTCAGAACTAAGGTCCTGAAGGAGATGCTTTTCAGAATAAACTTCTGAATGAAATCACTTGGTCATGTAGATAGTCTCCCCGTCTTATTTCAGGAATTGATCCATAACCTGTCTATAAATTACTGGTAATATTTATCTGTTTGCGAACTTAACCTGAAAAGACAAAGTTAGTTCTGTGCAATGTCATGATGTAATGCATTTTGTAATGATGCTCTCAAAATAAATGAGAATGTTATATGTATATGCCATGATTTATTTTGAATGATGTATAGGTGTAATATGTCGTTGAAGCATATCGGTAGATTTGTATAATAATTTCTAGTTGGGGAAAATAAATCCCTGACTGTTACCGGGGATGAAGATAGTAGTTCTTCAATTTTGTTTAGAATGCCTCTACTGGAGATTTCCGCTTTCCGTTTAAGGATAATCCGCTGGGGATCTTCGAATTCTGCTTGGGGATATAAGCATTCAAGGAGAGTCGGTCATTCATTATTCTTTGTAAGACTTGTATTTTGACTAGGGATGAAAGAGCTGAAATTCTCCTGATGTGCTGTTTGTCCAGGTTTCAGATATGAATATTAGTTCTTCTGGGGAGGACAATATTGAATGTCATCTGACCGGAGAAGAGAATTTTGTCGGGGAATTGCAACATTGGAGAAATAAAATCCGTTAGGGAAATAAACCCTATAGACTGTGCTAAGGAGATAAACTCTGACGGGGTTTAGTTTGGGAAAAAGATCTCAGGAAATTTATGGTCAACTTTGAACGTTACCCCAACTCCTGGAGTCTCTCGTAAATGATAATCCTGTTTTCATGCATATGTTTGTAAATGGTAATCATATTCAAATGCATATGTCCATTCAATATAATTATTGGATGTTTTTGAAAACAAAACAGAGAAAATAGTTTTTAAATTTGAAACTGATTGCATTGATTTGGAAAATTTTCCTATAAACAGACAGTTTTATACAAAGAGATAGAAATCCTAGTAAGAGGAAGTCATCGTAAAAGAAAAGGTGTACAAAGAGAAACAAATAAAAACAGCTATGTGGAAACGATCCCATCGAGATTCAACTTTTCTATTGCCCATATCTCTTCAAGCATCTCATCCCCCACTGTCGGAAGAAGTTGATTGAATTGATTTGTACCATTTGAACTTTGACATTGGTAATTATGCTAATAGTAAGTAGATGGGTGGTCCATCGAAACATAGTCGTATGCTTTAATCCCTCACTTTTTCCTGGACCGCCCTTTCGGGTTTCCAGTCCACCGAGATATCCTTTTTTGCCCAAGCCGCCTTTTCAGGTTTTCGACTTGCCGGATGTACAATTTTTTTATATATATTTCCCTATTTTTTTCCTGAACCCTTTTGGTTCGCCGGGATGCCCTTATTTTTGCCTAGGCCAGTCGACCTAGTGGGTCTCTTTTATATGTAGTATTTTTTAACTATGTCTGCGGTTACAGGGTGTGGAAGACCTTCACCATCCATGGTGGTAAATATCATAACACCGCCAGAAAATTTCTTCTTAATCACAAATGGCCCTTCGCATGTGGGAGTCCATTTGCCCCTGGGATCACCTTGTAGTAGGATGATGCGCTTTATGACCAAATCACCAACTTGATACACCTAATGTTTGACTTTCTTATTGAAGTCCTTGATGATGCGCTTCTGATACATCTGACCATGACAAATAGCTGCAAGCCTTTTCTTATAAATTAAATTTATCTGGTCAAGTCTAGTTTGTATCCACTCGTCTTCGTCCAAACCTGCATCTTTCATAATCCTTAGAGAAGGAACCTGGACTTCGACAAGTAAGACAACCTCCATACTGTAGACTAGAGAGAATGGGGTTGCCTCAGTTGATGTACACACTGAAGTGTGATAACCATGAAGAGAAACTGGTAACATCTCATGCCAATCTTTGTATGTCACTGTCATTTTCTGCAAAATTTTCTTGATGTTCCTGTTGGCGGCTTCCACTGTGCCATTCATCTTTGGTCGATGCGAAGAAGATTTATGGTTCTTAATATTAAACTGCATGCATAATTCCGTGATCATAATATTATTGAGATTAGTATCATTATCCGTGATGATCCTTCAGGTATTCCATACCGCAGATGAGGTTATGATTGATGTACCGGGCCATAACATTCTTGGTAACAGAGGCAAACGAGGCTGCTTCAACCCACTTTGTGAAATAATTAATAGCGACCAGGATGAAACAATGTCCATTAGACGCGGTAGGCTTAACCTCTCCAATCATATCAATTCCCCACATCACAAATTACCAAGGAGCAGTCAAGACATTCAAAGGAACCGAAGGCACGTGTATTTTGTCAGCATAAATCTAGCATTTGTGACAAGTTCAGGAATGAGGATGTCAATCAGTTTCCATAGTTTACCAATAATAACCCACTCTCAGAATTTTCTTACCCATCGTATGCCCATTGGAGTGAGTACCAAAGATTTCTTCGTGCATATCTTCCATAATCTTCTCAGCTTCTTTCTTGTCTACACAACGAAGCAGAGTCGAATCATGGCTGCGCTTGTATAAAATTCTATTACTCATAAAGAACTTGGACGAGAACCTCTGTAGGAATTTCTTATCATTAATAGATTCCCCTTCAGGATACTCTTGAGTCTCGAGGTATCTTTTCACTTCGTGGTACCAAGGCTTTTCCTCTACTCTATCAGTATGAACTTCATAGCAATACGCCGGTTCATCTAGTGTCTCAATATAATTCGAGGAACTTCATTATCCCATCCGACTTTGAACATAGATGACATGGTAGCTAGTGCGTCTACCAATTGATTCTCTTGTTGCAGAATATGTTCAAAAGTGATTTCTTTGAAGTATGGAATTAATGTCAACACATGCTCATGATAAGGAATGAGATTTGGGTGCTTGGTGTCCCATTCTCCTTTAATCTGACTGATTACTAGTGCTGAGTCCCCATATATATTCAAGATTTTAATTCTCATATCGATGACAACCTTGATACCCATGCTGAATGCTTCGTACTCTGCCATGTTGTTGGTATAATTAAAACATAATCTGGTGGTGAAGGGTGTATGGCAACCCTTGGGAGAGACGATTACAACACCAATTCCATCACCAAGCGCATTAGAAGCTACATCAAAAACCATAGTCCATCAGGATCTCGATTCAGGTCCTTCATCCGGTCCAGGTTTTTCATAATAAGTAACTAGTATAATATTCTCATCCGAGAACTCAAAATTCATAGACTGGTAGTCATATATAGCCTGATGAGCCAAATGATATGCCAATACACTTCCTTTGATTTCTTTCTGAGTGGTGTACTGATTATCATATTTTGTCAAGACCATTTTCCATCTTGCTATTCTTCCGGAGAGAGCGGGCTTCTCGAATAAGGATTTTATTGGATCTATCTTAGAGATCAACAAAGTAGTATGAGTCAACATATACTGTCTTAGTCGGCGAGCAGCCCATGCCAAAGCACAACAAGTTTTCTCGAGCAACGAGTATCTTGTTTCACAGTCGGTGAATTTTTTGCTTAGGTAGTATATTGCATGCTCTTTTCGACCAAACTCATCATGTTGCCCCAATAAACACACTCATTGAGTTCTCTAACACTGTTAGGTACATGATCATAGGTCTTCCTTCCATTGGTGGCATCAAAATCGAAGGCTCCTGAAGATATTCTTTGATTTTGTCGAAGGCTATATGACAATCGTGGTTCCACTTTACTACTTGATCTTTCTTTAGTAACTTGAAGATTGGCTCCCAAGTAGCGGTCAGATGGAAAATAAATCTTGCAATGTAGTTTAATCGTCCCAGGAAACCTCTGATTTCCTTTTCAATATGGGGAGCTGGAATTTTTTGAATAGATTTAACCTTGGCCGGATCAACTTCAATACCTTTACCACTGACGATGAAACATAGGAGTTTACCGGATCTTACCCCAAAGGTGCACTTATTCGGATTCAACCTCAGCTTGTATTTTTTCAATCTTTCAAACAACTTTTTCTTGTGGTCGAGATGTTCTTATTCACTCTGAGAACTGGATATCATATCATCAACGTAAACCTCTATCTCGTGATGGATCATATCATGGAACAAAGCTACCATAGCGCGCTGATATGTTGCACCAGTGTTATTTAAACCGAAAGGTATAACTTTTTAACAGAAAGTGCCCCACTGTGTGATGAAAGTAGTCTTCTCCATGTCTTCAGGTGCCATCTTTATTTGATTATACCCGGAGAAACCATCCATGAAGGAAAATACCTTGTGCTGAGCGGTGTTGTCAACCAAAACGTCAATATGTGGAAGCGAAAAGTCATCCTTGGGGCTCGCCCTATTCAAATCTATATAGTCTATATACATACACACATTGACATCTTTCTTAGGTATTGGCACGACATTTTCAACCCACTAAGGATAATACGTAATATGATCGGTGGGAATAAAACTAACTGTTTTGGAATGCTGGTTCGCGTTTGCGTTTGTTTTTGCAAAATGTCGCGGTAAGCAAGAGTCGCCACCATCTTTTATTTTATCCAACAAGGAAAGGACAAAAGCACAGAAAAATTCCTTTTTGAGATATTTCTCGGGTTCGGGAGGCAGATTATAGAAAGGGAAGGTGTTAGCACCCTTTCTATCAGTGGTTATCCACGGGCTCTTAGGTACTTGCTCATTTGTGTTTTCAAAAGTTTGCTTTTCTTTGTGATTGTGGGTTTGACAAGAGTTTTGTTTTTGAAGAGAGTGTAAGTGCGAAAAGTTTTGTTTTGTTTTAAAAGGAGCAAGTACTTAAGAACCATCTGCCTACTCGAAAAGGGAATTAAACTGTGCTAATATCCTTTAGACAATGCTAGCCCACTATTGATGAGTAGGTAGCATCATCGTTGGAGTTTTCGGGTCAATTCGATTAAGGGACGTGTGGTCACTAAAGCAATGTTAGAACGCCTTAGCGATAACCCTAATGTCTTAGATCATTTTATCCGAGGCAACCGTTCCGAGGCAACTTATGATCTTTGGATAATAGGGCGACCTCTAAAACTTCCTATACTCAATGACCACGTTCGAGGCAACCAAGTGAGGTGTACCCTAAGAGTGGCATGTGCGAGTGTATTGTTTTTTAGTTATATCATCTTTGTACATGTTAATGGTGAGCTACTGTTGATTTTAAATTAAAATTGATCTTGTCATGCATTGCCTATTATTCAAACATCTAACAGTTAATGGTTGCGGAATTTAAATTGCGTAAAATAAATCTAAGCTATTACAAGGCATCGGGTATTTACATCGCCAAAGACAAACCCTTTAAAATTAAATTGCGAAAAGTAAATAAAAGCGGTAAATAAATAAATAAAGTCCTAAGTTATTAACTATTACATTCTCGAAGCAGTTACAATATTGAAATATGGATAAAAAAAATAATACGCGCGCGAGAAAATTAAATCGAAGTATTTTTAGGGTTTTGACCCTTTTTTATTAAATAAAGCATATTTTTGTTATTTTTTTGAATTAAAAATTAGTCTAAGTTAATAATTGAATTAATTAATTAAATGAAAAGATTTTTGGGTTTTTATTTTAATTAAGGAAATAAAATAAGAATGGTCAAAAATATTATAAAAATCCTACTTCTATATTAATTTTAATTTAATGCAAAAGATATTAAAATTGAACCTAATTAAAAAACTAAATTAATTGACTAAAATTTATTTACAAAATAATAGAATAGTGAAATTAATAAAAATATTATTTTTATTTTGGGTTTTCTGTTTTTTTTTTATAAAAATGTTAATTGGTTAATTATGTTAATAACAAAATAAATAATTAAAACAAAAAATGAAAATATGAAGGGAAAAAGAAATAACCCAGGGGGTGCTGGGCTTAATTTGGTGGGGGAATTAGCAAAGATCAGGCCCAAATTCATCCAGCCTTGTTTGACCCTTGGAATCCAATGCATGTCTTTGACCAGGGAGTATGATGGGCGTGTGTTGTACCCCAAAATTTTCCCTCCCATTTCTCTCAACATTTTCTCACCACAAGACCCTTGGAGCTCAAGATCCAGTTAGGGTTTCCTCTGCTCAAGACTTCTCCTTGCACTGTTGACCCAAATTAGGGTTTGTGTTTGAACAAAGATATTTTGACCTAAAATGCCTAAGATGACTTTCATGCTTCATGTTGGACTCCCAAGTTTATCCATACCAAGTTTCAAGTCTTGATTCTAAATTTTGCTCAGTCAATTGGACAGTTGACCTAGAAATCAACTGTATTAGGGAAAAAGTCAATTGTGGCCAATTGACAGTCAAATCTCATGAAAATTGACCCACATCAACATTATGAACTCATATGGACCATTTGATCAAGTTTGGATCACAATCCCACAAGAAATTTGATCAGATCACCAAAAGGGCAAAATGGTCATTTTTAGGGTTTTGGCCGCACAAAGGCAATTTTTGACTGTTTGACCTAGCCAATGGCAAACCAAACTCACATATGGACTCAAGGACCCCATGGAATTGTCTTGACATACTCAACAAGTTCAAAAGATCCCAAATGCACAAGATTGACAGTTGAATTTCCCAGTCAATTGATCAATTTTGACTGTATACTGAAAAGTCAAACTTTGACTTTTTGGTCAAAATCAAGTTTCAAGATTCATTTTTCATCAAAACATGCCAAATCATGAAACTTGTTCATCAAGAAATCAAGAATTGCAAATTAGGGTTTGAAATGAAGATTTTTCATAACTTAGAATTTTTCTAAGTTATGAAAAACCCTAATTTTTTCCTAACTTTGTCCCACTTTCTCACCAAGATTCATTTGGATTCAAGAAAAAGTCAAAACATGAAAGTTGTAGTCCATTGCAAAATCTACAACTTTGATCACAAAGTTTTCCCAAAAGAAGCTTGTAGCTCAAGTTACAATTTTTGGAACAAGGGTACCAAACCATTCTTAACTTAGAGAAAATTTGACCTATTTTAGGCAGGATTTTTGCCTAACTTCAAGACCATTTTTCACATGCTTCCACTTGGAATTTCAATTTGCATTTCAAAGATGGATTATAGTACACATTCCAATATTTCCAAAATGTCCAAGAACTCATCAAACAACCTCATGGTTAGGGAGAATCGAATTTGGCAAGTTGGGAAAAACTCACTTTTGTTATGACCAATTTACATGTTCATACACTTAGGCAATTTTGAACTCAGCTTGCATTTCTTGATTACAGGTCCTATATCCCATTTACACTCATAAATTTAATGCTAACTCATTGTACCAAGACCATATTTTATGTGTTCAAGCATTACATAAAGGTTTAGTCCCAAAATAGAAAAAGCATAATGTCCATTTTTGCAAAAGTAGAACTTTATGTCAATTAGCAATCCAAGCAAGTACAGTGCAAATCCTTTTGGCACAAGTTTATGAAAAAAACACACTAATCAAGGGGAAGGTTAGTAGCACATTAGGGGGGCCTCTATCAGTCAAAAACTCAAGTGGACACTTTGTTGCTTAAAGTTGAAGAAACATAGCATAACAAGACACAACTCTCATTCCTGTGAACCAGAGCTTAAGAAAAGTTATCAAACACTTTCTAATCATCAAACCTAAGCTAAAACACGAGCCAACCATCTCCATTGCCTTCTCAAACACAGAATCACCCTCAAACTGCCAAAACAGGGTACCTGCTGCAGATTGAGTTCCATAGCTCAATCCTTTCATGCATTCTTGCTAAAATCACTTCAAACACATCCCACATCATCCCTTGAAACTATTCCAAACCTCAAACACGACCTGTAACACTCACAATCAACATCACCATTTTCATTTTTCTGTTTTGCAGGTGAAGTTCTATAACTCGTTTCAGCTAGTTTCAAAGCAAACTAAAGGTTGGAGAAGCATCCCTGAACTTCAAGCAAGCTATTCCAATCATCACCTTGCACTGAAAGTACCTCCATTGCCAGATACGATTCAAGCTGAACAGGTAAGTTCATGGACTTCTATCTCCCTATCCAGGCATTGTTAGCTCTAGGTTTGTGAATGAAAAATGTTCTACTCATGCCCCTGAAGCTGTACATATCTTTACTTTCCATTTATTTTGCATGTGCTATGAGAATTTAAGGTCTGAACATTGATGGAAACTTAGGTCAAGAATTAGGGATGGAGAAATTCTCTCTCATCTTAGAGAGTTAATTCAAGTTCTTTATATGTCTGGATTCGTCTTTTAATGCTCTACATTTTTCATGTTGTGAGTTTTGCTTGAAAGTCCAGGAATCTGGAGATAGAAAACGCGCGTTTTTGTTCATATTCAAACAATCTGGAGGTTGAAGAAGGTCTTTTGGGCTGGGCTCTGTTTCATATTTCTATTTGCACCCTTTTGTTACTTTTACACCCCCTTGGCCCATTATGCTTATTTTCATGATTTTTTGACCTTTTCTTTTTTGTTCTGACTTATTTATTTTTCCTCATAATATTAAAAATATAATAAATATTTTTCACACCATTTTTATATTTATTAGGCTTTTATTTGTTTAAATTGATATTTGTACATAAATAAATATATAGATATACTCTTATTCAAAAATATTAAAAATAATGCAAACATGTTTATTTTCTGATTTTTATTTTATATTACCTCTTGAAAACATTTTATATAAAAATAGACTTTTTTTTTATAAATATTAAATATTATTATTTTGTATATATTTAATATATTTGGTAAATAATACAAATACATATATGTATTAGTATATTTAGGTTAAAAAATGCAAAATATACACATTTTTATTTTTATTAATATTTAACGTTAAAAATACCTTTTTGACAAATATACTTCTATTTTATTTATTTTTTGTACATAATTAATAAACATTGTATATATTAAACAATTAATACCTTTTAATTAATAAATTAGGGTTTTGCCCTAAATGCATAAAAACTCCAAAAAATAATACTTTTATTTTGTTTATTTGACACATAAAAAATACTTTTTTTTCATACATATAAAAAGCCTTTTTGCATCTTACATATTTATTTTATTTTTATTTAATTTGTGCAATTAAATACCTTGTAAGTTCTCAAATTTTGATGTAATAGTTAGGATTTAATTTCTTGCTAAAAAAACCCCCATTTGAACATTTGTACCCCCCTTCCCATATATTGTGTTGTAATAACTTAGGAACTTTATTTTTCGCACTTTAATGCTTTCTAATTATGCCATGTTAGAATTAGGGTTTGTATGCGAATCAAAAACAACAAAAATAGTTTGACCTAAATTCAAGATAAACAAGCATGAAAATGAATAACACTAATCACACTTGCACCCCTAGGGTATTCCACTTGTTGCCTTCAATAAATGGGTCATATTGCATGTTAGGTCTCTTTGGGCAAAACAAACACAAATCAAATGATCATAAGTCCCTCGATGACGCTTTCGAAAGTTGCCTAAAAATGATCAAGTCCCTCCAAGGAAAGATTGCCCAAAGATACTTGGCACCATTGCAATTATGGTCTAAATGATGACCCGCGCCCGTCCCGTTCACATCCTAACACAAGATTGTCCACCAAATGCAATGGTGGAACAAAATTGTTAAAAGGGTTAAAAACATAGGAGAAATCTTTGAGAAATTTAGGAGTAGACAACCTCTTAGTTACTTGAATCAAACTTGCAAAACAAAACACTTGCCTATTTTTCAAACCACACATCACTACACTTTCAAAACAAACTTTCAAAAACAAATGAAAACCTTTTCAAAAGACATACATCTTTGTATACATCCCAACATGGATCATTACAAAGGTTGCCACCACATTGGCCTCTTTTCAAAACATTTTCAAACCCACACACACAAAGCACCATTTCAAACAATTGAAAACCAAGGCAAGTTGATCTAAGCAAGTAACTAAGAGCCCATGGATAACCATGGATAGAAAGGGTGCTAATACCTTCCCTTTCTATAATCTACTCCCCGAACCCAAGAAAACATCTCAAAGGTTTTTGCTGTGCTTTTTAACCTTTCCTTAGGATAAAATAAAAAGTCGGTGGCGACTCTTGCTCAACCGAAACATTTGCGAAAACAAACGCAAAACCTCAAGTCAGTTCTCCCACCGTATCACAGCGTGCAATCTGGGCCCCTGGATTTGATCTGAAATCCATCTGGCAAGTGGATAATTGAGGAGCATGATAGACCACCTTTTGAGCCTTGCATGGGAATATCTGAAACAAAATTATAACAAAGTTTTGGGGGACCTGGGATTCAAACCCAGGTCCCAATGCTCAAACACACGTCTTCCTTGCCAACTCTACTGCGCTACTCAGTTGTTAGTGGAATGGAAAACAAATATTATAAAACAAACAAATAATTATGCCTGACAAAAAATAAAAACGCGCCATTTGTTTGAATGAACAAATGACGCTAAGACACGTCTTCGTCTTCTTCAACAAAGACTGGTTCGTTTACCTGCGGATTTTATTCCGCAACTAAATCCATGGCCCACTCCTAAAATCTTCCCTAGGCTGCAAAAATCAATTCCAAGACCATGGTTCGATTTGTCTGGGTCTCGTGAACACATCCATATCCATCAATTGGCTTGATTTCACCTGTAGCAAAAATTCCCAAAAAACAACCTTCCAAACCCTAGGTTCGGTTATATGGTTACAAGCTACCAAAACAAAATCAAATAATGCAAAAACGTTCTAAATGGAACGATAAATATGATGGTGTCAAGATTTTGTCATAAAAACGCATGAATGAGAGGTTGTATTTTTGTGTGTAGAGGCATATTCAGGAACACTTACAGCGTGTTACAGGGGGCCTTAAGGTCCGGTTTTGGTTGCTATAGCTTCAGGAGGCTGCTGGCAAGAGAGCTACGTGAAGCTTTTGCCTTGGAAACGCCTCCAAACAAGAACTCGATCTCCCACTTTTCACACTTTTTTCCAAACTTTGTATAGCCGTTTCTGCAGTGCTTTGTGCGTCTCTTTAGTCTGCCCCACTTGTGTGCGTATAATAGAATATGTTTAGGTCAAAACTTGGGCATTAAACCATATGCATTGAAGAATCAAGATTTGCTTTTGATCACCATAATCAAGTTGCCATATTTGCATCAAATATGAGATTTTGTGCTTGTTTTGACTTGGAACGATTTTGATTGAGTATCACATGATATTTGCAAGCTGTAATGATCACAAGAATACCCTTACATCCATTTTTAGATTTTATTTGATTTAATATTGATTTAAAATGAATTAAATCAATAAAAATTAAAAAAATAGAAAAATAAATGAATGGCCATGAAATCAAATATGGGACACGTGTGTGGCATGACAAGACTATATCAAGTGGAAAAAAGTGGGCCCTTTTGTCAAAAATTGGAGTTTTGAGGATAGTTGACTTTTGGCAAATTTGGAAAAATGCCCAACTTCACCGATGCATAACTTCTTCAATTTTGAACTTTTGGAGGTGTTATTGGACTTTTTAGAAACCTTGAGATGTCCTCTAAGCAAAACTTTTGGTTTCATATTATTTTGATCTTCCATTCTCAAGTTATAAGCTTTGGAAAAAAGGTGTTTTTGTTGACTTTCAAAAATGACCTATAATGTCCAAATTTGTAACTTTTTGTGAGTGCATTTCTTGATCTTGGGGTGTGAATATGGATTGTAGGAAATTGCATCCGATTCAAAATGAGCTTTGGATGGGTCATTTCTCATAAAGTATGAGAAAGTTATGCATGGTCAAAGTTGAGTTGACTTTTCCTATAAAACCCTAATTTAGCAACTTTTGAATCTTGATGAATCTTGAGCAATCCTTGATGAATCATGATCAACCCTTGATCAAATGATGAATTATCCTTCAAAATGAGAATTTTGACAAAAAATCTTGAGGTTTGACTGTATTTGGGACACAATTGACTTTTGCCCTAGCACAATCGATTTTTGGGCCTCTTGAACAATTGACTGTCCAAACTTCCTCTGTAAGGCTTGAAATTTGACATGGATGAACTTGAGAACATATTAGGGAATTGGGGAGCACTCGAGGCTATTTGGATATGAGGACCTTAATGCAACACAAAACCCTAATTTTGACTTGACTGCCTTAGGAGGTGATTTGACTGTCCAACCCTTGAGCCAACTTGAAGATTATTCTTAACATGTCTTGAGAAAAATGGGAGGGAAAATTTTGGGATACAACAGTTGCCCCTGTTCAATTTTCTTAAACCTGAGGATGTAGATTGGCTTTCGAGCCTTTCGTGATCCGAAGGTGGAAGATAATTGAACACTAGAGTGCCCAGAAATTTGCACTCGCATGGTGTAGTATCAGCATTGTGATGTCGGGAATGGGCTTACAGATGCCATTTGGAGATTGTTGGTAGGAGGATGGGCTTACAGATTCCATCTGCAGGAGTGTCGATCTCATAAGAGATTCCTTAGCGAGAACTTGCATACCTGTTGTTGTAAAAGATTCCGCTGGGGAAGTCTAACTTTTGTTGAGATTTAGGAACTTGCTTGTACTTCAACTGAGAGAATGCCTCGGCTGAGTCTTAAGAACCTGTCCATAATTTAACTGGGGGGAAACATCTTCATCAAGATCTAGGAACTGTCTCGTGCCCAACGTAGTATACCGCTGAGGTTATAGAACTTGTCCACACTGTGACGTAGAGAAACTGTCGAGATTGAGAACCTTGTCTGAATTTCAACCGATGATAATTCAATTGAGATTTAAGAACCGGTCAGGTCTTCGACGTAATTGAGAACTTTAACTGTATCTTTCCTGAAAGGTAAAGGTCAGTCATGTGAAATGCATGATATGGATCAGGCAATGATGTTCTCAAAATAATGAGATTGTATTCGTATGATGCGTATATGCATGTATCATGACGTATGGGAATATGATGCTTTAGCTGGGGAAAATAAATCCCGGAGCTGCTGGAGAATAGAGCTGAGTTCTTCGTTTCCGCTGGGGATGATGAACGAAGATGGTAAACCTGTAGGAGAAAAGAACTCCGTTGGGGAATAAACTGATGAAGAGGTTATTCCGAGGGGAATTACTCTGTGGGGAAGAGACGTTCTGCTGAAGATTTTAACGATAACTCCGCTGGGGATTCTGTTGATAAGCTCTGTTGGGGATTTTAATGATGAATTTCGCTGGGGATAGAAAGAACTTCGCTGGGGATGATCCTTCAATTGCAACTTGATGAGGATAACCCAGTTAGACTCTTATGAGGATAACCTTCTGAATTTGGCTGGGGAGATTTATTTATGCTCCGCAGGGGATAAGCTTCCAAAATCTACTGGGTAAGATGATTCAACTCTGGCGGGGAAGCCTTTTTTAGACTGCGCTGGGGAAATGGCTCCACTGTGGATATCTTGTATTCTTCCGAGAAACATTCTTATATTCCGTTGGGAATATTAAGACTGCCGGAGATGCTCTTATATTTGCTGGGGAATACTCTTATACTCCGCTGGGGAATATTAAGACCTTCTGGGGATACCAAACCTTTTCAGGGCTGATGGTAGATTAACTCTTCTTGGGGAGAGCATTGCTGATTCGTTCATAGTTGCAAGTCTCGGTGGGGAGAGCTACCATTACTGTTTTACGTCGTGGGGAGTGACGGTATCTTGGTCATATTCTTCAGCTGAACCTACCTTGGTACCTTGGTGGATAGAGCAACTACACTGCTCGGACAATTCTTATTTCCCCTGTTTCTGATATTACCAGTAATTCGTCCTTTGTTTCGCATGTAAGTCTTTATGAGCAGCAATTAATGTCAAATGCATATATCAAAAATGAACATTGGACGTTCTTTGCAAAACGAAACAGATAAAGGAAAAACAATTTGAATTTTGTCTGAACATGAATTTGTATTGATTTTGAAGTTTGCCTGTAAATAGGCGTTTTTGTACAAGAGGCTGGCGTCCTAGTAAGAGAACGCCGCTGAACAAATAGAATTTATACAATTTTGTGAAAAGAAAACAAAACAGCTATGTGAATAATCCCACTGGGTTCCAACTCTGTTATTGCCTTTATATCTTCAAGCGTCTCATCACTTTGCTGATTAGTTGAAGATGAATCTGTTTGATTGGTGTTGTCCGAGCTTGATAGTTGATACCGAAGTCTGGATGCAAGGTGATCCAATGAGACATAGTATTATGCTTTGATCCCTAACTTTTTCCTGGACCTCCCTTTCGGGTTTTCAGTCCATCGGGATACCCATTTTTGCCCAAGCCTCCTTTTCAGGTTTTCGACTTGCCGGGTGTACAGATTTTTTCATTTTCATCCCTTATTTTTGCCCGAACCCTTTTGGTTCGTCGAGAAGCCCTTATTTTTGCCTAGTCCAGTCAACCTAGCGGGTCTTTGATTATGCGTAGTATCTTTTCACTATGTCTGCATTGACGGGGTGAGGAAGGTTGTCACCATCCATGGTGGTTAGAATCATCGCTCCTCTTGAGAAAATGTTCTTAACCACAAATGGATCTTCGTAAGTAGGGGTCCATTTTCCCCTGGGATCACCTTGAGGTAGAATAATGCACTTGATTACCAGGTCCCCAACTTGATACTCTTGTCGTCTGACTTTCTTGTTAAATGCCTTGATCATTCGTTTTTGGTACGTCTGACCGTGACAAACAGCAGTAAGTCTTTTTTTGTCGATTATATTCAGTTGATCAAGTCGGGTCTGAATCCAGTCATCTTCGCTTAAACCTGCATCCTTCATGATCCGGAGAGAGGGTATCTGAACTTCGATGGGAAAGACTGCCTCCATGCCATAAACCAAGGAATAGGGTGTTGCCCCTGTTGACGTCCGTGCTGAGGTACGGTACCCGTGAAGAGCAAACGGTAACATCTCGTGCCAGTCTTTGTATGTCACTGTCATATTTTGTACAATCTTCTTAATGTTTTTATTAGCCGCTTCAACAGCCCCATTCATCTTCAGCCGATAGGGAGAAGAGTTATGATGCTGTATCTTGAATTGCTCGCAGAGCTCAGCGATCATCTTGTTGTTGAGATTAGTACCATTGTCCGTAATGATCCTCTCTGGTACACCGTATCAACAGATCAGGTTATGCTTAATGAATCGTGCCACGACATTCTTGGTTACCGTAGCAAAGGAAGCTGCTTCAACCCACTTCGTAAAGTAATCAATCGCTACCAGGATGAAATGATGCCCGTTGGATGCCGTAGGTCTGATCTCGCCAATCATATCAATGCCCCACATTGCAAAAGGACAAGGTGCTGTCAAGACGTTTAGAGGGACCGGAGGAATGTTCACCTTATCAGCATAGACCTGGCATTTGTGACATGTTCGAGAATGCTGATAACAGTCGGCTTCCATTGTGGACGAATAATATCCTGCCCGAAGGATTTTCTTTGCCATGGTATGTCCACTGGAATGAGTTCCGAAAGTACCTTCATGCAGCTCTGTCATGATTCTTTCTGCTTCAATCTTATCCACACAACGTAGTAAGGTCGAATCATGGTTACGTTTGTACAGAATGCCATTGCTGATGAAGAACTTGTCTGCAAACCTCCTCAGAAACTTCTTGTCATTAACAGATGCACCCTTGGGGTATTCTTGAGCTTCAAGGTATCTCTTCACCTCATGATACCAGGTCTTTTCTGTTACCTCTTCAATCTCAAGATCACAGCAATGTGCAGGTTCGTCCAATCTTTCAATAATGATCCGGGGAGCCTCGTTGTCCCAATTGACTTTGAACATAGAAGACATCGTAGCTAGCGCGTCCGCTAACTGGTTCTCCTCTTTGGGGAAGTGTTCAAAGGTGATCTCCTCAAAATGGGGAAGCAACGCCAATACATACTCCTTGTAAGGAATAAGATTTGGGTGTTTCGTATCCCACTCTCCTTTGATCTGACTGATCACGAGAGCGGAATCTCCGAAGACACTTAGAAACTTAATCCTTAGGTCAATTGCAGCTCGAAGACCCATAATGCACGCTTCATACTCCGCCATGTTGTTGGTGCAGTTGAAACATAGTCGGGCGGTAAACGGAGTATGAGAGCCTTTAGGAGATATGATCACAGCGCCAATGCCATTACCCAAAGCGTTTGAAGCTCCATCAAAGTACATAGACCATCGGGATCCTTCCTCAGGTCCTTCATCCGGTCCAGGTGTCTCACAATCAGTTATCAACAGGATATTCTCGTCCGGGAATTCAAAGTTCATAGACTGGTAATCATCCACTGCCTGATGTGCCAAATGGGCTGCCAATACACTTCCCTTGATTGCTTTTCGAGTTGTGTACTGGATGTCATACTCAGTCAAGATCATCTGCAATCTTGCTATTCTTCCGGACAAGGCGGGCTTTTCGAAGATATACTTGATTGGATCCATCTTTGAAATCAATGGAGTAGTGTGAGTCAACATATACTGTCTCAACTGGCGAGCAGCCCATGCCAAAGCGCAGCAAGTTTTCTCAAGCAGTGAGTATCGGGTCTCACAGTCGGTAAACTTTTTGCTAAGGTAATAAATAGCATGCTCTTTTCGGCCAGACTCGTCATGCTGCCCCAGCACACACCCCATTGAGTTGTCAAGTACTGTCAAGTATAAAATCAAAGGTCTCCCTTTAACTGGTGGCATCAGAATAGGTGGCTCTTGGAGATACTCTTTGATTCTTTCGAAAGCGGCCTGACATTCATCCTTCCAACGTACTACCTGATCTTTCTTTAGCAGCTTGAAGATTGGTTCACAAGTAGCAGTCAGGTGAGAGATGAATCGGGCAATGTAATTCAATCGTCCCAGAAAGCCTCTGACCTCTTTCTCTGTCTTGGGAGATGGAATCTCTTGTATAGCTTTCACCTTGGCAGGGTCCACTTGAATACCTTTGTCGCTCACGACGAAACCCAATAGCTTACCAGACCTCACCCTGAAGGTGCACTTGTTCGGGTTCAATCTCAGCTTGTACAACTTCAACCTGTCAAACAGCTTCTGTAGATGGTCAAGGTGTTCCTCCTCAGTCTGAGACCTCACAATCATATCGTCGATGTATACTTCAATCTCATGATGGATCATGTCATGAAACAAAGCAACCATGGCACACTGATATGTTGCCCCAGCATTCTTTAACCCAAAAGGCATGACCTTGTAACAAAAGGTGCCCCACTGAGTAACAAAGGTCGTCTTCTCCATATCTTCGGGAGCCATCTTTATCTGATTATAACCGGAGAAACCATCCATAAAGGAGAACACCTTGTGCTGAGCAGTATTGTCAACTAGAATGTCGATGTGAGGTAGAGGGAAGTCATCCTTGGGGCTTGCCCTGTTCAAATCCCTGTAGTCAACACACATTCGGACCTTACCATCCTTCTTTGGTATCGGAACCACATTGGCAACCCAATGAGGGTAAGAAGTCACTGCTAGAAAACCGGCGTCAAACTGTTTCATAACTTCAGCCTTGATTTTCTCGGACATCTCTGGGCGCATACGACGAACCTTCTATTTTACCGGAGGACAATCTTCCTTGGTAGGCAGGCGATGAACCACAATGTCAGTATCTGTGATCGGTGGGAATGAGAACTGATTGTTTTAGAATGGTGGTTCGCGTTTGCGTTTGTTTTTGCAAAATGTCGTGGTAAGCAAGAGTCGCCACCGTCTTTTATTTTATCCAACAAGGAAAGGACAAAAGCACAGAAAAATTCCTTTTCGAGATGTTTCTCGGGTTCGGGAGGTAGATTATAGAAAGGGAAGGTGTTAGCACCCTTTCTATCCGTGGTTATCCACGGGCTCTTAGGTACTTTCTCAAAGTGTTTTCAAAATTTTCTTTTCTTTGTGTTTGTGGGTTTGAAAGAAGTTTTTGTTTGAAAAGTGTAAGTGCGAAAAGTTTTATTTTTGTTTTAAAAAGGAGCAAGTACCTAAGAACATCTACCTACTCAAAAAGGAATTAAACTGTGCAAATGTCCTTCAGACAGTGCTATCCCACTATTGAGGAGTAGGTAGCACCGTCGTTGGAGTTTTTCGGGTCAATTCGATTATAGGTATGTATGGTCACTAAAGCAACGTTTGGACGCCTTAGCGGTAACCCTAATGTCTTAGATCATTTTATCCGAGGCAACCGTTTCGAGGCAACTTATGATCTTTGGAAAAGAGGACAACCTTTAAAACATCCTATACTTAATGACCATGTTCGAGGCAACCAAGTAAGGTGTACCCTAGGAGTGGCATGTGCAAGTGTGTCAATTTTCAGTTTACATTATCTTTACATGTCATGGTGAGCTACTATTGGTTTTAAGTTAAAGGTTAATCTTGTCATGCATAGCCTATTATTCATACATCTAGCAGTTAATGGTTGCGGAAAATAAATTGCGGAAAATAAAACTAAGCTATTACAAGTCGTCGGGTATTTACATCGCCAAAAACAAACCCTTAAAATTAAATGCGAAAAAGGTAAATAAAAGCGGTAAATAAAAAGTCCTAAGTTAAAACTATTACATCCTCGGAGCAATTACAATATATGGATCAAAAAATAATACGCGCGAGAAAATTGAATCAGAATGTCCTTTAGGGTTTTGACCCTTTTTTCATTAAATAAAGCGTATTTTTGGTCTTTTTTGAATTAAGAATTAAGTCTAAATTAATAATGGAATTAATTAATTAAAAAAAGGAAATATTTTTTGAGTTTTATTTTAATTAAGGAAAAAAAACCTAATTCTAAGTCAATTTTAATTTATTGTAAAAAATGTTAAGATTAAATCTAGTTAAAACTAAATTAATTGGTTAATGGTTTATTTACAAAAATAAAATAGTGAAGTTAATAGATATTATTTTTTGTGTTTTTTGGTTTTTTTATGAAAAAAAGGTTAGTTTGTTAATTAATTAGTTAGTTTTTAAGCAAAAGAAATATGAAAAGAAAATAAAAACATAAGCAAACTTTGGGGGGTGCTGGGCCTGAAGAAGGGAGGTTGATTCAACAATTCCAGGCCCAGATTCGAACAGCCTCGTTTGACTTTCAGATTGCCTGGATGTTTGTTGACCAAGGTTCATGGTGAACCTCATCCTGGACCACTGGATCTGGATCTGGAACCACCTGGCGCATGGGCGCCTGAGGCATATGGTGGACCACGTTTGGGATGCTGCGCCTGAATACCTGAAGGAAAAACACGACAAAGTTTTGGGGGACCTGGGATTCGAATCCAGGTCCCAATGGGTCCTGCACTAACACGCTCACCAACCAGCCAGCTTGTTCTCTTTGTTATGATAATAAGGAATAAATAATATATGGGAAAATCAATGAATATGCTGAAAAATAGAAAAAACACGCTAATATTTCAAACAGGATAATTCTGGCCATGCCACGTTATCGTCCCTGTCATGGGGACTGTGGCTAAAAATCCTTTGGCCTATACCAATAGACGATTGTCCGTAGCTATACATCATGCTGCCTCAAAATCTGCCACAAGCCACTAAAACGCAAACTAAAGACATGGTTCTGCTCTCCTCTCCGCCCTGGTTCCAACCATGGTCCTTTTGTTGACCAATTTGTCCTGTAATGAAAATCCCTAAAAGAAACCTAAAACAATCTGCCATGGCATTTTGTGATATAGGGCATAATAATGAAATTGAATAATACAGAAACTTTGCAAATGATGTCAGGAGTTCAAATATGCAATTATTTTAAAGAATGAATGCACGATTGAAGCTTTATGATTCCATGAATATGGGGGTTCAGAGTGATACTTACAAGGCTTTTTGGGGCAGGGGAGCACATGATGATGATTGGTACTGCTTCAGTGAGGTCCAAGGAAGCGATTGGAACCTTTGTTTGATCCTGAAAAGGTCTCTAAGTGCAACTTCAGATCCAAGATTATCGAGCTTTTTTTCTCAAAGTTGTGGCGCCATTTCTGCAGAGTTTCTGTGCATTTTTTCGTGTGTTTTTTTGTTTGTGAGCATGAGGTTTATATAGACAAGGAATTTAGGTCAACATTTGTGTATCAGATCTTGGTCCATTATGATGAAGAGATTTGATTTGATTTCTTCATAAAGACTTGCTATATTTGATTCAATCATGTGCCAATCTATTTTCATGCGTTACTGCCAGCCTGTTATGAGCTGTTTGGGCCTCCAACTTGATGAAAATCGAAAGCTGACTTACATATCCACTTTCCTTCGATTGACACTCCCCCTGCTTCGATTGCTTCAAAGTCCCAATTCGAACTACTCCAGTTTCGATGTCACAGCCCCTTCGATTGAGCCTCCCTCTGCTTCGATTGCATATTTGCAAGGGACACATGCCATTGTGAACTTTGGGTGAATCTGGACAGGTTAGGATATGTGTTTTTGCCTAGTCATGCCAACCTACTTCATTCCTTCGAATCTGCCTTCTTTGCCAGCTTCCAAGTCCAATTCGAATATATTTAGAACATTCCCTATTAGACAACTTCGACCAGCCCTTGGCCTTGTGATGAGTCTAAGTTCTGATTCGAAGTTTCCAGAACTTCCTTCATCAGAGCATCTTAGGTTAAGAGAAACTCTACACTAAAATGCCATTCGAAGGTCATTTCATTCTGATGTTCTAATTGAGGTAAAGTATGAAGTTCCAGTCGAAGGACCCTCTGAAGTACTAGTCGAAGCATTGTGACATTGACTTGATCGAAGGAGGTCCAGCGCTCAATCGAAGACTGGCACACCAAAGCTTGATCGAAGGAGGTCCTGCGCTCAATCAAAAACTTGCACACCAAAGCTTGATCGAAGGAGGTCCAGCGATCAATCGAAGCTTACTAATCAAAGCCTGATTGAAGAGTGCCTAATGCCCAATTGAAGACTGGTGAGTCAAGCTTGTATCGAAGGATTTTGGATACCCAATCGAAGACCTTTCCTAGATGCCAATCGAAAGACATTTTGTTCATCTTCAAAAAACATTATTTTTTCTTAGGCAAGGGTTTGTGACCCACCATGTAAGGGAAGACCTTTGAAAACATGAGAGGGAAAATTTTGGGGTACAACAGTTGCCCCTGTTCAATTTACTTAAACCTGAGGATGTAGATTGGCTTGCGTGCCTTTCGTGATCCGAAGGTGGAAGATGATTGAACACTAGAGTGCCCAGAAATTTGCACTCTCATGGTGTAGTATCAGCATTGTGATGTCGGGAATGGGCTTACATATGCCATTTGGAGATTGTTGGTAGGAGGATAGGCTTATAGATGCCATCTGCAGAAGTGTTGATCGCATAAGAGATTCCTTAGCGAGAACTTGCATACCTGAGAAAGAAAGATGGTCTTCCTGGCTTGTTACAGGTGTTAATCTTCAATCTCTTCATGTAGATAATTTTCCGGGCTTGTTACAGGTATTAATATATAATCAGTCGTTCACAGATAGTTTTCCTGGCTTGTTGCAGGTATTAATCTGGAACTTAAAAAGGTTGGTCGAGGAGATAGCTGTCCTGGCTGGTTTCAGGTATTAATCTGACTTGAGAAAGAAAGATAGTCTTCCTGGCTTGTTACAGGTATTAAACTGGAACTTGGAAAGGTTGATGGGTTGTCTCTTCTGACGGGGTGTCTCCTTTGACGAGTTGTCTCCATTGACAGGTTATCTCTATTGACAGGTTGTCTCTATTGACAGGTTGGGAATTTAACTGCATCTTTCCTGAAAGGTAAAGGTCAGTCATATGCAATGCATGATATGGATCAAGCAATGATGTTCTCAACATAAATGAGATTGTATGGTATGATGCATATATGCATGTATCATGATCTATGGAAATGTGATGTTTTAGTTGGGAAAATAAATCCCGGAGCTGCTGGAGAATAGAGTTGAGTCTGGATGATTGTCATAATTGCGTCTGCATCTGGAGCGTATATGAAATGTATTTGAATGAGTGACAGAATGACATCTAAATCTGGATCGTATTTGGACTGTATTTTGAATGAGTGATAGAATGTCATCCGAATCTGGATCGTATCTGGACTGTAATTTGAATGAGTGACAGAATGACATCCGAATCTGGATCGTATTTGGACTATAATTTGAATGAGTGACAGAATGACATCCAAATCTGGATCGTATCTGGACTGTAATTTGAATGAGTGACAGAATGACATCCGAATTTGGATCGTATCTGGACTGTATTTTGAATGGAGTGACAGAATGACATCTGAATCTGGATCGTATTTTGAATGGAGTGACAGAATGACATCCGAATCTGGATCGTATCTGGACTGTCTCTAGAAGAACTCTGGAATAAGTATCATAATGTCAGATATCTGGATCGCATCTAAACTCTCTCTAGAAGGAATATGGAATAAGTATCAGAATGTCATCCATATCTGGATCGCATCTGAACTGTCTCTAGAAGGAATCTGGAATAAGTATCAGAATGTCAGCCATATCTGGATCGCATCTGAACTGTCTCTAGAAGGGATCTCATAAGATGAAGATCTTTACCTGTTGATTGATCTTTCCTGAAAAGGTAAAGAGTTAGTTGTATGCAATGTCATGATGTATGCATTGTCATGATGTATGCATTGTGTAATGATGTTCTCAAAGTAAAATGAGATTTGTGTCATATGTATTTTGTATGCATATGTTATGAATGTTGTTGAAGTGTAATTTTGTCTTGGACTTTGCTCAAAATGTTTCCACCGGGGATCCCTGCTTTGTTGTTTGAGGAGAATTCCGCTGGGGGATATTGAAAACTATGTGGGGAGTATGTTTATTTCGGCTTGGGAAAAGAGTTTAGGAGTCTTAGTCGTCCGTTGCTCTATTGGGGAGTCGAAGTTGAACTGATATCTGGTCGTGTCCAGGTTTCGCAGTAACTTGCTGGGGATTATAGAGTAGTCTACTGGGGAAGAGGAGTTGTGGTCCTTTGATTCGTAGTAGTCGGAGAGGCAAACTCAAGCTTGGGAATTCTGGTGTTGTTGGGGAAATAAACCCTATCGTCAGTCTGCTAGAGAGGTGATATCTTCGTTGGGGGAAGTCCTCGAGGATTCTTGAGGTTGGTGCAGCTGGGGAAAGGTTTTCAGAGATTAAACCCTTGCCGAGAGTCATCCTATGAGAAGGATTTTAGGGAGATTTGTCATTGCCCCTAGTAGCAAGTGTTTGGGATGTTGCCAGAAAATGTTTAATTGTATGTAACCCTTCACTGAGATTGATATTCAATGCCCTAAGCGACGGAGATGGAGACTTGCCCCTGGTTACTCTGCACTTCTTCAGAGATTTCTTGAAATCTTGACTGGACTGCCCCAGGTGTGCTGGATAGTGACATGTCAAGTCCCCTTGATTGGAAGGAGATTTGTCAATGGAAGTGTCATCCTTTTTGAGGTGATTTTGTTCACTGAGAGGGCTTTCGTTCATCGGATATTCGTTGTGTGAATTTCTCTGCTGTCAAACAAATAGCCAAATGAAAACAGTGATATTCAAATAATGCAAAGTTTATGCTTGTCTCGAAGTTTTGAAAAATGCGTTTTTTAGCAGAAAACTCTTTATAAGACAAATTCAACCCAAGATTTAGGGCAAAGCCTTACAGGAGTCAGGATACCTTTTGTAACAATATGCTTTTGAACTAACCCATGCTTCAATTAGGACTTTTGAAGGGTTGTAACATGGCTTGGTTCACTGTTTAAGAAACAAAGGATAAAGGCTCAAAGTATATTTGTACCCACCCGCTCTTCGTGATGTTCTTCAATCCTAAACTCAGTTAATTGTGCGTCAAACTCTATTCGAATTTGGAATGACGTTTTGGTGATGGTTCACACAAGTTGGATTTTTTGAAGGCAGTCATCATTTTTTTTGCAACATTTTTCATGTTGTCGAGGATTTGTAATGACCTCGTTCTTTTGTTTTATTATCCCTAACTTTTGCCTGACTGTTCCTGTTTTCGAGATTACAGTCAGCGGGATGCCCCAGCTTTCTTAAGCCTTCTTTATAGGTTTTGGCTCAATGGGCTTTTCTCTTTCGAGAGATCGACTGCCTATGAGATAAGGAACCACCACTGTCTTTTGATTCCAGAGGAATGCTTTTGATGTCGTTCGTTGTATTATGAACTGAGAGTTTTACGACTTCAATGCGCATCTTTTGAATTAACTGAGAGACTACCCTGCCCCAGGTTTAAATTAAAGGTTTCATTTTGTGTTTAAAACAGAAAACTCCTACTTCATTGGCTCAAAAGGGTTGACTAGGGATTATCTTCCTTATAACTCCAGTGTTTAGGATTTGAAAAAAATGCCTGTACATCGTCAGCAAGGTCTGTCCAAAAGCATACTGTATGAGATTATGGCATTGTTTCGTCATCCTCCCTTTAAAGGCTTGTAACTTTTAGCAAGAGTTGAATGTCATAAAGCGAGTAAAAAGCATAGTTTAAATGTAATTAAAGTGATTGGATCAAATCAAGACAAACATATGCAATGCATTAATGAAACAAAATTTGGCATTAATAGATAATTGTTTGAATAACAAAGAGATTACAACTTGAAAATTCAAATGAACAAAAGATTTCAATGATTCATCATAGGAGAAGTGATTATGTTTGGAGTCTCCGGAGGGTCAAACTTGATCTCCTTGGCATCAATCATGTCTTGGACCTTGTTCTTCAGAGCCCAACAGTTGCTTGTGTCATGTCCCGGACTGTCAGAGTGGTATGCACACCTTTCATTGGGATGATAGGTAGGAGCATAGTATTTGGGTTACGGAGAGGAGCCTTTAATGTAATCAGCTCTGCCTCCAACTGGCGTTGTAGCGCTTGACCCAGTGACATGTTGATCTTAGTGAATTGTCTTTTAGGCGCGACCTCCTTACGCTGATGCCCCTGTCTTTGTTGAGCATGTGTAGGATTAGAGATCAAGATTTCTCCTACGTGTTGGTCATGACGACTCTTTTGACCATACATAGCATTTGACTCTTTCTTCCCATTGTAGGGCTTTTTCTGAGCATCAGAAGGTGTAGCTTCTTGAATCTTCCCACTTTTGATGCCAACTTCGACCCTTTCGCCGATCAGTATTAGCTCGGTGAACCCGGCTGAAGAGCTTCCGATCAAGTGGTTAAAGAATGGACCATACAGGGTCCCCAAAAACATATCAACAAGTTCACGATCAGCTAAAGGTGGTTGCACCCTTCCGGCAAGGTCTCTCCATTTTTGAGCATACTCTTTAAATCCTTCACCCGTCCCTATTGACATACCCTGGAGTTGGGTACGCGTAGGAGCGAGGTCGGAGTTATACTGATACTGCCTATAGAATGCAGTAGCCAAATCCTCCCAGCTGCGGATACTGGCTCCGTCCAATTGATAGAACCACTCAAGCTGAGTCCCTGAAAGACCGTCTTGAAAGAAATGGATCCACAAGTTCTTATCAGCCGTGTAAGGTTGGATCTTCCTCACGTATGACCGAAGGTTCAGCTTTGGATAGGAAGCTCCGTCATACTTGGAAAAAGCAGGTGCCTTGAATTTATGGGGAATCACCACCCTAGATGATAGACCTAGATCTCCGAAGTCCAGACCGGGCACCTTCTGTATCTCCATAGCGCTCAAGCGGTCTTCCAGCTGTTTGTACTTATCCTCAGCAGGAGGATACTGTTCTTCATCATAGTCCGTCTCGTTGTCGGAGACCATAGGGATAAGAGCCCTCCTTTCTTGTGGACTATCCTTCCCTCCAGATGAGGTGGTCAGATCAACTTCATTCTGCAGCCCGTTTCCAAACCTGCGTCTAGTATTGAACAAGATGGTCCTCTTTTTCTTCTTCTCCCTCTCTTTCAGAATCATGGTCTTCAGGTCCTGCTGACCCTTAGCTAGGCTCATGACCAACTCTTGAAATTGGGCATTCTGGGCCTGAAGGGCCTTGATAGCTTGCTCGGTGGAACGTTCAGTAGACATGATGATTGCTGAAATAAATAGCGAGGAAGATAAGAGACCTGTACTGAGAGACCTGTTATGCAATGATATGTATGATATATGTATGCAATGTTTTCAAGGATCTCGCGGGGTAAACAAGAAACTGTTAGAATTTGAATCTGGTAGCTTAATTGAAGGAACTTCATGTTGCTGAGAGTCCTTCTTCAAGAGTCAAGCTCACCATATCGAGTGGGTCATAGCCCCTGACTCAAGTTATCGTGCTTGGATTTCTAGACAACCTTGGCTAGAGGAAAATAAATCCCCTTTGCTCCTTGCTAGCCATTTGATTTACCATAACCTGCATCACAGACCCTTGAGATCCTTGAAATGGTTAAAGAAATGCTAAGGCATGATGTTATGATGTGTATGCTATGCGTTTAGGCACAAGTGTGAGGTGATGTAAGTAAGCTCTGCAATAAATCCAGATTATTGGATAAGGACTGTAAACAAAACCTGCAAGGAACCCATGTTGTCAGATAACAGGAATGTGCAAGTAGTTCAAGTTTGAAGGCACACAAGTCACACAAACAGCCTTAAGTTTAGGCTGGCATATAGTTTAGGCATTACCCTCTTTCAGTTTCAGTTGGTTAAGACCTGTCCTAAAAAATAGTAACCGGGTTCTAGAGGATCTCAATATCACTGACTACCCTCAATCGGTCATAATTCCAGTTTAGCAACCTTTTCTTACAGCCGGAATCATCGCGAGAGTTTAGTCTCAATGAGTGTAGCATACTGCTACTGTTCTATGGCCAAGTTGGTCAATTTAAGGTTCTAAGGTCAGTTGGTGCTTAATGACTCCTTAGAAGACCCATATTCTCCTCGTTCCAACACAAGGGATATCGGTACAGACCAAGGTGTCACACCAACATAGATACTGCTTCATCCGTGTCGGTCTACGCCGGACAGATCCCTCACAGTTTATTTCTAATTACCTAAAAAGGGTACCCCAGATCCGAGTTAGGATCTATAGAACTCCGATACAAGCCCACAAAATTTAAAGCATACAAAGCATACAATTGAAAACACAAGTGATCTAATCCTAAGGTACACCTCACTTATAGGACTCCCCAGCAGAGTCGCCAGTTCTGTGATCGGTGGGAATGAGAACTGACTGTTTTGGAATGCTGGTTCGCGTTTGCGTTTGTTTTTGCAAAATGTCGCGGTAAGCAAGAGTCGCCACCGTCTTTTATTTTATCCAACAAGGAAAGGACAAAAGCACAGAAAAATTCCTTTTCGAGATGTTTCTCGGGTTCGGGAGGTAGATTATAGAAAGGGAAGGTGTTAGCACCCTTTCTATCCGTGGTTATCCACGGGCTCTTAGGTACTTGCTCAAAGTGTTTTCAAAATTTGCTTTTCTTTCTGTTTGTGGGTTTGAAAGAAGTTTTTGTTTGAAAAGTGTAAGTGCGAAAAGTTTTATTTTTGTTTTAAAAAGGAGCAAGTACCTAAGAACATCTACCTACTCAAAAAGGAATTAAATTGTGCAAATGTCCTTTAGACAGTGCTATCCCACTATTGAGGAGTAGGTAGCACCGTCGTTGGAGTTTTTCGGGTCAATTCGATTTTAGGGATGTGTGGTCACTAGAGCAACGTTAGGACGCCTTAGCGGTAACCCTAATGTCTTAGATCATTTTATCCGAGGCAACCGTTTCGAGGCAACTTATGATCTTTGGACAAGAGGACAACCTTTAAAACATCCTATACTTAATGACCATGTTCGAGGCAACCAAGTAAGGTGTACCCTAGGAGTGGCATGTGCAAGTGTGTCAATTTTCAGTTTACATTATCTTTACATGTCATGGTGAGCTACTATTGGTTTTAAGTTAAAGGTTAATCTTGTCATGCATAGCCTATTATTCATACATCTAGCAGTTAATGGTTGCGGAAAATAAATTGCGGAAAATAAAACTAAGCTATTACAAGGCGTCGGGTATTTACATCACCAAAAACAAACCCTTAAAATTAAATGCGGAAAAGGTAAATAAAAGCGGTAAATAAAAAGTCCTAAGTTAAAACTATTACATCCTCGGAGCAATTACAATATATGGATCAAAAAATAATACGCGCGAGAAAATTGAATCGCAATGTCCTTTAGGGTTTTGACCCTTTTTTTATTAAATAAAGCGTATTTTTGGTCTTTTTGAATTAAGAATTAAGTCTAAATTAATAATGGAATTAATTAATTAAAAAAAGGAAATATTTTTTGAGTTTTATTTTAATTAAGGAAAAAAAACCTAATTCTAAGTCAATTTTAATTTATTGTAAAAAATGTTAAGATTAAATCTAATTAAAACTAAATTAATTGGTTAATGGTTTATTTACAAAAATAAAATAGTGAAGTTAATAGATATTATTTTTTGTGTTTTCTGGTTTTTTTATGAAAAAAAGGTTAGTTTGTTAATTAATTAGTTAGTTTTTAAGCAAAAGAAATATGAAAAGAAAATAAAAACATAAGCAAACTTTGGGGGGTGCTGGGCCTGAAGAAGGGAGGTTGATTCAACAATTCCAGGCCCAGATTCGAACAGCCTCGTTTGACTTTCAGATTGCCTGGACGTTTGTTGACCAAGGTTCATGGTGAACCTCATCCTGGACCACTGGATATGGATCTGGAACCACCTGGCGCATGGGCGCCTGAGGCATATGGTGGACCACGTTTGGGTTGCTGCGCCTGAATACCTGAAGAAAAAACACAACAAAGTTTTGGGGGACCTGGGATTCGAATCCAGGTCCCAATGGGTCCTGCACTAACACGCTCACCAACCAGCCAGCTTGTTCTCTTTGTTATGATAATAAGGAATAAATAATATATGGGAAAATCAATGAATATGCTGAAAAATAGAAAAAACGCGCTAATATTTCAAACAGACCAATTCTGGCCATGCCACGTTATCGTCCCTGTCATGGGGACTGTGGCTAAAAATCCTTTGGCCTATACCAATAGACGATTGTCCGTAGCTATACATCATGCTGCCTCAAAATCTGCCACAAGCCACTAAAACGCAAACTAAAGACATGGTTCTGCTCGCCTCTCCGCCCTGGTTCCAACCATGGTCCTTTTGTTGACCAATTTGTCCTGTAATGAAAATCCCTAAAAGAAACCTAAAACAATCTACCATGGTGTTTTATGATATAGGGCATAATAATGGAATTGAATAATACAGAAACTTTGTAAATGATGTCAGGAGTTCAAATATGCAATTATTTTAAAGAATGAATGCACGATTGAAGCTTTATGATTCCATGAATATGGCGGTTCAGAGTGATACTTACAGGGCTTTTTGGGGCAGGGGAGCACACGATGATGATTGGTACTGCTTCAGTGAGGTCCAAGGAAGCGATTGGAACCTTTGTTTGATCCTGAAAAGGTCTCTAAGCGCAACTTCAGATCCAAGATTATCGAGCTTTTTTTCTCAAAGTTGTGGCGCCGTTTCTGCAGAGTTTCTGTGTGTTTTTTCGTGTCTTTTTTTGTTTGTGAGCATGAGGTTTAAATAGACAAGGAATTTAGGTCAACATTTGTGTATCAGATCTTGGTCCATTATGATGAAGAGATTTGATTTGATTTCTTCATAAAGACTTGCTATATTTGATTCAATCATGTGCCAATCTATTTTCATGCATTACTGCCAGCCTGTTATGAGCTGTTTGGGCCTCCAACATGATGAAAATCGAAAGCTGACTTACATATCCACTTTCCTTTGATTGACACTCCCCCTGCTTCGATTGCTTCAAAGTCCCAATTCGAACTGCTCTAGTTTCGATGTCACAGCCCATTCGATTGAGCCTCCCTCCGCTTCGATTGCATATTTGCAAGGGACACATGCCATTGTGAACTTTGGGTGAACCTGGACAGGTTAGGATATGTGTTTTTGCCTAGTCATGCCAGCCTACTTCATTCCTTCGAATCTGCCTTCTTTGCCAGCTTCCAAGTCCAATTAGAATATATTTAGAACATTCCCTATTAGACAAATTTGACCAGCCATTGGCCTTGTGATGAGTCTAAGTTCTGATTCGAAGTGTCCAGAACTTCCTTCATCAGAGCATCTTAGATTAAGAGAAACTCTACACTGAAATGCCATTCGAAGGTCATTTCGTTCTGATGTTCTGATTGAGGTAAAGTATGAAGTTCCAGTCGAAGGACCCTCTGAAGTACTAGTCGAAGCGTTGTGACATTGACTTGATTGAAGGAGGTCCAGCGCTCAATCGAAGACTGGCACACCAAAGCTTGATCGAAGGAGGTCCAACGCTCAATTGAAAACTTGCACACCAAAGCTTGATCAAAGGAGGTCCAACACTCAATCGAAGCTTACTAATCAAAGCCTGATCCAAGAGTGCCAAATGCCCAATCGAAGACTGGTGAGTCAAGCTTGTATCGAAGGATTTTGGATACCCAATCGAAGACCTTTCCCAGATGCCAATCGAAAGACATTTTGTTCATCTTCAAAAAACTTTATTTTTTCTTAGGCAAGGGTTTGTGACCCACCATGTAAGGGAAGACCTTTGAAAACATGAGAGGGCAAATTTTGGGGTACAACAGTATCCAACCCAGGCATATCTTTGTAAGACCAGGCAAAGATCTCAACATAGTCATGCAGCATCTGAATCAACCGTTGCTTCACACCAAGCTCCAGATTTGCACTGATTTTGACTTCCTTCTTGTCTATTTCAGTACCTAGATTCACCATTTCCACCGGATCTTCATGTGGCTGTATGGCCCTCTCTTCCTGGAGTAGCAGTCTTGCAAGTTGACCAGGCACTTCGCAATCATCTTCCCTTCGTCTTCGGCTAAGTTGATCGGATTTTCGAAGTCATAACTGGCAGTAGCAGAGTCGTTACCAGTGAGATCCAGAGTGGATTGAGACCTGTATATGTGAGTGTGTGTAAAATAGCTGTCAATATATAATAAAGAAAAACAAGGAGCACAAAATTTGAAATGCAAGAAACGTCCAATGCTTTTATTAATGATATATGAAAATGGCACACAAAAGCCCTCACAAATGAAGCCACGGTGCCCCAGGTAAGACACCGGGCCATAAAGTTTCAAAACATTGTCAGTTACAAATTCGAAACAAAGAGTTAATTACTGGGTAACAAAAGTAATAGGGATGAAGTCCTTTGCTGTCCAGTTTCTTGGTCCACCGTTGGTCGTAGGGTAGATCCAGCTGTCGAATTCAGACTCCTCCACACCATCTTCAATGGCATTTACTCCCGAGTTGCTGATGAACACGGGAGGTCTTCCAATCCTTGAATTACGAACAACCCTTTGAGCTTCTGCAGTGAAACCCAAACCAAACTTGTTAGTCTTCTGTGTAAAATCAGGAAGTCGGCCTCAATTTGCACACTCACCCTTCTCAATAGCAGCCCGGGCATCCTTTAAGGAAGCCATCTTCATAGGAGAATCTTCAACCACTGTCTCAGCTGATGCCAGTGTCTGAGGAACCTCTTCAAAGTGCTGAAATGGGTTTTCAATGAACTCCCCATACATCTCTATGTATCGGAACGAGTTGAGGTGGCTGACCATATACTCCTCCTCCCCTTGAACTGTCACAATCTTCCCTCTGACAGGGTACTTTAGCTTCTTGTGAAGTGTTGAGGTTACGGCCCCGACTTTGTGGATCCATGGACGACCCAGCAAACAAGAATAGGATGGCCGAATGTCCATTACGTAGAATGTAGAATTGAAGACCTGAGAACCAACTTTAATTGGAATATCAACTTCACCATGCACCATCCTTTTAGACCCATCAAAGGCCCTGACAATGATGTTACTTGGCTTTAGCTCCAACCCTTTGCAATCCAACCGGTCTAGAGCTTTCTTGGGCAAGATGTTCAACGAGGAACCAGTGTCAACCAATACATGTGCAAGAGTAGTGCCCCTGCATTCAATGGAGACATGCAGGGCATCATTATGATTTTTCCCCTTGACAGTCAAATCAGCGTCGGAGAAACCCAAACCATTATCAGCAGTTAAATTGGCCACACAATCGGTAAACTGATCAGCTGATGTCTCTTGTGGCACGTGGGCAGTCTTCAGGAAGGTAATCAGAGCCTTGGCATGGGCCTCTGAACACAACAACAGTGACAACATAGAAATCTTGGATGGGGTTTTCCCCAGCTGCTCAACTACGTTATAATCACTCTTCTTAATAATCTTCAGAATCTCTTCCATCTCTTGTTTGGAAGCTTCAACAGTAATAGTCTTTGGTGCCTCCGTCTGGGCAGGCATATCAGTGGTGATCCCTTTTGTTAGAACAAAGTTTGAATCTACTACCCTATGTTTAAGTTTTGATGATAACAAAACGAAAGGATATATTAATTATGTGATTCATATAAGAACTATTTGCTACCTAAAATATTATGTTCTGTTTTGCAGAAACTCTGATAGGTATCAGCAAGAGCACACCCAATCAGCATCAGAATATTGGCTCTTAACATCAGCATCAGAAGATGCTATATTAGAATACCAGAATCAGAAGAATAACTCACGCGTATGCTGAAGCTTGATGAACAGAACTGCGCTCAACACTCTGATCAAGACAACAACAGTTCATCAGCAGTTAAGTAGAGTCAGAATGAAGCCAAGCCAGAACATGCTTTAAGTAGCAACGGTACTGTGCATTGAAAGCGTATTATTACCAACGACATCATTTCAGACAAGATCTTCTCAATATGGAAAGTTTGTTATTGGCATTGAATCAAGTTTATTGCTCCAACGTTCAACAATCTCAGTGCTATATAAACAAGACTATGAAGTTTGAATTGGCTAATGCTCTCCAACATTTTACACGCCTAAAAGCTAATCATAATCTTCCTTCTCTCAGTTTGCTAAACGCTACACATCTCCTTACTCAATCATTGTTTAGCAATCTAGTTTCATAAGCTTAAGTTGTGTAACATCACAGTTGTGATACAATTTTGTAGAAAACATTCACACACCTAGTTTTATCTTCTTTATAAGAAAGTGTTTCCTTGACAAACCGGGTTGTGGTTTGCATCAAGAAGGCTTTAGCAGTTGTTAAAGCAGATTGTAATATTCAGTTGAATATAGTGGATTAATACCTCGTTGGAGAGAGGCGAAATCACCTTGACGGGTGGACTGGAGTAGTTTGAGATCAAACGAACCAGGATAAAAATATCTTGTTCATTGCATTAAGTTTCAGTTTTACAATTCAACCCCCCCTTCTTGTGTTTTTCACTTCTTCAATTGGCATCCGAGCACCTGGTTCTGAGCTAAAACACTTAACCGTGTCAGTACAAGATCCAGCGTCAGAAAAACACAATGGCAGGAAACTATTCTCACACCAGCAATGACAACCATGAGGACAGAGACAGATTCAGTGGCAAACCTCCAGTCTTTGATGGAGAAAACTTTGATTACTGGAAAGACAGAATTGAAAGCTTCTTTCTGGCACATGATGCTGATCTATGGGATATGGTTACAGATGGATACACGCACCCTGTGAATGCAAACGGTCAGAAGATTGATAGGAAAACAATGTCTGACCAACAAAAGCGTGACTTCAAGAATCACCACAAGGCCATAACCATCCTTCTCAGTGCCATCTCCTATACTGAATATGAAAAGATCTCCAACAGAGACACAGCAAAGAACATTTTTGACTCACTCAGAATGACGCATGAGGGCAACGTTCAGGTCAAAGAAACTAAAGCTCTGGCGCTCATTCAGAAGTATGAGGCGTTAAAAATGGAAGAATCTGAATCCATTGAAACAATGTTCTCAAGATTCCAGATTCTGGTAGCTGGTCTCAAGGTTCTGGACAAAGGATACTCTACTGCTGACCATGTCAAGAAAATCATCAGAAGCTTACCCAAGCAGTGGAGACCAATGGTTACAGCTCTGAAGCTAGCAAAAGATCTCAACAAAATTACTCTGGAGGAACTTATCAGCTCCCTCAGAAGTCATGAGATAGAGCTAGAAGCTGACGAGCCTCAGAAGCAAGAAGAAGACGAACTCTCCCTCCTCTCCAGAAGAGTGAATCAACTGTGGAAGCAGAGGCAAAAGAAGTTCAGAAATCCCAGAAGATCTGATCAGAACGAGTCTTCTTCCAGATACAGAAGGACAGATTCTTCCTCTGGATACAGAAGATCTGAAGGCTCCTCAGGAAGCAGAAAGCCAAACACCAAGGACATCATCTGCTATGAGTGCAATGAGCAAGGACACTACAAGAGTGACTGCCCAAAGCTTCAGAGGGAAAAGCCCAAAAAGAAGTTTGGAAGAGAAAAGAAGAAAAATCTCATGGCTACATGGGATGACTCTGACTCGTCTGAAGCTGACTCAGAATCAGATGATGAGAGGGCAAACATAGCTCTCATGGCTAACATTTCAGAAGATAGTGAAGCTTCTGAATCAGACTCAGAATCAGATACTGAAGAGGTATTTCTTAACTTTGCTGTTAATTTTACCAAGGCTGAACTTGTTGAAAGCCTTAATGAAATCCTGGAAAGGTATCAGCAGATTAGAGTAAAATTCAGAGACCTGAAAAGGAATCTTGAATCTGACTCTAATAAGACTGAGAGTCTTAAATTGGAGAATTCTGAGCTGAGAATTAAAGTTTCAAAATTAGAAAATACTTTACAAAACTCTCAGAAGGAACCAATTTCTGAAACTCCCAGCAACGCTGATGAGATCATCCAGGAGTATGATCACAGTTTCCAGAAGTTCCTTGCTAAAAGTATAGATAGAAGAAAAATGGCTTCAATGATCTATGGAGTTAGCAGAAACGGCAGGAAGGGAATAGGATACCAAGGTAAGGCTCCTACACCAAAGAATGTCATGGACTTAACCATTAAACACACTCCTCTAAATTCACATTTTGTGTATGGTCACACACATGATATTAAATACACTAGTAGTAAGTACTCTGTGAAACCAAAATTCAACCAGAGTTTTGGTAAATCTAACAAATCAGGACCCTAGAAAATCTGGGTACCTAAGGATAAAATAATACATGTTGCAGATATCTTTAGCAGCAAGTCAGAAACACCAGTCATGGTACCTGGACTCTGGCTGCTCGCGACACATGACGGGAAGAAGGCATATGTTCCAAAGCCTGGAACTTAAGCCTGGAGGCCACGTTGGCTTTGGAGGAAATCAGAGGGGAAATATCATTGGCTCTGGAACTGTAGGTAATGGAAATCTTCCCTCTATTAATAATGTTCTTCCAGTAGATGGATTAATGCATAATCTGTTATCCATAAGTCAATTAAGTGATAACGGTTATGATATAATCTTTAATCAAAAATCATGTAAAGCTGTTAGTCAGAAAGATGGGACTATCCTGTTTAATGGAAAGAGGAAAAACAACATTTACAAATTCAAACTTTATGAACTAAAAAGTCAGAATGTAAAATGCCTTCTGTCTGTTAACAAGGAGCAGTGGATCTGGCACAGAAGATTGGGGCATGTTAGTATGAGAAGAATATCTCAGATTAACAAACTCAATCTGGTCAGAGGACTTCCTAATTTGAAGTTCAATTCAGATGCTCTGTGTGAAGCTTGTCAGAAAGGCAAGTTTGCAAAACCTTCTTTTAAATCTAAAAATGTTGTTTCTACCTCTAAGCCATTAGAACTTCTGCACATTGACTTGTTTGGACCAGTTAAAACTGCTTCAGTCAGTGGCAAGAAGTATGGGTTAGTAATCGTAGATGACTATAGCAGATGGACATGGGTAAAGTTCTTAAGACACAAGGACGAGTCACACTCTGTGTTTGTTACCTTCTGTAACCAAGTTCAGAATGAAAAGGATCTTAGAATCGTTAAAGTCAGAAGTGATCATGGTGGAGAATTTGAAAACAAAGATTTTGAGTCATTCTTTAATGACAGAGGCATTGTGCATGATTTCTCTTGTCCTAGAACTCCCCAACAAAATGGAGTTGTAGAACGAAAGAACAGAACATTGCAAGAAATGGCCAGAACCATGATCAATGAGACAAACGTTGCTAAGATCTTCTGGGCAGAGGCAATAAACACAGCGTGCTACATTCAGAATAGAATCTCAATAAGACCTATTCTGGAAAAGACTCCATATGAATTGTGGAAGAACAGAAAGCCCAACATTTCATATTTTCATCCATTTGGATGTACCTGTTTTATGTTAAATACAAAGAATTATTTGAACAAGTTTGACTCTAAAGCACAGAAGTTTATTATGTTAGGATACTCTGAACGCTCAAGAGGGTACAGAGTATACAATACAGAAACACAGATTGTGGAAGAATCAATCAGTGTTCATTTTGATGATAAGCTTCACTCTGAAAAGTCAAAGTAGAATGAAGTTTTTGCAGTTATGGAAATTGAATTTACAGGTTCTGAAGACAAGTCATCAGAAGCTCTCAACTCAGACACTCCTTCAACATCTGAAAGGAGCACTGCTAGCAATCCTACAACAGCTGCTGATCAACCTCAGAAGAGATTACCCAGAAGCAGCTTGAATCACCCAGAAGAGACCATCTTAGGAAGAAAGGAAGATCCAATCAGAACAAGAGCAAGCTTCAGAAACTCTGAAGAAACCCTTATGGGACTTGTGTCTCTGATTGAACCTTCTTCTATTGATGAAGCACTTCTGGATAATGACTGGATTCTGGCAATGCAAGAAGAGCTGAATCAATTCACCAGAAATGACGTATGGGATCTTGTTCCCAGACCAAAATGATTCAACGTCATTGGAACAAGATGGGTCTTCAGAAACAAGCTAAATGAATAAGGTGAAGTCATCAGAAACAAGGCACGACTGGTAGCACAAGGTTATAGTCAGCAAGAGGGGATAGACTATACAGAAACCTTTGCTCCAGTCACCAGGTTAGAATCTATCAGACTTTTAATTTCATTTGTTGTTAATAGAGGCATCACTCTGTATCAGATGGATGTCAAGAGTGCATTCTTAAACGGTTATATAGAAGAAGAGGTTTATGTGCACCAACCCCCTGGTTTTGAAAATACAAAACATCCATAACATGTTTTCAAACTAAAGAAGTCACTATATGGTCTGAAACAAGCTCCCAGAGCTTGGTATGAAAGGCTAAGTAACTTTCTGTTAGAAAATGAATTCACCAGAGGGAAGGTGGACACTACCTTATTCTGTAAATCAGTTTATAATGACATCTTAGTCTGTCAAATTTACGTTGATGATATTATTTTTGGTTCTACTAATCCTTCTCTTGGAAGAAAATTTGCTAAGTGTATGCAGGCAGAATTTGAGATGAGCCTCATGGGGGAACTGAAATTCTTTCTAGGAATTCAGATCAATAAAACTCCAGAGGGAACTTACATTCATCAGAGTAAATACATCAGAGATCTTCTGAAGAAATTTGACCTCTCAGAATGTAAGCCATCAAAGATTCCAATGCATCCCACGTGCATTCTGGAAAGAGAAGAGGTAAGCAAAAATGTAGAACAGAAAGTCTATAGAGGTATGATTGGTTCTCTCCTTTATCTGACAGCTTCAAGACCTGATATATTATTCAGCGTTTGTATTTGTGCTAGATTCCAATCAGATCCTAGAGAATCTCACTTAACAGCTGTTAAGTGAATTTTCAAGTATCTGAAAGGCACTACTAATCTGGGTTTGTTTTATAGAAAATCTAGTGATTACAGTTTAGTAGGCTACTGCGATGCTGACTTTGCTGGAGACAGAGTGGAGTGTAAAAGTACTTCTGGAAGCTGCCAGTTTCTGGGAGAAAATCTGATCTCTTGGTCCAGTAAAAGGCAATCAATAATTGCGCTATCAACAACAGAAGCTGAGTACATAGCAGCAGCAGGATGTAGCACACAAATGCTCTGGATGAAAATTCAGCTTGAAGACTTCCAGATTTTTGAGAGTAACATTCCTATACTCTGTGATAATACTTCTGCTATTTTCTTAAGTAAGAATCCTATTTTACATTCTAGAGCTAAGAATATAGAAATAAAACATCACTTCATTAGGGACTATATTCATAAAGGAATTTTGAATTTAAAATTTATAGATACAGACCATCAATGGGCTGATATCTTCACTAAACCCCTTTCTGAAGATAGGTTCAATTTCATTCTGAAACATCTCAGCATGAAAATCTGCCCAGAGTGAAAATGTTTTAATTCCATATATTTATCTTCAGAATGTATTTGTTTTACTGTGAACTTCTGATCAATCTCCTTTCAGAAAGATAGAACATGCAGATTGTATCAGATGCTAGTCTAAAGATCTGAGAGTCTAAGCTCAAAGACAGACGTGCTGATCACTACATCAAACAAGTGTCATCCAATCATCAGCATATCTCTGAAGCAGAACGCGTGCACGCTTCTGAGAAGGCAAAACACTGATTGGGTGCATTGAGACACATGTCTGGTAACCATTTTTAAGTATCTTTCTCAAATCCCCCAAAATCAGCAAGCATTAAATGAAAGTAATCATGTTTTTAAAACGTAATCATGATTTTATTTCTCTTTCTTGAAAACGTTTACAATTTCAAAATATTCTGAAGCCTATTTAAGCACGTTAACCTCTCACTTTAATATTTTATAGTTTCTCATTATTTCTCAAGTATTCTCTGCATTTTTCTGTGTTCATCTCTCTCAAACCCATTTTCTCAGTTTTTCTCAAAATCCTTAAGTGTGAACATGGCAACCTCCAGCAGTGCTTCTGCAGGTTCTCAGAAGACAACATCATCTGAAAAGTATCAAGTTCCATTCAGAACACTCCTCACTCCTGTGAAGAATCTTGAAGTGTTATCTGAATTGATCATTGATTTTGGAAGTCTGAAGGAAAATGGTTTTGATTTAACAGAAGAAGTTAGGGCACAGAAATGGGAAAGGTATTTTGACAGGTTGGTTGGACCAACATTTCCAATGTTAGTCAAGGAGTTCTGGATTCATGCAACTGCTTCAACGCATCAAGTCACCTCCTACATTATGGGGAAGAAGATTGTGATCACTGAAGATCACATAGCGAGGTTAATTGGTTACAGTGGCGGTGGCGTCCGCTGTATTGATATGGCTGAGAGATGTGCTGACGTGGGCGTCATAGCAGAAAGGATTTTCACCCATGGGGTGCCCAGCAGCAAGATCAGAGATCTGAAGGATCACCACAGAGTTTGGGCGAAGATAATTCTGGGGTGTTTTAATCATAGGAAGCCAACTAGTTCCCCTGATTACATAAATGTAGATCAGCAGTTTCTGATCTATTTTATCAATCAGAAGGTAAAAATCAACTTGGCTCATCTTCTGTTTAATCACCTCAGAACAAGCGTGAAGGAAACCAGGGAAGAAAAAAGAACAAAGAGGGATTGGATACCCTTTGGAAGGTTGATATCAGATATTCTGACTGAGAATAGGCTGATAGAGCACCTGATAGAAGCTCAAGAGTTAAGCACCATTGAACCAACGGTTGGGAAGCCTCTGAACGTGAAGAACTTGAAGAAAATGAAGTTAATAGAGAATATCAAAAAGGAACCCAACGCTACTCCTATTGCTGATATCACCAGCAGAAGAGTCCCACTGAGTGACTTTCCCTTATTCTCTGAGATAGAATCCAAGCCAGTGGTAGTTCTCAGATATCTGGACGCGTGCAAAGCTGATGGTACAGATCCAAATCTGAATATCAAAGATCTGCACCAACCTCAACCAGAAGTTACACTGAAGAAGACAAAGAAAAGGAAGGCACCTTCAGAAGGATCATCCCAGCAGACACCCAAGAAAAGAGGTAATTTATCTGCTGCTTCTGTTTTAAATTCTTCTACTATTCCAGCATCAATCTCACCTCCAACCTCTCATAGAATCTCAATCCCCATCCAAACAATAGATGAAAATGAACCAGAAGATGACCCTTCTGAGGCACTACAACTCAGAAGACCCCGAACCAAACATCCCAAACCAACAATCTTAACAACATCAGCAATTGACAAAGTGCTGTCTGACATTGATCAACACACCTCTGATCACTCCTCCATTAATCCAAACTCTGAACCACAAATTGTCCACTCTCCACAACCAGAAAAACCTCTCTTACCCATTCTAGAAGAACCACTTATCCCTGAACAACCAGAAATTCCTCCTCCTTCTCCACAACCAGCAATTCCTTCTCCCTCTCCTCAACCAGAAATTTATCCACCATCACCTCAACCTGAGTTTCATCACTCTGAAACTCCAACTCCTCCACCTTCTGAACCTCATTCACCTCAACCATCACCTCTGGCAATCCAGCTGCCATGTGGAACAACAGTCACAATGGCCCAACTGCCATCCTCGTCAGAATCTACACCACCAAATACTCCCAAAACCCCAAACAGTCCAATCATTATTTCTGATTCTCCCACTCCATCTCCAAAACAAACAGCTCCCAAGCAAACCACCGAAAACCCCAGCAGGACCTTCATAGATTTAACAATCCTTGACCGTCTTGCTGATCTGAAAAATAAAATAGCCATTCCAAAACCAAAACAACCAGATGTTGGCTCTGGTATTATGAATTTTGAAACAGGTTTGCAGCAGTGGATTGCTTCTCTGAAGCAAGTCTGTCCTGGAATGATTGACCCAGCTGCCTCTGACCAGCTCTGGTCACAATTCAGAATTTGGGTACGTGCTGAAGCCCTCAAGTTGCAGGATATCAACTATGAGCAGGCACAACAGAACTTCAGCAAGCTGCTGAAGGAAGTTGGAAGTCAGCTGCTGAAAGAAGACGTGCTCCCTCTGGATAGTGAGCCATGGTCTGAGAAACAGCCAGCTTCAAAGGTGCAACCAGAAGAAAACAAGACTATTCAAGCTGAAGCAAGTCAAGAAGAAGATGTTGCAGAAAGCTCTCAGAAGCTCCCTGCTTCTGATGTTTCTCAAGCTGCCTTGGACAGGCAGACTCTGGAAGAGCTGAAGCTAAATGACATGCGTCTGCAGCAAAGGATGGATGAAAATGACCAGAAGATGAAAGAAAGGATGGATGTGCAGGATAGCAAGATAGACACAGTTGTCAGCATGGTGCACAAGCAGAATGAGACTGCTGATCAGATCAAAGCCATGCTGGAGAACCTGTTCACACGCCTTCCTCCCCAACCTTAGTTTTTCATTCATGCCATTTTCATGTTTTCTTTGATTATCTGTTGTACTGTTTTGTTTGATTTTGAACTTTTTAATATGACAAGTTTTTTTTTTCCGCTCTAAATGTTTTAGCACATCACTTACACTTTTTGATTGCTGACAAAAAGGGGGAGAACAAGAATGATATTTCAAATAATAACGGATTACTAAGATAGAAAATCTCAAACATTCTAACTCTGATATACTTGAATATGTTTTCTGTTTTTGCTTAAGTCTACAGGTACAAGAATGCTCCATGATATTCTGAAGACTAAAGCTCCGATACTCTGATAAGAAAAACTCTGATACTCTGAAGCTCTGCTCTGACATTCTGATCCAAAGCTTCTGATATTCTGATGTTCAAAGAAAGGCAATAAAGATCTGATCCTGAAGAACTCTTGGAATTATAAAGGGAAGTAATAAATTCATGGGGAGTATCTCTCAACTCTTATATCTCCTTATCCCTTGTCTTTGATAACCTCTTGCTCTGATATATCTTATCATTTAGTTATCTCTGACACTTTTTCACGTTATTTTCATTTAAAAATATCTAGTTTTTGTCATCATCAAAAAGGGGGAGATTGTTAGAACAAAGTTTGAATCTACTACCCTATGTTTAAGTTTTGATGATAACAAAACGAAAGGATATATTAATCATGTGATTCATATAAGAACTATTTGCAACCTAAAATATTACGTTCTGTTTTGCAGAAACTCTGATAGGTATCAGCAAGAGCACACCCAATCAGCATCAGAATATTGGCTCTTAACATCAGCATCAGAAGATGCTATATCAGAATACCAGAATCAGAAGAATAACTCACGCGTATGCTGAAGCTTGATGAACAGAACTGCGCTCAACACTCTGATCAAGACAACAACAGTTCATCAGCAGTTAAGCAGAGTCAGAATGAAGCCAAGCCAGAACATGCTTTAAGTAGCAACGGTACTGTGCATTGAAAGTGTATTATTACCAACGACATCATTCCAGACAAGATATGCTCAATAAGGAAAGTTTGTTATTGGCATTGAATCAAGTTTATTGCTCCAACGTTCAACAATCTCAGTGCTATATAAACAAGACTATGAAGATTGAATTGGCTAATGCTCTCCAACATTTTACACGCCTAAAAGCTAATCATAATCTTCCTTCTCTCAGTTTGCTAAACGCTACACATCTCCTTACTCAATCATTGTTTAGCAATCTAGTTTCATAAGCTTAAGTTGTGTAACATCACAGTTGTGATACAGTTTTGTAGAAAACATTCACACACCTAGTTTTATCTTCTTTGTAAGAAAGTGTTTCCTTGACAAACTGGGTTGTGGTTTGCATCAAGAAGGCTTTAGCAGTTGTTAAAGCAGATTGTAATATTCAGTTGAATATAGTGGATTAAGACCTCGTTGGAGAGAGGCGAAATCACCTTGACGGGTGGACTGGAGTAGTTTGAGATCAAACGAACCAGGATAAAAATATCTTGTTCATTGCATTAAGTTTCAGTTTTACAATTCAACCCCCCCTTCTTGTGTTTTTCACTTCTTCACCTTTGCCCCGAGCGTTGGATGAATCGGTGACAGGAGTAAGGATAGGAACTTGATCAGGAATAGTGATAGGTACACTTGCAGGTGTAATGACAACAGGCCTTCGGATAGTTGGTGGAGCAATATCAGGTGAGAAAAGTCTACCGCTGCGGGTGACCTTAGCAGGTCCAGTAATGTTGCTGACACCGGTATCAGCATCCAACTCTTGCTTAACTCCTAGAACATAAACATCTGCCCCATAGTGCCAAGGGACAGCTTTGTCAAAGGTGTAGGGGATGGGCCCCGGAACAATGATAATCACAGGTGCGATCTTCGGAGTAGATGTAATTCTAACAAGCTTCCTCGAGGGAGCCTTGGAAGAATTGTCGAAAATGGTAATGATAGAAACTTATTCAATAGGAATGGAAGGAATAGCAACCTTCTCAAATAGGATCTCCTTATTATCCATCAGGTTCTGGATACCTGACTTCAGAAATGGGCAACTAGTAGGTGAAACAGAACACATATGGAAACCTTCGCCACAACCCGGAAATAAACCGGCTAGCAACAGGTTCTTCTTGACAGTCATCAGAGGGGTAACAGTATCATCCACAGAAACTACAAACAAGTCTTCCTCTACAGCATTTACTCCATGTTTGTGCATGGAAGAAGTCACAACATTAGGCCTCTCGGGCGCCTCAAACTCAATCTCTTTCGCATCAATTAAGTCTTTCACCCTGTTCCTCAAAACCCAACAATCATCTGTATTATGCCCGGGCTATCAGAGTGAAAAGCGCAGCGGGCATTGGGGTTGTACTTTGGTGATGTGGTACTTGGATTCTTCAGAGCTTCTTTTAGAGTCACCAGATTGGTCTTCAGCAACTGTGGCAGAATCTGAGACAAAGTCATGCTGAGACGAGTGAATTGCCTTCGAGGTCTCTCGTCCTTTTGTTGATTGTGATGCCGAGGGGTACTAGCAGGTTTTGAAATAACAACCGCATTGACAGCTTGGTGGTGTTCAGGTCTATTTTGCCTTCTCGAACTGTAGACAGCAATGGACTCTTTCTTAAACGGTTTCTTCTCGGTGCTCGATGAGGCACCCTTCTGTATCTTCCCAGCCTTAATACCAACTTCAATCCTCTCATCAGTCAAAATAGGATCTGTAAACCCAGCTGAAGAGCTTCCAATTAGATGGTTAAAGAATGGACCAGACAGGGTCCCCAAAAACATGTCAACAAGCTCACGATCAGCCAAAGGTGGTTGCACCCTTCCGACAAGGTCTCTCCACTTTTGAGCATACTCCTTGAATCCTTCACCCGTTCCTATTGACATACCCTGGAGTTGGGTACGCGTAGGAGCGAGGTCGGAGTTGTACTGATACTGCCTGTAAAATGCAGTAGCCAAATCTTCCCAACTGCGGATACTGGCTCCATCCAACTGATAGAACCACTCAAGCTGAGTCCCTGAGAGACTGTCTTGAAAGAAATGGATCCACAAGTTCTTATCAGCAGTGTAAGGCTGGATCTTCCTCACATATGACCGGAGGTGCAGCTTCAGACAGGAAACTCCGTCATACTTGGAAAAGGCAGGTGCCTTGAATTTATGGGGAATCACCACCCCAGAGGATAGACCTAGATCTCCGAAGTCCAGACCGAGCACCTTCTGTATTTCCATAGCGCTCAAACGGTCTTCCAGCTGTTTGTACTTATCCTCAGCAGGAGGATACTGTTCTTCATCATAGTCCGTCTCGTTGTCGGAGACCATAGGGCTAGGAGCCCTCCTTTCTTGTGGACTATCTTTCCCTCCAGATGAGGTGGTCAGATCAACTTCATTCTGCAGCCCATTTCCAAACCTGCGTCCAGTGTTGAACAAGATGGTCCTCTTCTTCTTCTTCTTTTTCTCCTTCAGAATCAAGGTCTTCAGGTCCTGCTGACCCTTAGCTAGATTCATGAACAGCTCTTGAAATTGGGCATTCTGGGCCTGGAGGGCCTTGATAGCTTGCTCAGTTGAAGGTTCAGCAACATGATGATTGCTGAAATAAACAGCGAAGAAGATAAGAGACCTGTAAAGGGTACCTGCTTATGGAGTGCATGGGATAGAATGCGTATGATTTATGATTTCAAAGACAATTGGGATTCAAATTTGTAAACAAGAAAGGAAACACACTTTATTAGGTTTAAACTTCAAAATTTAAATTGTTCAACAAATTTCCCTTAGGCGTTACAAGAATGGAAATACTAAAAAGTAAATAAAAACTGTAAAATAAATCCTCAAAGGTCCACCAATGCTCCCATGGTCTCCTCTTCTCAGTGCGGACATAATCATTCAGGATCCGCTCGTTCTTCAAGTGTCTGGTCAGCTTCTGGATCTTCTGCTCTTGTTCATTGAACCTCTCTCGATAGGAATCCCGTTCATCCCTCAACTGCATCCAAGACCTCTTCGGTGTCCCAATATCAGTGGGCATATAAGGGTGGAGAATAGTTGGAAGAACCCCCTCCTCATTAGCAACTTCAAGAGTAACAGGCCTGACAGCTTCATATGGCATACCTAACTTCTGGGCACGGATGCGGACCCATCTGAGGTATGGCTCCATTGGCAGAGAAGTCTTTGGACCCAATTCATGTGGATCAGATTGATGAACTCTGTCCCAAGCCCTTACGAATCAACGACGCAACTCTTTGCTATCTCCCTAAAAATCAAAGATGATATGAGGCATCAACATCTCATGAGGCCCTTCTCTTCTGGTTCTTCCAAACTGACGGAGAGCTAAGCATGGGTTATAAGAGATCCCTCCATGGGTTCCGATCAATGGAACATTAGGATATTCTCTACAGCGATCAATGACAGTCACCTCATCCATACCTTTGAGAGTCCAGATAATGTCATTATTAGAAAGAGACATCACCCTATAAGCCCAACCCATTCCTTCTTTGTTCTTCAGTACGGACTTAGGGAGGTGCGAAATAAACCACCTCGACAATAAAGGAGCATAGCACATCAAAGTTCCCCGCTTTCGGGCAGTACGAGCATAGAGCTGATGAAGGATATCACCCAAGAGTGTGGGTACCAGATTCTGAGAGATGAAGATCTTTATGTTAGAACATAGTTTGATTCTACAACCCTTAATTAGAGTTTTGATGATAACAAAATACAAGAATAAATAAATTCAAAGATATATATATATATATATATATATATATATATATATATATATATATATATATATATATATAACAAATATGCTACTTAAAATTATGTTTTGTATTTACAGAAGTTCTGATGGAATCAGCATCAGAAGATAAGTAATACGTCAGAATCAGAAGATCAATAACATGTGCTACACGCTGAAGCTTGATGAACAGAATCTGCGCATAAAACACTCTGACTCTGATCAAGATCCTTACCAAGTCATCATCACTCAGAAGCATCAGCATAAGTTAAAGCAAAGAACACTCTGATTATCATAAAGAAGACTCTGAAGCGTTACTAAGTATTCAAGACAGATTAATTGCTAACGGCTCTCTTCAAGATAAGATCTTCTCAAAAAGGAAAGAACGTTATTATCATTGAAAGTGATTTATGGACAACAACATATCTTTGCATTGGCTATATAAACAAGTCTGTGTGAGAAAAGAAAACGCTAATCTACACGCACGCACTCATACATTTTGCTAAGCCTTCAAACCACACTTACTCAAACGCATTAGCAATCCAGTTTTATTCTAAGCTTAAATTTGTGTATTATCACAGTTGTGGTATACTGTTTTATTAGAAAACATCAAACACATTATTGTTCAATTATTTGTAAAGAGATTTCCTTGAGATAAACCGGTCTGTGGTTATACTCAAGAAGGCTTTAACAGTTGTTAAAGTAGACTGTTGTAATCCTATTGAATATAGTGGATTAAGACCTCGTTGGAGAGAGGAGAAATCACCTTGACGGGTGGACTGGAGTAGTTTGAGATCAAATGAACCAGGATAAAAATACTGTGTTGCTTAAGCTTTTGATTTAAGTTTTACAATTCAACCCCCCTTCTTGTGTTTTTCACATCTTCAATTGGCATCAGAGCGCCTGGTTCTGAGCTTATAACACTTGACCGTGTCAGTACAAGATCCAGCGTCAGAAAAACACAATGGCAGGACCAAATCAAAACATCAGCAATGACAACAATGAAGAAAGAGACAAATTCAGTGGCAAACCTCCAGTCTTTGATGGAGAGAACTTTGACTACTGGAAAGACATAATTGAGAGTTTCTTTCTGGCCCATGATGCTGATCTGTGGGACATGGTGACTGATGGATACACGCACCCAGTGGATGGAAGTGGTCAGAAGATTGACAGGAAAACAATGTCTGATCAACAAAAGTGTGAGTTCAAAAATCATCACAAGGCCAGAACAATTCTTCTCAGCGCCATCTCTTATTCATAATATGAAAAGATATCAAACAGAGACACTGCAAAGAATATGTTTGACTCTCTGAGAATGACGTATGAAGGCAACATTCAAGTCAAAAAAACCAAAGCCCTTGCACTCATTCAGAAGTATGAGGCATTCAAGATGGAAGAGAGTGAATCAATAGAGACTATGTTTTCAAGATTTCAAATTCTTGTTGCTGGTCTAAAAGTTCTTGACAAAGGGTATTCCACTACTGATCATGTTAAGAAGATCATCAGAAGCTTGCCAAAATAGTGGAGGCCAATGGTCACAGCGTTTAAGCTAGCCAAGGATCTCAACAAAATCTCTCTGGAGGAACTTGTCAGCTCCCTCAGAAGTCACGAGATAGAGCTAGAAGCAGATGAACCTCAAAAGCAAGGTAAGCCATTAGCTTTAAAATCTAACAGAAAATCTGACTCCAAAGTTTTGCAGGCTGTGGAAGAAACCTCTGATGGGTCCTCATCAGAAGAAGATGAACTGTCTCTCCTCTCCAGAAGGGTGAACCAATTATGGAAGCAGAGGCAAAGGAAGTTCAGGAATCCCAGAAGATCAGAAAATCAGAATGAATCTTTCTCCAGATACAAAAGGTCAGAATCCTCCTCTGGACACAGAAGATCTGAAGGTTCTTCAGGAAACAGAAAGCCAAACAACAAAGACATTATCTTCTATGAATGTAACGAGCAAGGGCACTACAAAAGTGATTGCCCAAAGCTTCAGAAGGAAAAGCCCAAAAAGAAGTTTGGCAAGGAAAAGAAGAAAAGTCTCATGGCTACATGGGATGATTTTGACACATCTGAAGCTGACTCAGAATCAGATGATGAAAGAGAAAACATAGCTCTCATGGCAAAGAGAACAGAAGACAGTGAAGCTTCTGAGTCATACTCTGAATCAGATACAGAAGAGGTATTCCCTGACTTTGCTATAAACTTTACTAAGGCTGAACTAGCTGAAAGCCTTAATGAAATTCTGGAAAGATATCAGCAGATCAGAGTCAAATTTAGAAACCTGAAAAGGAATCTTGCTTCTGACTCTGATAAGACTGAGAGTCTCAAATTGGAGAATTATGAGTTAAAAGATAAAATTTCAAAATTAGAAAACCAATTGCAAAACTCTCAGAAGGAAACAATCCCTGAAACTCCCAGCAATGCTGATGAGATCATCAAGGAGTATGATCACATCTTTCAGAAGTTTCTAGCTAAAAACATAGACATAAGCAAAATGGCTTCAATGATCTATGGAGTTAGCAGAAATGGCAGAAAAGGGATATGATATCAAGGTAAGGTACCTACACCAAAAAATGCCATAGATTTAGTTATAAGACGCACTCCACTTGATTCACACTTTATATATGGGCACACACATGACATAAAATATACAATTAGTGATTACTCTGTCAAACCAAAATTCAACCAGAGTTTTGGTAAAACTAACAAATCAGGACCCAAGAAAATATGGGTATCTAAGGATAAAATAATACATGTGGCAGATGTCTTTAGCAGCAAAGAAAAAACACCATTCATGGTACCTGGACTCTGGCTGCTCACGACACATGACGGGAAGAAGGCATATATTCCAAGGCCTGGAACTTAAGCCTGGAGGCCACGTAGGTTTTGGAGGCAATCAGAGAGGAAAGATCATTGGCTCTGGAACAGTAGGTAATGGAAATCTTTCCTCTATAAGTAATGTTTTATTAGTAGATGGATTAATGCATAACCTGTTATCCATAAGTCAATTAAGTTATAACGGTTATGATATAATCTTCAATCAAAATTCATGCAAAGCTGTTAGTCAGAAAGATGGGACTATCCTATTTAATGGAAAGAGGAGAAACAACATTTATAAAATAAAACTTTCTGAACTAAAAAGTCAGAATGTAAAGTGTCTTCTGTCTGTTAACAACGAGCAATGGATCTGGAATAGAAGATTGGGACATGTTAGTATGAGAAGAATATCTCAGATTAACAAACTCAATCTGGTCAGAGGACTTCCTAACCTGAAGTTCAATTCAGATGCTCTGTGTGAAGCATGTCAGAAAGGCAAGTTTGCAAAACCAGCTTTCAAATTCAAAAACGTTGTTTCTACCTCCAAGCCAATAGAACTTCTGCACATTGACTTATTTGGACCAGTTAAAACTGCTTCAGTCAGTGGCAAGAAGTATGGGTTAGTAATCGTAGATGACTATAGCAGATGGACATGGGTAAAGTTCTTAAGGCACAAGGACGAGTCACACTCTGTGTTTGTTACCTTCTGCAACCAAGTTCAGAATGAAAAGGATCTTAGAATCGTCAAAGTCAGAAGTGATCATGGTGGAGAATTTGAAAACAAAGATTTTGAGTTATTCTTTAATGACAAAGGCATTCTGCATGATTTCTCTTGTCCTAGAACTCCCCAGCAAAATGGAGTTGTAGAACGAAAGAACAAAACATTGCAAGAAATGGCCAGAACCATGATTAACGAGACTAACGTTGCTAAGATCTTCTGGGCAGAAGCAATAAACACAGCGTGTTACATTCAGAATAGAATCTCCATAAGACCTATTCTGGAAAAGACTCCATATGAATTGTGGAAGAACAGAAAGCCCAACAGTTCTTATTTTCACCCATTTGGATGTACATGCTTTATTTTGAATACAAAAAATTATTTGAAAAAGTTTGACTCTAAAGCACAAAAGTGTATTATGTTAGGATACTCTGAACGATCAAGATGGTACAAAGTATACAATATAGAAACACAGATTGTGGAAGAGTCAATCAGTGTTCGTTTTGATGATAAGCTTGACTCTCAAAATTCAAAGTAGAATGAATTCCTTGCAGGTATGGAAGTTGAACTCACAGGTACTAAAGACAAATCATCAGAAGCTCTCAACAGAGACACTCCCTCAACATCAGAAAGAGTAACTGCAAGCAATCCAACACCTTCTGTTGATCAACTCCAGAAAAGACCATCCAGAAGCAGCATGGATCACCCAGAAGAAACAATCTTAGGAAGAAAGGAAGATCCAATCAGAACAAGAGCTAGCTTCATAAACTCTGAAGAATCCCTCATGGGACTTGTTTCTCTAATTGAACCAACAACCATTAATGAAGCACTTCTGGACAATGACTGGATTCTAGCAATGCAAGAGGAGCTTTATCAATTCACAAGAAATGACGTATGGGATCTAGTTCCCAAACCAAAAGGATTCAACGTCATTGGAACAAAATGGGTGTTCAGAAACAAACTGAATGAACAAGGTGAAGTCATCAGAAACAAAGCACGGTTGGTAGCACAAGGTTATAGTCAGCAAGATGGGATAGACTATACAGAAAACTTTGCTCTAGTCGCCAGGTTAGAATCTATCATACTCTTAATCTCATTTGCTGTTAATAAAGGCATCACTCTGTATCAGATGGATGTTAAAAGTGCATTCTTAAATGGCTATATAGAAGAAGAGGTATATGTGCACCAACCCCCTGGTTTTGAAAGTTCCAAAAATCCATAATATGTTTTCAAACTAAAGAAGTCACTCTATGGTCTGAAACAAGCTCCCAGAGCTTGGTATGAAAGACTAAGTAACTTCCTGTTAGAAAAGGAATTCACCAGAGGGAAAGTGGACACAACCCTGTTCTGTAAGACAGTTAAGAATGACATTTTAGTATGTCAGATTTATGTTGATGACATCATATTTGGATCTACTAAACCCTCTCTAGGAAGAAAGTTTGCTAAGTGTATGCAGGCAGAATTTGAGATGAGCCTAATGGGGGAACTAAAATTCTTTCTGGGCATTCAGATTAATCAAACCCCAGAAGGAACTTACATTCATCAGAGCAAATATGTCAGAGAACTTCTGAAGAAATTTGATCTCTCAGAATGTAAGCCATCAAAGATTCCAATGCATCCCACGTGCATTCTGGAAAGAGAAGAGGTAAGTAAAAAGGTAGAACAGAAGGTCTACAGAGGTATGATTGGTTCTCTTCTATATCTGACGGCTTCAAGGCCTAACATTTTATTCAGTGTTTGCATTTGTGCTAGATTCCAATCAGATCCTATAAAATCTCACTTAATAGCAGTTAAGCGAATTTTCAAGTATCTGAAAGGTACTACTAATCTGGGTTTGTTTTATAGAAAATCAAGTGATTACAGCTTAGTAGGATACTGTGATGCTGATTTTGCTGGAGACAGAGTAGAACGTAAAAGCACTTCTGGAAGCTGCCAGTTTCTGGGAGAAAATCTGATCTCTTGGTCCAGCAAAAGACAATCCACAATTGCTCTATCAACAGCAGAAGCTGAATACATAGCAGCAGTTGGATGCAGCACACAAATGCTCTGGATGAAAAGTCAACTTGAGGACTTCCAGATATTTGAGAGTAACATTCCTATCCTCTGTGACAATACTTCTGCTATTTATCTCAGTAAAAATCCAATTTTACATTCTAGGGCTAAGCATATAGAAATAAAACATCATTTTATTAGGGACTATATTCAGAAAGGGATTTTAAATTTTAAATTTATTAACACAGACCATCAATGGGCTGATATTTTTACAAAACCTCTTTCTGAAGATAGGTTCAACTTCATTCTGAAACATCTCAGCATGAAGCTCTGCCCACAATAAAATTGTTTTGATTCCATATCTTAACCTTCATAACTTTGTTTATTTTTCTGTGAACTACTAATCAATCGTTCTTCAGATCTTTAGAAGTACAGATTGTATCAGAATCTATCCATGAAGATCTGAGCGCTTCATTTCAAGGATAGAAATGTGCTGTTCACTCAAGCAAACAAGTGTCATCCAGTCATCATCTATTTTCTGAGGCTGAACACGCGTTCACGTTTCTGAAAAGGCAAAAGCGCTGATTGGATGCATTGAGACACATGTCATGGGTAACCGTTCCAAATATCTTTCTGAATCCCCTAAAATCAGCTATCATTAAATTATAATAATCATTATTAATTTCTCTCTCTTGCCGTTTATGTTTTCAAAATTGTTTAGAAATCTATTTAAACACACTTCACACAATTTACACTCTTTTACCTTCACTTTCATTTTCTATCAAACTTACTGATTTCAGTTTTCATACCTTCTCAAAACCCTTTCATTTTCTTCAATACCTTCGTGTGAACATGGCTTCTTCCAGCATTCCTACTTCAGGTTCCTAGAAAACAGGTTCATCTGAACAATATGAAGAACCTTACAGAACGCTTCTCACTCCAATCAAAAATCTTGAAGTTTTGTCAGAATTGATCGTGGATTTCAACAGCCTTCAAGAAAATGGGTTCAATCTCTCTAAAGAGGTTAAGGCTCAAGGCTGGGAAAAGTATTTTGACCGTATGGTGGGTCCAACATTTCCTATTCTGGTAAAGGAATTTTGGATTCACGCTTCTTCTTCAAATCATCAAGTTACGTCTTACATCATGGGGAAGAAGATTGTTATTAATGAGGACCTGATTGCAAGACTCATAGGCTACAGTGGTGGTGGTGTTCGTTGCGTTGACATGGTAGAAAGGTGCACTGATGCTGCCCTAATTTCAAGGGAGACCTTCACTCTGGGGCTTCCCTCCAGCAAGATAAGGGATTTGAAAGACAAACACAGAATTTGGGCCAAGATCATTCTGGGGTGCATCAATCACAGGAAGCCTACCAGCTCTCCTGACTACATTAATATTGATCAGCAATTTCTGATCTATTTCATCTCTCAGAAGGTCAAGGTGAATCTGGCTCATCTTCTGTTCAACCATCTGAAGACCAGTGTTAAAGAAAGAAGAGAAGAGGAGCGCACAAAAAGGGATTGGATACCCCTTGGAAGACTGATATCAGATATTCTAACAGAGAATTAGCTGATTGATCATATTACAAAGGCTCAAGAAATCAACTCTTTGGAAGCTATTGTGGGCAAACAGCTGAATGCTAAGAATCTGAAGAAGATGAAGTTGATTGAGAACATCAAGAAGGAACCCAGCGTCACTCCTTTTGCTGCAATCTCTAGCAGAAGAGACCCTCTGGATAACTTCCCTCTGTTCTCAGAGATTGACTCTAAACCAGATATAATACTCAGATATTTGGACGCTTGCAAGGCTGATAGTACAACATCTAATCTGAATATTCAAGATCTTCAGCAGAAGGCTCCAGAAGTTGTGCTGAAGAAAACCAAGAAAAGGAAAGTTGCAGCAGAAGGATCCTCCCAGCAGACTCCTAAAAAGAGAGGTAATCTTTCTTCTATAACTGTTTTAGATTCAATTGCTGTATCAACATCTATCCCAACTTCCACTCAACCTGAAAACCCCACACCTCAAACTTTTGACGACTTTGACATTGACTTTGATCCCTCTGAATCATTAACTCTTAGACGATCTCGCTTCCAACCTCAAAATCCAAACATTGATGAAACCCAACAAGAACTTGCAAAAGTTCTTTCTGATATTGACCAACATACTTCTGCTCCCATACAAGAAAATCCAAATCCTGAAACCACCACAGAACCACAACCAGAAATTCCCATCTCACCACAACCAGAAATTCCACCCTCTCCAGAACCAGAAATCCCACTATCTTCATCTCCTCAATCAAAAATTAATCCACCTTCTCCACAACCTGAACCATCTCACCTAGAAGTTCAAACTTCTGAGGCTTAACCCTCTGAATCCCCTGAACCAGAACCTCTGGCCATTCATTTGCCCTATGGCACCATTGTGAATTTTCCCCAACTTCCCTCCTCACCAGAATTAACTCCACCAAATTCCCCATCAAGTCCAATCATAATTCCTGACTCTCCCACTCCTTCACCAAAGAACAATCCATAAGACAACATCAAGACTATCATTGACTTAACAATTTTTGAACGTATTGCTGCCATCAACCACAAAACAGCTATCTCTAAACCAAAACATCCAGATGTTGGTACCAGCATATTGAACTTTGAAACAGAAGTACAGAAGTGGATCACTTCTCTGAAACAAGCTAGTCTTGTGCTGGTTGATCCTGCTGCATCAGACTACCTTTGGACAAAGTTCAGAAGATGGGTATGCTCTGAAACTTTTAAGTTGCAAGAACAGAGCTACGGACAAGCTCAACAGAACTTCAGCAATCTGCTGAAAGAAATTGAAGGTCAAGTTCTGAGCAAGCTGCTTAAAGAAGAAGTTCTCCCTCTGGACAATGCTCCTTGGTCTGAACACCATCCAACATCCAAAGTTCAACCTGATACTCAAGATCTGATGGTTCCTGCTGAAGCACTGGTTCAAGAAGAAGATATTACAGAAAGCTCTGAGAAGCATCCTGTTTCTGAAGATCCTCAAGCTTCCTCCATTGACAGGCAGACTCTTGAAGATCTGAAAAGATCTGATATGTTGATGCAGGAAAGAATGGATAAGCAGGACAACAAAATTGATGCAATAGCAAACATGTTAATCCAACAACAGGAAACCAACACCCAAATCAAGAGCATGTTGGAGGCTTTGTTCACACGACTTCCTCCTCCTTCTTAGAATTTCGTTGTTTTTATAACTTGTTTATCTGTAATATTTTTACAATGTTCTGAACTTATCATTGCTTCTGTTTTCAATATAAATGCATTTTTGACTCTGATTATTTGGGATTTTTGATAACTGACAAAAAGGGGGAGAAAGAATGATATTTTTCAATAACAGATTACTGAGACATAAGTCTCAAACATTCTGACATTCTGATCTATTTGAATTTCTTTCTTCTGAAAAGCTTGAACAGGTACAAAACTCTGACGAAAGATACAGTAAAGTTCTGATGCTCAAAGACTCATGGAATTAAAGGGAAGTAATCAACTCAGGGAGAGTTTTCTCTTCTTAGCTCTGATACCTTTTATTCTTTATTTTTAATTGAAAAAAATCTAGTTTTTGTCATCATCAAAAAGGGCAAGATTGTTAGAACATAGTTTGATTCTACAACCCTTAATTAGAGTTTTGATGATAACAAAATACAAGAATAAATAAATTCAAAGATATATATATAGAACAAATATGCTACTTAAAATCATGTTTTGTATTTACAGAAGTTCTGATGGAATCAGCATCAAAAGATAAGTAATACGTCAGAATCAGAAGATCAATAACATGTGCTACACACTGAAGCTTGATGAACAGAATCTGCGCATAAAACACTTTGACTCTGATCAAGATCCTTACCAAGTCATCAGCACTCAGAAGCATCAGTATAAGTTAAAGCAAAGAACACTCTGATTATCATAAAGAAGACTCTGAAGCATTACTAAGTATTCAAGACAGATTAATTGCTAACGGCTCTCTTCAAGACAAGATCTTCTCAAAAAGGAAAGAACGTTATTATCATTGAAAGTGATTTATGGACAACAATGTATTTTTGCCTTGGCTATATAAACAAGTCTGTGTGAGAAAAGAAAACGCTAATCTACACGCACACACTCACACATTTTGCTAAGCCTTCAAACCACGCTTACTCAATCGCATTAGCAATCCAGTTTTATTCTAAGCTTAAATTTGTGTATTATCACAGTTGTGGTATACTGTTTTATTAGAAAACATCAAACACATTATTGTTCAATTATTTGTAAAGAGATTTCCTTGAGATAAACCGGTCTGTGGTTATACTCAAGAAGGCTTTAACAGTTTTTAAAGTAGACTGTTGTAATCCTATTGAATATAGTGGATTAAGACCTCGTTGGAGAGAGGCGAAATCACCTTGACGGGTGGACTGGAGTAGTTTGATATCAAACAAACCAGGATAAAAATACTATGTTGCTTAAGCTTTTGATTTAAGTTTTACAATTCAACCCCCCTTCTTGTATTTTTCACATCTTCACTTTATGGCATTAATATCAACAAAAGTATCAGGATTCGGAAACAATGCCAAACCATAAATCAAGAGAGCCAGAATATCCTCGTACGCCTTGAAGTCTAAGCTGTCCCAGAAGTAATTAGCTTTGTCAACCAAAAAATTAGCCAGAAAAACCTTAGCTCCACTTCTAGTCTCCAAGTTAGCCATTACCTCTTCCTTGGTCAAGTGAAGGGCTGCAGCAATTTCTTCGGGCTTAAGAGTCTTTTCCCAACCAGTAAACAGAGTTTTTTCCAGGACGGAGATACCGATCAGCTCAGAGAACTCTTCTAGGGTAGGCACCAGCTGGAAGTCATAGAAAGTAAAACAATGGTACAGGGGATCATAAAATTGGACCAGAACACTCATCATTTGTTCGTCCAATTTTGAAGTGACCAAACTGAGAAGAGAACCATGCCTTCTGATGAAGGAAGTAGTGTCTGGAATCCTAACAACCAAATCTTTAAGCAGGGTAGGTACTTGGATAAAGTTGATCCGGATAGTATTCCTACGCATGGGCATCATGATGACCTACAAAACAGAGCAAAGATGAAACCCTCTTGTCCTTGAAATAGGTTAGTCCTTATGCAATATGTATGCAATGCTATGATGTCATGATGTCATGGTAAAGGCATACCACAAGTATCCACAAAAGGAAAACATGGTGAAGGCACACAAGTCACACAAAAGAGCCCTTAGATTTCAGGATGGCATGGAGCTTAGGTACTACCCTCTTTCAGTTCAATTGGTTTAAACCTGTCTTAAAAATAGTAACCGGGTTCTAGAGGATCTCAATATCACTGACTACCCTAAATCGGTCATAATTCCAGTTTAGCAACCTTTTCTTGTGGCCAGAATCATCGTGAGAGTTTAGTCTCAATGAGTGTAGCATACTACTACTGTTCTATGGCCAAGTTGGTCAATTTAAGGTTCTAAGGTCAGTTGGTGCTTTAATCACTCCTTAGAAGACCCATATTCTCCCCGTTCCAACACAAGGGATATCGGTACAGACCAAGGTGCCACACCAACGTAGCTAGTGCTTCATCCGTATCGGTCTACGCTGTACAGATCCCTCACAGTTTATTGCTACTTACCTAAAGGGTATCCCCAGATCCGGGTTAAGATCTATAAAACTCTGATACAAGCCCACAAAATTAAAGCATATAGAACATACAATTGAAAACACAATGATCTAATCCTAAGGTACACCTCACTTATAAAACTCCCCAGCAGAGTCGCCAGTTCTGTGATCGGTGGGAATAGAACTGACTATTTTGGAATACTGGTTCGTGTTTGCGTTTGTTTTTGCAAAATGTCGCGGTAAGCAAGAGTCGCCACCGTCTTTTATTTTATCCAACAAGGAAAGTACAAAAGCACATAAAAATTCCTTTTTGAGATATTTCTCGGGTTCGGGAGGCAGATTATAGAAAGGGAAGGTGTTAGCAGCCTTTCTATCCGTGGTTATCCACGGGCTCTTAGGTACTTGCTCATTTGTGTTTTCAAAAGTTTTCTTTTCTTTGTGATTGTGGGTTTGAAAAGAGTTCTTTTTTGAAGAGAGTGTAAGTGCGAAAAGTTTTGTTTTGTTTTAAAAGGAGAAAGTACTTAAGAACCATCTGCCTACTCGAAAAGGGAATTAAACTGTGCTAATGTCCTTTAAACAATGCTAGCCCACTATTGATGAGTAGGTAGCATCATCGTTGGAGTTTTCGGGTCAATTCGATTAAGGGACGTGTGGTCACTAAAGCAATGTTAGGACGCCTTAGCGATAACCCTAATGTCTTAGATTATTTTATCCGAGGCAACCGTTCCGAGGCAACTTATGATCTTTGGATAAGAGGGCGACCTCTAAAACTTCCTATACTCAATGACCACTTCGAGGCAACCAAGTGAGGTGTACCCTAAGAGTGGCATGTGCGAGTGTATTTTTTTTCAGTTATATTATCTTTGTACATGTTAATGGTGAGCTACTGTTGATTTTAAATTAAAATTGATTTGTCATGCATTGCCTATTATTCAAACATCTAACAATTAATGGTTGCGGAATTTAAATTGCGGAAAATAAATCTAAGCTACTACAAGGCGTCGGGTATTTACATCGCCAAAGACAAACTCTTTAAAATTAAATTGCAAAAAGTAAATAAAAGCGGTAAATAAATAAATAAAGTCCTAAGATATTAACTATTACATTCTCGAAGCAGTTACAATATTGAAATATGGATAAAAAAAACAATACGCGCGCGAGAAAATTAAATCAAAGTGTTTTTAGGGTTTTGACCCTTTTTCATTAAATAAAGCATATTTTTGTTATTTTTTGAATTAAAAATTAGTCTAAGTTAATAATTGAATTAATTAATTAAATGAAAATATTTTTGGTTTTTTATTTTAATTAAGGAAATAAAATAAGAATGGTTAAAAATATTATAAAAATCCTACTTCTATATTAATTTTAATTTAATGCAAAAGATATTAAAATTGAACCTAATTAAAAAACTAAATTAATTGACTAAAATTTATTTACAAAATAATAGAATAGTGAAATTAATAAAAATATTATTTTTATTTTGGGTTTTCTGTTTTTTTTTATAAAAATGTTAATTGGTTAATTAGTTAATAACAAAATAAATAATTAAAACAAAAAATGAAAATATGAAGGGAAAAAGAAATAACCCAGGGGGTGCTGGGCTTAATTTGGTGGGGGAATTAGCAAAGATCAGGCCCAAATTCGTCCAGCCTTGTTTGACCCTTGGAATCCAATGCATGTCTTTGACCAGGTAGTATGATGGGCGTGCAATCTGGGCCCCTGGATCTGATCTGAAATCCATCTGGCAAGTGGATCTTTGAGGAGCATGATAGACCACCTTTTGAGCCTTGCATGGGAATATCTGAAACAAAATTATAACAAAGTTTTGGGGGACCTGGGATTCGAACCCAGGTCCCAATGCTCAAAGACACGCCTGCCTTGCCAACTCTACTGCGCTGCTCAGTTGTTAGTGGAATGGAAAACAAATATTATAAAACAAACAAATAATTATGCCTGACAAAAAATAAAAACGCGCCATTTGTTTGAATGAACCAATGACGCTAAGACACGTCTTCGTCTTCTTCAACGAAGACTGGTTCGTTTACCTGCGGATTTTATTCCGCAACTAAATCCATGGCCCACTCCTAAAATCTTCCCTAGGCTGCAAAAATCAATTCCAAGACCATGGTTCGATTTGTCTGGGTCTCGTGAACACATCCATATCCATCAATTGGCTTGATTTCACCTGTAGCAAAAATTCCCAAACAACAACCTTCCAAACCCTAGGTTCGGTTATATGGTTACAAGCTACCAAAACAAAATCAAATAATGCAAAAACGTTCTAAATGGAACGATAAATATGATGGTGTCAAGATTTTGTCATAAAAACGCATGAATGAGAGGTTTTATTTTCGTGTGTAGAGGCATATTCAGGAACACTTACAGCGCGTTACAGGGGGTCTTAAGGTCCGGTTTTGGTTGCTATAGCTTCAGGAGGCTGCTGGCAAGAGAGCTACGTGAAGCTTTTGCCTTGGAAACGCCTCCAAACAAGAACTCGATCTCCCACTTTTCACACTTTTTTCCAAACTTTGTATGGACGTTTCTGCAGTGCTTTGTGTGTCTCTTTGGTCTTCCTCACTTGTGTGCATATAATAGAATGTGTTTAGGTCAAAACTTGGGCATTAAACCATATGCATTGAAGAATCAAGATTTGCTTTTGATCACCATAATCAAGTTGCCATATTTGCATCAAATATGAGATTTTGTGCTTGTTTTGACTTGGCTCGAGTTTGATTGAGTATCACATGATATTTGCAAGCTGTAATGATCACAAGAATCCCCTTACATCAATTTTTAGATTTTATTTGATTTAATATTGATTTAAAATGAATTAAATCAATAAAAATTAAAAAAAAAAGAAAAATAAATGAATGGCCATGAAATCAAATATGGGACACGTGTGTGGCATGACAAGACTATATCAAGTGGAAAAAAGTGGGCCCTTTTGTTAAAAATTGTAGTTTTGAGGATAGTTGTCTTTTGGCAAATTTGGAAAAATGCCCAACTTCACCAATGCATAACTTATTCAATTTTGAACTTTTGGAGGTGTTCTTGGACTTTTTAGAAACCTTGAGATGTCCTTTAATCAACCCTTTTGGTATCATCTCATTTTGATCTTCCATGCTCAAGTTATAAGCTTTGGCAAAAAAGGTGTTTTTGTTGACTTTCAAAAATGACCTATAATGTCCAAATTTGTAACTTTTTGTGAGTGCATTTCTTGATCTTGGGGTGTGAAGATGGATTGTAGGAAATTTCATCCTCTTCAAAATGAGATTTGGATGGGTCATTTCTAATAAAGTATGAGAAAGTTATTCTTGGTTAAAGTTGAGTTGACTTTTCCTACAAAACCCTAATTTAGCAACTTTTGAATCTTGATGAATCTTGAGCGATCCTTGATGAATCATGATCAACCCTTGATCAAATGATGAATTATCCTTCAAAATGATAATGTTGACAAAAAATATTGAGGTTTGACTGTATTTGGGACACAGTTGACTTTTGCCCTAGCACAATCGATTTTTGGGCCTCTTAAACAATTGACTGACCAAAGTTCCTCTGCAAGGCTTGAAAGTTGACATGGATGAACTTGAGAACATATGAGGGCATTGGGGAGAACTTTAGGCTATTTGGATATGAGGACCTTAATGCAACACAAAACCCTAATTTTTACTTGACTGCCTTAGGAGGTGATTTGACTGTCCAACCCTTGAGCCAACTTGAGCAACTTGAAGATTATTCTTGACATGTCTTGAGAAATATGGGAGGGAAAATTTTGGGGTACAACACGTAACAACTAAGAAACCTGTGTTGAACTGCTTCATAACCTCAACTTTGATCTTTTCAGACATCTCAGGACGTATACGACGAACTTTCTATTTTATATGGAGACAACCTTCCTTCATCGGTAGACGATGAACCACAATGTCAGTATCAAGCCCTGGCATGTCTTCGTACGACCAAGAGAAGATCTCAACATAGTCACGCAACATCTGGATTAATCTCTTTTTGACACTGTTTTTTAGGTTGGCGCCTATCTTGACTTCTTTCTTGTCCTCTTCAGTACCTAAGTTCACAACCTCAACTGGCTCTTCATGTGGTAGTATGGCTCTTTCTTCTTACATTAAGAGCCTAACAAGCTCTCCAGGTATTTCACAATCTTCCTCACCTTCGTCCTCGGCTAGATAGATCAGGTTTTCGAAGTCATAATTAGAAATAGCAAAATTGTTATCAATGGGATCCAGGGTAGATACAGATCTGCAATTTGTTGTGTGGGTATGTGTAAGAACATATAGCCATTTTGGAAGCAAATAAAGTAAAAGAAAAACATAGATCGCAAAATTTGAATGCAAATGTCCAATGACTTATTAAATGAAAATATGCTGATGAATAATGACAACCCTAACAAATAGACCATTGTGCCCCGAGTAAGGCACAAGACTTAAAGTCTATTGTTTAAATTAAATAACCAAAAAAAACTTGAAAGTAAGAAAACAGAAAATAGAATTTACTCCTGACTAAAGGAGATTGGGATAAAGTCTCCAGTCTTCCAATTGTTGAGCCCATTGCCAGTAGTAGGGAAGGTCCAACTGTCTATGTCATAGTCACCATCAGCTTCTTCCACAGTGTTGACATGATTGATGTGAACTCCATTGCTGTTGATGTGGATTGGCGGTCTCCCTAAATTAGCACGAGCACGACGGATAACCCTCTGAGCCAGAGAAGTGAAACCCAAACCAAACTTACGGATTTGTAAGGAATATCAGGAAGCTGACCCCAAACAGTGCAACCATCTTCTTCAATCACAACCTTAGCATCTTTTAGATAAGCCATTTTTGATGGAGTCTTAGGAACAATAGGAGCAAATTTATCAATCGAGGTTTTATGAGAAACAACTATAAAGGCCTGGCAAGGATTATAGACGAATTCACCATCCACCTCGACATACTTGAAAGAATTCAAATGGCTCGCCATATATTCTCCTTCGCTATAAACTGTAACGATCTTTCCCTACATGGGATACTTCAACTTCTCGTGTAAGGTAGAAGTAACAACACTTTCCCCGTGAATCCAAGGGCGTCTAAGTAAACAATAATAATTTGGACGAATATCCATCAAATAGAAAGTAGGCTCGAAGACTTGGGAACCCACTTTGATTAAAAGATTTACCTCTCCATGCATCATCTTCTTCGAACCATCAAAAGCTCTTACCATAATATCACTGGGTTTTAGAACAATCCCTTCACAGTCAAGTTTGTCTAAAGCCGCTTTTGGTAATACATTCAATGAGAAACATGTGTCTACCAACACATGAGATAAGATAGTGCCCCTGCACTCAATGGAGACATGCAAGGCCTTATTATGATTCCTTCCTGCGGGATTTAAGTCAGCGTCAGAAAAGCCTAGCCAATTATCAGTCGTCAGGCTAGTAATATGATTTTTTAACTGATCAACAAATATTTCTTGCGGTACAGGTGCAAATTTTATAAATTTCACTAAAGCATGAGCATGTGCTTCAGAGTATAACGACAAGGATATCATAAATATTTTGGAGGGTGTCTGTCCTAGTTGTTCAAGAATCTTGTAGTCACTCTTTCAGATAATCTTTAATATTTCCTCCATCTCTTGCTTGGAGGGGTCTTCAATAGTAACTTCTTTTAGTGCCTCATTCTGGTTAGGCTCAGTCATCTGTTCTTCGCCTCGAGTTTCAGTAGTATATTAAGTAACAGTGGCATGAACTAGTGCAGTAATAGCCTTCGGAGAGATCTCTGGAGAGAGAACCCTTCCACTTATGATAAGCTTACTAGTCCCAGCAATATTGCCAACATCAGGATCAGTAACTTCAACATTTTCATCTTCAACAGTCAATGGTTCCTGTTTGACGCCATGATAGTAGACATCATCTCCATAATTCCAAGAGATAGCCTTATCAGAGGAATATGGTATTGGCCCAACTGCAGGAATAGTTAGAGGAGCCACTCTAGGTTCGGAAGTAATCTTCATAGGACGCTTAGAAGTGATCCTTATTGGGGTACTGGAAATTGTAGACACGTCTTCAAGATTTAGGTATTGGGATGTACTCTCTACAGGAGGAGGAGCACAAAAGGAATATTCTCAAATAGGATCTCACGGTCATCCATCAAACACTGAATACCTTCTTTTAGCCATGCACAACCATTCGATTGGGATACACAGTAGTAGCAGTCTTCAACATAACCCAGAAATAAATTGGCTTGTAGCAGCTTCTCCTTAACAATCATCAAAAAAATAGTCAAATTATTCACAGTATAAACATAAGAAACATCTTCAATAACATTAACGCCATTGTCATGATTGGGCATAGGCGCAATAATCAAATTAGGAGTCTAAGGAGGATCAAATTCAATTTCCTTAGCATAAATCATGTCTTGGATCTTATTCTTTAGAGCCCAACAGTTGCTAGTGTTATGCCCAGGGTTGTTAGAGTGATATGCACACTTGGCGTTGAGATTGTAGCGGGGAGAGGAAGTGTTGGGATTCTTAAGAGGTTCTCTTAATGTAACTAGCCATGCCTTTAGCATGTCTTGTAATGCTTGAGCCAACGACGTGTTAATCTTTGTGAACTTCCTCCAAGGTGCTTCCTACCTACGCTGATTATTCTGTTGTTGTTGCACTGACGCATGATTGGAGATCAGTACTGCCGCCACATATTAGTTGCGATCGTTCTTATTATGACCCTTTTGGCCGTACATAAAATTGGATTCTCTCTTACCATTTTAAGTTTTTTTCACAGCATTTGAAGATGTAGCCACTTGAATTTTTCCGCTTCTGATTCCATTTTCCACATGTTCCCCTGTCAAAATCAGTTCAGTGAAACTAGCCAAATAACTTCCTAGCAGATGATTATAGTAAGGACCTGTCAGTTTTCTCATGAACATGTCAACTAATTCTATGTCATCCAAAGGAGGTTGAACTCTTCCCGCAAGATCTCTCCATTTCCGGGCATACTCTTTAAAGCCTTCGTCATAGCCCATGGTCATACTATGTAGTTGCATACGGGTTGGTGCAAGATCAACATTATACTGGTATTGCTTATAGAAGGCAGCATCCAAATCTTCCTAGGTGCGAATATTGGTCCCTTCTAGTTGATAAAACCATTCCAATTGTGTTCCAGCAGACTCTCTTGAAATAAATGAACCCACAACTTCTTGTCAGCAGCGTGCAGTTGGATTTTTTGAACATAAGACCTCAAATACAACTTTGGACAAAAATTTCCATCATATTTAGCAAAGACAAGAGTTTTGAATTTAGGAGGGATGACAACTCCTGAGACCATACCCAAATCATCAAAGTTCAATCCAGACACTTTCTGGATCTCCATAGCTCTTAGACGCTCTTCCAGCAGCTTATACTTTTCATTAGCTGGGGGATACTGCTCATCCAAATAATCATCTTCCTTTTCATTGGGACATTTGTTAGAACCATGGTTTCTTCTTTCAGTCTTCACACTCTTACTATCTTCATCCTGCTTGTCATCTTCATCAGATGGGATGTTAAGATCTTGAGCTTGCTTGACAGGACCTCTGAACCTTCTTCCCATGCTAAGAACATTAATTGGTTTCTTTTCTTTCTTCTTTTTATCACTAACGATAAGTACCTTCAATTCTTCCTGCCCCTTAGCTAAATTCTGGAACATCTGTTGGAATTGGGCATTTTGAGCTTGGAGATCTTTGACTGTTTGTTCAAGATCCATTTTTCTACTAAAATAAACAACCAGAAGATGAGAAAACTTATCTTGAAAGTACCTGTTATGAGATGCATGACATGTAGATATATATGCAATGTTTTCAAGGATCTTATGGGATAAAAAATATTGGAAAAGAAATCTGGTTGCAACTTTGTCTTGAAGAATTTTGAGCTTTCATCTTTGAACGTCCCTCTATCAGAATCAAGCTCACCATATCAAGTGGGTCCTAGCCTCTGAATCAAGAGAATATGCTTTGATTTTTGATGGCATCTGGTTAGAGGAAATCCTCTTGCCCCCTTGCTAGAAATTTAGCTTGTGATAATCCTACACCAAAAATTCCTAAGATCCTTGAAATGGTTAGTAAAAATTCCATGTCATGATGATATGATGTTATGATATCGTGTTCGTGTTGGATAGATAGAAAACACAAACAAATCACACAAGAGCCTCGGGTTTAAATGCTTGCATGAGGTCCATATGTAAGTACCCTTCTCTATTGAAGTTAAGTTGGCTCAACCTGTCCTAAAATAATAATTGGGTTCTATGGATCTCATATCATGGATCTTTCTCGAAGGTTTTATTTTAGTACAACAACTGACTTGCCACTAAAACATCCCTCGAGTCGAATCTCAATTAGCGTTGCATCGAGTATCAACCAACCTTGGATTACACCAAAGACGGCCATCTCACTACTTTCTAATGGCCAAGATGGGTCAATTAAGGTTCTAAAAGTTAGTTAGTGCTAATGAAACCACGCGGAAGCCTAATTTATCCTCAAATGACTCAAGGAACATTAGTACAATCCAAAGTGTCACACTAACCGTAGCCATCACTTCAACCATATTTGTCTATGCCGTATAGTTTTCATGATCTATTGCTACTTACCTAAGGTATCCTAGATCTGGGTGTAGGATCTTGCAAGAAAATAAACCCAAGTAAACCCTTAAGTTTAAAGCAAAAAAAGAAAACAGTAAAGCAAGTAAAGTGATATAACCCTAAGGTAACCCTTCTTTTTTAAGTACTCCCCAACAGAGTCGCCAATTCTATAATACGGTGGAAGAACAAACTTTTTAGTTTTATCCAAATGTGCAGATAGCTAAAGTCGCCACCGACTTTTCTTTTATCCAATATTTAGGAAAGGTGAAAAGAACAGGAAAGACCTTTGATAGATTTTGAGTTTGGGGGGTAAGTTATGAAAAGGGAAGGTGTTAGTACCCTTTCCATTCGTAGTTATCTACGAATCTTAATCGCTAGCTCACTTTTGAAAATTTGCTTCGTGTGTGTGATTTGTTTGAAAATATTTTGAAAAGCCTAAAGTACGACCAACTTTGTAATGGTTCTTGTATCAGTCCTTAAGAACACATACAAAGTGTTTTTTTTATAAATATTTTGAAAGTGTGATGTGTAAAAAATGTTTTTTAGAAAGATTGTGAGCAAGCGATTAACAGTTCTTACCCACTCAAGGTATTTCTTGTTATTTTCCTTCTCCTTTAGATATAGTGCTATCGATACCGTTAGTTTGTAAGTAGCCCTATCCATTGGATATGAAGGGACATGCGTAGGGTCATCGAATGGTCATTGAAGGCAACAAATAGTGATACTTTAGCAATTTATTGGAGGGACTAGATCATTTTTGTAGATAACACCAAAGGGTCATCGAGGGACTATGATCTTTATTCGAAGGGACTTTGCTAAATTATCCCTATTTTTGAGGGACATGACCATGTTACCGAAGGCAACAAGGAGAGGTTATCCTAGAGGTGCGCGTATGAATAGTGTATTCAGTTTAATTATTTATCTTTTATTAGGGTTTGATAACGATTATTTTTAGATCTTGCCATACATGCCTAGTTACTAACAGTTGAATATATACAGAAAATTAAAGATGTAGAAAGTAAATCCTAAGCTATTACAGGGCTTTGGGCAGTTACATAAAAAGATGCGAAAAACAAAGTGCGGAAATTAAACCCTAAACTATTACATCACGTAAGCAGTTACATAATAAGTAAAAAAATGCGGAAGAATAAATCTAAACTATTACAAGAAAAAGCCGTGCGACCTATACAATCGTCTAAATATTTAAATGCAATAAGAAATAAAAAAATGTTGAAAAATGTTTGAATATGATTTTATTATGAAATTAATAGTTAAAACCCTAAATCTAATTAATTTTAATTAATAAAAATTCCTAAAGTCTAATTAATTTTAAGTTTAAGAAAATATTAATTAACCTAATTAATTAGTAAATAAAAAAATGTCAAAATTAATGATTGATTATAAACCTAAACCTAATTTATTAGGGTTTTTAAAAATAATTAAATTAGGTTAATGGTTGATTAGAAAAATAAATAGGGTTAAGGAAAAAATTAGGGTTAGTAATTAAAAAAGAAATTAAAATAAGTTAGTAAAAATAAGAAGAAAAAAATTGCATGGGGTGGGTGTTGAACCCACGCCCTCCAGCCTTCTCAATGCACAACTTACCATCCAACCAACACGCTGGTTGTGTTATAAGGATAAGCGCTGCACATAATATGTGAAACCTGCATAAATTGGAAAATAACAAAAACAAAGTTGCAAAAGGCTAGGATCAAACCCACGCCCTTAGATACCAAAGCCTTAGCGTGCGTGTTCATGCCATTGGGGTGGCTGTTATATCCGATTGTATGATGAAAACAAATAAATATAAAACAATCCAAAACAGATGGACTGTTGAGGCGCCATAGCTCTAGCTCCGGTCGTCTTCTCCGGCGAGCTTCTTTTTGTCAACCTGTAAAATAGTGACCTTTAATGATCAAAAGAGACCCTACCCCCATAATTTGACCCTTGCGAATCCAATGATGGCCTTTGTTTTGGATGAATCATCCTGCATAATTTAGATACAAGGAAAATAGAGAAAATCAGTACAAACATAGTGATATACGATTCTGGAATTATGGGACTCATGCAAAGGTTCAAACATGTGCTATTACATCTCAGGAACACATTAGAGTCATCAGTATGAATCAAAACATGGTAAAAATGAAAATACGAAATTGAAAAAGTATGGAAATCGGTGATGCATGGGATGTGTATTTCAGGCCTCTTTGATCATCAAGGATGATCCCAAATTACCCTATGATATCCCAGGAGTCAATTTGGATGGTTGCTTTGTTTGAAAGTGGATTTTGAGAGGTTTCAAGTTTACCCTAGTTTGACAAAATTTAATATTTTGAGAGAGTGTTCTTGCAGGATTTTTTTCGTTGTCCTTGTTGTCTGAACATGTAGGGTATTTATAAGAGGGTTAGATTATATCAAAGGTGGGCTTGGACCTCTTGTAAAACAACCTTTGATTCTGGTTTGAAAATAGAATTGGAATAAGACAAAACATGAAGATTTGTTTTGAGAATAAGCTCCACACGGTTTGCAATGTAATCTTGGGCCTCCAAAAGATTTGAAACAAAAGCCTTTTAAGTCTTATACCTCCACTTACTATTTATTTGATTTAATTTGCATTTAAATGAATAAAAATCCAAATAAAGGAAATAAAAATCATAAAAAATATAAGAATGGTTTTGGGGGTCCCCTAATATGTCATGAGCACGTTTAAACTTCAAAAATTAGGCCCATTAGTCTAAAAGCCCAAAATTGTTTAATTGAGGTTTCATGCAATTTTACAAAATTACCCAACTTGTGTAACTCATAACTTGCTCAATTTTTGTCTCCTACAACTCTCATGTTGATCATTTTTCCATTTGAAGACTTTAACTTAATGTAAATTGCTTTGAAAAAGTGTCTTTTTGTTGACTTTCAAAATGATTTGTAATGTTTTGGCTCATATCTCGCAAATGAAGCATTTTTGGGTCTTGAGCTTAAAGAGACAGTTGTAGAGTATTGAATTTCCATCAAAATGGGCTTTGGTTAAGAATTTCCTGATCAAGCATGTGAAAGTTATGCTTGGTCAAAGTTCAGTTAGCTTCTCCTAAAGAAAACCCTAATTTAGCAACTTTTGAGTTTTCTTGATGAGTTATGATTAAAACTTGATCAAATGATGAATGTGAAATCAAAATCTTGATGTTTACCAAAAATCTTGAAGTTTGACTGTATGTTGACCACATTTGACTTTTTATCCAATATAATTGATTTTCACTTATCTGAGCAATTGACTGAGCAAAATTGTGATGTGAGGCTTGAAACTTGGCACGAGGGTTTTTTGAAGCATATGAGGAACCATGAAACTCACTTAAGGCATTAGAAGTCCCATTTTCCTTGAGAATACCAAAACCCTAGTTGTAGGCCATTGCTTAGGAGGAGGATTCATCTGATCAATTCTTGAGTAGTCTTGAGAACATGAGAAACCTTAGGAGCATGATAATCATATTGTCTTGAAAATGGGAGGAAAAATTTTAGGGTACAACACTCTCCAACCGAAATATTTAATTCGGAATGAAACCCATAATTTCTAAAGAGATTCAAAGGCCTTTGTTTCTCTAGCCCGATCAAGCACAATGTCTTGGACATAACCGAATCTTCCATGCCCGTCTCTGGCCGAGTATCCTTCTGCAGAATTCAGTTTCCAGTAAAACTCATCTTCCTCCATAGGGTTAAGCTGAACCTGTTGCAACACAGCTAACAACAACATAACACGATTTCTCATGGCTTTATTGAGATCCGATGGCAAATCGAAATTCCCCTAATTCCATTTGTTTGCTTGCGATTGCCCTAACTCCTCTATGTAATTGTCCTTCTTTAAGATTAATAGAAACAAGTCCTGAAACAACATACTAAAGTTGTTGTTATTGATCTGAACCTCCGTCTAGAATGGGATCCTTCGACCGTTTCCCACCTTTGCTTATATGTTACTTGCAAAGTCACAAATAGTCCCAAAACTATTTTTGAAGACAAAAGTTAAATCTTTCCACCATTTGGAGTCTGCTTTAAGGAATCTGGAACTTTCGTTAGACAAAACAAAATGGTTGATGTTACCGTATCTAGCCGTCAAAATTCCCTTCCAAATTGACTTGTTCTCTTTGATAATTCTCCACCCCACTTATACAACAAAGTAATGTTAAGTTCTTCAATCCTTTTAATTCTGAGACCGCTTAAGTTAAACGGTTTACAAATTTGCTTCCATCCTACCTAATGTATTTTTCTTTCATTTTCCTTTTTTCCCCCTAAAAGAACCTTTGTTGAATCCTTTCAATCTCTCTCCAAACCATCACAGGGGATTTGTAAAAAGAGAGCATAAAAATTAACAAGCTGCTAAGAGCTGACTTAATAAGAGTGACCCTTCCTCCTATAGACAGGACCCTCCCTTTCCAACCTATTAATTTCACTTTGATTTTAACCAATAAAGGCTTCCACATCTTCAACCTTTTAGGGTTAGAGCTAATTAGAATGCTGATAAAATTGAATTCCTTCTCTTCATACCTATAAGTCATGAAATTAGCAGCCGCCGAGAAAAAGAGAGAATTGATATTTATCCTTATCACTACTTTTCTGAAAGTTGACTCCTAAACCCGAGACAATCTCAAAACCTCTCAGGACCAATTTAATTGTCCATACATTATCCCGAATTCCTTCCTCAATAATAAGTGTATGATCTGCGAATTTCAATTAATCCACTTTGAAGTTATTCTTAACGAAAAAACTCATAAACTCACGTTTTCTCTGCTTTTCTCATTAATCTACCCAGCCCTTAAGCCACTATAACAAAAAGAAAGGGAGATAGCGGATCTCCCTGTCTCAACCCTCTTTCCACTGAAAAGTCTTTCAATAGACTACCATTAATTAAAATGGACATATAACTCATAAAAATGATAGCCTCCATCCATTTCAACTATAAACTCTCGAATCCCATCCTCTTCATCATATATCTAAGAAAGTCCTAACACACCATGTTGACCAGTGGTTTTTAGACAGGAATTTAGCATTTATTTTAGTTATCGTTTCGTTTAATTTATTGGTGTTTTATTTCATTTTACCGCATTTTATATTTCGTTTTGTATTTTAGTATTTTCAAGTTCAAAAGAATAAAACAGGACAAATCGGGGCAGAAAGGTGCAGAAGTCAGAGTTCCGGGAAAAGTGTTTCAGGAGCCCTGACACAAGTGGCCGTGTCGCCTGAAACGGGCCGTGTCAGGGAGAGGACTTGGTAAAGTGAAGATTGGGAGCAAGACAGAAGGCGACACGGGCGCCCGTGTCACATGACACGACCCGTGTCAAGTCAGCTGGAGTATGAACGTTGGGTGAAGAATGACAGGAGCTGACACGGGTGCCCGTGTCCACTGACACAGCCCATGTCAATTCAGTTGGGCCAAATGATGGAACAAAGCAAAGCACAGACGCTGACACGGGTGCCCGTGTCCACTGACACAGCGCGTGTCAGCCTAGGCGTATAAAATTCCAGTTTTGAGATTTTGCTGTATTCTTTGATCATTAAGGATACTTTGGACATTTGCATCACAGAGGGATGACCCGACACTACAAATACCTGATTTGGAAAAGAAAAAGAGGATTTTTGGAATGAAGAATAATTTGACGATAGAAGATTTAAGTCTATGCAAGTTTTGGAAGAACGAAGACCTTTCATGAGCGGAAGCAATTGAAGATCATATTTCACCATTAATTTGTGTAATGTCTATCTTTATTGTTATTGAAATATATTTGAATATTATGTGCGGATAAACCCCCCAATGCTAGGGGGTGTCCCTGATTTGCGAATGTATTGACTATGAATTATTGATTTTTAATACAATAGTTTCCTTTCAATTTAATCGTTCAAGGTTTCTAATGCTTTCCTAACCGGACCAATTAGGATTGAGTTACAGTTAACAACCAGCTAGACCATAGTTATTAAGGTTTTTGTACGATTAGGCTATAGTAGATATCACCTAGGACTAAGGATACCCTATAGTCACTAGATTTAACCCTTGATAAGATAAAGGCTTGACTCCATCAGATATTTCTAAGGACTTAGGATTGAGGATGGATGGTTAAAGGTTTTCTCACTAAGGACTTAGGGGAAAATAATATAAAGGGCCGGTAGTTGAAAGTAATGAACTTGTAGAAGAGATTAATAGTGAAGGTCACTACAGGGAAACCCACACACTTACCCCTAACATAGTATTCACAATAGTAACAAAGTCATAATTTACCTTCACATATTTTTAATTATTATTAAGTACAATAACCAAACCAAACCCCAAATTGAGTTTTGTTTAATTTAACCCTGCATTAAACTCGATAATTCTATGTAGTCCTTGAGATCGACATTCAGAGAATTTTCCCTCTTATTATAAGAGGCAAAATAATACACTTGTTATTTTACCGATCAAGTTTTTGGCGACATTGCCGGAGACTGCCTAATCATTGAGTTTAAGTTAGGTTTATTTACATTTTTTTTTGCTCTACAACTAAAACTAATTTTCTGTAATTTCCATATTTTTGTTTTACTGATTTTTCCTAACCTTTGCATGCGAGGAAAGTCCTCAGCTGAATTTCTGTTTGATGCAAAAATAGAAAGAAATTTTCACGCGAGGCATAGACTAACTCAGTTAGATAGACATGAGTCAGTAGGTTCTTCAGATCCTTCAAATTCAGAGTCTGAAGAGGTAAAACCAATGGATGAAAACCCGCCACCAGAGATACTTCTTTGGGACTACGGAGGAGCAAATTCTCTAATAGGTTGATTGACTATTGTGAATCAACCGGTCAATTGTTGCAAACTTTCAACTGCATCCTTCAACCCTCCTCCAGCTCGAGAACAGATCTTTCACCGGAAAGATCAACGAAGATGCCCATAAGCATTTGCAGAGATTTCTCATCATGAGCACTACTTTGAAGATTGAGGGGCACTCTAAAGAAGCCAAGAAATTAAGGATGTTCCCGTTCACGTTGTCTGAAGATGCTGAAGAGTGGTTCTACACATTGCCTACTGGACGTATCACCACTTGGGAACAAATAGAGCTAATTTTTCTTGATGAATACTTTCCTGCTTCTGTTTACATTTGTAAAAGATATGAAATTGTGAATTTTAAGCAGAAAGAAGGAGAGTCACTAGGTGATGTTTACAAGAGGTTCAAGAGGTTACTAGCAGCCTTTCCCACGCACAACATGAGTCAAATTGAGAAAATGCATATGTTTGTAAATGGCCTCCAGATGAAGACAAAACATCTGATTGATACAACAGTCAGTGGCTTAGCCAACTTTGCAACAACCACTAGTGTGAAGAAGATCATTGAAGAAAATGCTAAAAATGAGCACCTGGAGCTATATGACAGAGTTGTAAGAAAACTAGAGGGAATGATTGATTTAAACCTAGAAATTAATAAGCAATTAAAAATTTAAGAAGCCATTGTTGCAGAAGTAGAGAAGAAGTTGAAAGCAATGAATATGGGTACTCAACAGATATAGAAGGTAGCTTGTGAAATTTGTAGTGGACCGCACAATATTGTGCAATGTCTGGAAACACAACAACAAATTAAGGAGATAAATTTCTTGAGGAAAAACAACCCATATTCTAACACCGATAATCCTGGGTGGAAGAATCGTCCTAATTTCTCATGGAAAGATCAGCAACAACAAACTCCTCAAAAGGCAGAGTTGGAGGTAGTGATTGAAAAGATGGATGTCTAAACCTCTCAATTTCAAGAAGAGACAAGGAGTAATTACAAAAAGACCATAGCTGCAATAAAAAATTTGGAAGTTCAAATGGGACATATTGCACAACAGGTAGCTCTACAAGCACAAGAAAGACAAAAAAGTCATGAGAATGTGAACACTGTCAAAACAAGGAGTGAGAAAGTGGATAGAGAAAAACTAGATGAGGTGAAGTTTGACAATAATATCATAGAAGTAGAGCTGGAAGTGAGAGAGAACATGAACAAACAGGAAGAAGTGGTATCACCTGTAAAGTCAATTGAAGAGAAGACTAAACCAGTGATCAAGTTTTTGTATCCCTCTCGAGTGGCAAAGAAGGACACAAAAGAAAAATATTTTGAGAAATTTCTCAAAATCTTCAAAAAGCTAGAGATCCACATACCGTTATTTGAAGCACTCGATAAAATGCCTTTATATAAAAAATTCATGAAGGATGTATTATAAAAGAAGAGATCAACAGAAGAGGGATCAGTACCCGTTGACGGTAAATTATGTACAATTGCACCCGAGAGAAAAATACCTGTCAAGCGGAGGGATCAGGGGTCAGTTGCAATACCGTACACAATAAAAGACAGAGCTTTCAAGAGGGTTCTGGTTGATTCTGGCTCGAGTGTGAGTTTAATGCCATTATCGATTTTCAAGAAGCTCGGTATTGAGAAAATAAGCGGGAATGGAACAAAATTGAAATTTGCTGATCATACTATCAACTATTCATATGGGATAGCTAAAGATATCCTAGTGGAAATTGGCAATTTTTTTCACAGTTGATTTTCAGATCGTGGACATACCTGAAGATGAAGACACTCCTATCATTCTAGGTCGACCGTTTATGCTGACTAGTCGATGCAATTTTAATATCGAGACTGGTAATCAGACACTAAAATCATTTGATGAGGAGATAACCTTGAAGGTGTTGGAAATCAGGAAGCAAGTTGCAGGTGGAAAGGATAAATCTTCAGTCGGAATGATCAAAGTAGAAGGAGAAAGCAACAACTCAAAATCACAACCAGAATTAGCAGGAAAAATTTCTTAGGTGGCATCAATAAAAATCATAAATATAGTCACCAAAGAAAGAAGACAAACAAAACGAAGCATTAAGCTGAAAAGATAGAAGTTGGAAGTGGCCGGAATCACAAATGGGTTGAGACTTGTGATCTGAATGAGTTCATGATTGCGGAAGAAATACACAACAAGGTGTGGAAGAGGAAGCATAAGGGGATGAATAGTCGAGCCAGGCGATGTTAAACGAAGCGCTTCGTGGGAGGCAGCCCAAATTTTTAATAACTTAGTTTTTCTTTTTTGTTTTGTTTACAAGTAATAAAAGGGAGTCTTATTGGGGAAAGCTAGGAGGAAGCAGCATGCATTGCATTACCCTCTGTGAGTCACCTTCTCGAGCTTGTTTTGAAACATTGGGGTCAATGTTTAGTTCAAGTTTGGGGGGGGGGGGGGGGGGGTTATTTGCTTTCCTTCTTTTTATTTGATTTTCTTCTTCTTTCATTTTTGTTTATTTATGCAAATTTCTATGTAAATCAACATGTAGGAACCCTCCAAAGTTGGCCCAATTTTTTTTATTTTTAATCAAGAGCCTGATTCTCATAGAGTTTGGGAAGAGTATATATTGACAAAGGGATGCTTGTTAGAGGGTAGGATGTTCGGAATAACATGGATATGAGTCTAGCGTGTATATTTGTACCATAGTTCTTGAATCTTGAGAAGTACTCCTGAAGTAGTTTATCCTCACAGTCTGGCATAACATAGACTCACATGCATGTACGATTGAGGGAGGAAAAAATAAATTTGGAACCAAACGATGAAAAGGCGGTAAAAGGTAACTGGCTCGCTAAGTTGGGTAGCCTTCACCAGGTTATTTAGCCCAAAGTGGGTTGATCCCCAAACGTCATTCATAAAGGGCAATAGATAAACTAAATTTTTTTGAAAATTCCATTTGAATTTAAAAAAGGAGCAAAAGCTCTTATTTGCTGCCTGAGCAAAAAAAATTTCTTGATCAGTCTTGTGCATGTGACGATCATCAATAATGATCATTGCCTTAATTTGTCAGTCCGAATGAAAAAGGAGGAAATAAGAAAGAGACTTAAGTACAAAGCATAATTAGAGAGGTATCTGAAGAGGAAACTCTAAGTAAATATTCTTAAGCAAGCTCTTCGCATCATGTGAACATAGGACGGTGTTGTACCCCTAAAATTTCCCTCCCATTTTTCTTCAAGACATTCTTCAAAGGTCCTCAAATGCTTAAGGTGGATCAAGAATTGATCAGACAAATTCTCTTCCTAAATAATGGGTCAACAACCAGGGTTTGGTATTCCTCAAGGAAGATTGAATTTTCAAGGTCTCAAGTGGTTTTCATGGTTCTTCATATGTATTCAAGAATGCTCTTATAAAGTTTCAAGCCTTACATCAAAAGTTTGCTCAGTCAATTGCTTAAATGACTAAAAATCAGCTGTATTGAGTAAAAAGTCAATTGTGGTCAACATACAGTCAAACCTCAAGCTTTTTGGTCAACATAAACATTTTGAAGTCACATTCATCATTTGATCAAGGGTTGAACACGATTCCTCAAGAAAATCCCCCAAATCCTCAAAAGTCAAAAGTTGCTAAATTAGGGTTTCCTTAGGAGAAGTTAACTAAACTTTAACCAAGCATAAATTTTACATGCTTCATTAGATTTCCCCCAACCAAAGCCATTTTTAAGGAAATTCAATTCTCTACAACTTTGTCTCTCTACGCTTAAGTCCAAAAAATGCACCATTTGAGAGATATAAGCCAATACATTACAGCCTATTTAAAAAGTCAACAAAAAGACACTTTTTGTCAAGGCAACTTACATCAAGATAAATTCTTCAAAAGAAAAATTAATCAACATAGAGGTTGTAGATGACATCTTTAGATTTTCAAAAAGTCCAATATCACATTCAAAAGATAAACATTGATCAAGTTATAACCATTGCAAGTTGGGAAAATTTGAGCAAATGCATGAAGTTCAAATTGAGCAAGCTTTATATTTTGGGCTATTGGGTCATGGTTTAAGAGTCCAAACGCGTGTTATCCTCTCCCTACACCTAAGAATTCATTCATACACCCCCTTGACCCATTTTTATTTTAACTATTTTTATTATTTTTGATTTAAGTCATTGATAAGTCTTTTTCTAAATTAAAATCAATTAGACTTTAGGTTAATCATCAAGTTTTTTTTCATCAAACAATTTTCCTCTTATTTTACAATTTTCGCGCACCTTTATTATTTTCACATTTAATATTTTTCCCGATTTTGTAACTGCTAAAGGGTTGTAATAGTTTAATTAGGGTTTTATTTGCTTTCTTTCTCCCTGATTTTGTGGTTTGTACCCCCTTTACCGAAGCTTTGTAATAGCGTAGGACCTCTATTTTATGCTTTTACTGCTTTCCTTATAACTGTCTAGTTTAATAGGATTGTATGGAAAGATCTAAAATGAAATGCTAGATAACCCTAAATACAAGATAAATAGCTGAATTGAACACACTTTTCACACACTCACCTTTAGGGTAACCTCACTCGTTGTCTTCGAATTACAACAATCATGTCCCCCGAATGTGGGGACGCTTTAGCACTGTCCCTTGAAATCAAAATATCGTAGTCCCTCGATGACCTTTTCAAATTTTTCCTTCGGTAAACGATCTAGTCCCTTAGGATAAAATTGCTAAAGCGTACTTATAAGTTGCCTTTATGATTGTATGATGACCCTTGCCTGTCCCTTCACATCCAATGATAGGGCTTCCTACTAACTAGTGGTAGAGTAGCACTATCTAAGGAGGAGGAAAATAAAACAAAAGACTTTTGAGTAGGTGGATAGCTCGTAATCGCTTGTTCACAAAAAAAATGTTTTACATAAAACACTTTTCTCTAAAATACTTTAAAAAAACAAACATTTTATATGCATTCTTAACTTATATAAGAGTCATTACAAAATTGCGGCACTTAGGAATTTTTCAAAATATTTTCAAACAAACACATACACAAAACATTTTCAACAGTGATCTAGCGATTAAGAGTCCGTAGATAACTACGGATGAAAAAGGTGCTAACACCTTTCCTTTTCATAACCTACCCTCCGAACTCAAGAAAATTCTCGAAGGTCTTTCCTGTTCTTTTCACCATTTCCTTATTGGATAAAAGAAAAGTCAGTGTGACTATTGCTATCTACAACATTTGCGATAAAACGCAAAACAAGTTAGTTCTCCCACTGTATTAAAGAATTGGCGACTCTTCTAGGGAAAACTAAAAGTGGGGTTACCTTAGAGTTAGATCACTTTTAAATGCTTTCCTTGTTTGATTTTTCTGCTTTATTTTTAAAGGGTTGTTTGGAATTTATTTCTTGCAAAGATCCTATACCCAAAAATGGAGAACATTTTAGGTAAGTAGCAATAGATCATGGAAACTATACGACATATGCTGATATGGTTGAGGTGATAGCTATATTAGTGTGACACATTGGTTTGTACTGGTATACCTCGAGTCAGTCGGGGAGCATACTAGGCTTCTACGTGGCGTCATAAGCACTAACTGAATTTAGAACCTTAATTGACCCAACTTAGCCATTAGAAGGTAGTGAGATAGTCGGATTTGGTGCAGTCCGAAGTTGGTTGATACTCGATGCTACACATTGAAATTTGACTCTCGAGTTTTGTTTGGTGGAAAGTCAGTTGTTGTGCTAGACGAAGCTTATGGGAAAGATCAGTATTATTGAGATCCCTAGAACCTAGTTACTTCTTTAGGACAGGTTGAGCCAACTAAACTTCAAGAGGGTACTTACCAAAAAACCCCATGCAAGCCTTAAACCTAAGGCCTTGTGTCCTTTGCTTGTGTTTGATTATCTATTTGAACATAATATCATGACATCATAACATCATATCATGACTAACCATTTCAAGGATCTAGGAGATTTATCTTTGTTTTGTGTTGCAGGGTCATAGCTTCCAGTCGTAGGAATACCATCAGGATCAACTTCGTAAGGGTACCTCCTCAGCTTAAAGAATTAGTCTCAAGGGTTCCTGAAAATTCTCAATTCACCAAGAGACACAGTCATCTACTCGGTTTGGTTACTACTGGATTTTAGGAAGACATGATGAGTGTTCTTTTCCAGTTTATTTGATTCGAAGCATCACTGTTTTACATTCCCGGATTATCAGTTGGTTCTTACAATGGAAAAATTATCAAAATTGCTCGAAGTGCCTATTCTTAATCAGATACCTTTCACTAGTTTAGAGCAAGTTCAAAAACCTAAAGATGTTGCAATAACCCTAAATCTGAAACGACCGGACATTGTATCTAATTGGGAAACAAGGAACGAAGTCAAGGGTTTCTCTCCTAAATTTCTGATAGAAAAGGCTTATGGATTTCTAGATTCCATGAACATTCTTTCTTTTGAGGATATGTTGGCTTTGTTGATCTGTAGGTTGGTACTATACCCTAATCCAGACCAATTCATAGATAAGAATGCCATCAAAATCCGGTACCTACTTTACTCGGAGATGTCCTACATTCTCTCTAAATTCGTACTATAAATAAGCGAGGAACTCTTATGTGTTTCATACCTCTACTGTCCAGGTGGTTTATTTTGCACCTGCCTCGATCAGTGATCAAGAACGAACAAGGTTTAAGATGGTGTCAAAGGTTGATGTCACTCACTCATGCAAATATCCATTGGTGTTTTCGAGCTCAGGAAAATGTAACTATTATTGATCGCTATGGGGAATTCCCTAATGTATCTCTCCTCGGTATAAGAGGGGGAATCACTTATAAACCTTCTTTAGCTCTACATCAGTTTGGTTATGCTCGAAGGGACGATCCTCATGATATGCTCATTCAGGGTGTTGTATTCGACAATGGGAACGATCCTCAAAACTACCATCAAAGGTTTATACGTGCTTGGGGAATGGTCAACAAGATTGATAGCAACACTTTGGGACACAAGAATTCCATTCCTCTAGAGCCTTACCTCAGATGGGTGCGGTCTTGTTTTCAAAATCTCAAAATGCCATATCTTGTTATCCTACCAGTGATCATAGAGCCTATAGTTTAAGGGGACATTCCTCATACCGTTCTTCATCCTGATATGCCTACCGACTTTGAAGAGCTACAGATATCCTGGATTTAGCTTAAGGAAGAAAGAGATACCTTTGAAGCTTAGTTCTATGCCAGTGAGAAGAAAGTGTTGGAGCTGACGAAATGACTCCACGAAGACTAAAGCCTTAACGCATATGTCAACACAAAGAGGAAGCGTCCCTAGGAGACTTAAGTTTATATTGTTGCTATTTTGTAACTCTTTTTATTAAAATAAATTATAATTTGAGCTAATTATAAAAATTTCTCTTGTTTCCTTTTGTTTAAACAAATTTAAATCCCATAAAGATCCTTGAAAACATTGCATCTACATATCATGCATCATTACATAACACTTTTTCCCATACATGTTTTCTAATATTCTTGCTGTTTATTTCAGTAAAAGATGGCTCTTGAATAGACTGTTAAGGAACTTCAAGCTCAAAATGCCCAATTCCAGGAGACCCTCCTGAACATAGCTCAAGGGCAGAAAGATATGATGGCGATCATCGCCAAAAAGAAGAAGACTCGAAAGCCAATTTCTATTCTCAACATGGGAAGAAGATTCAAAGATCCTGCTAATCAAGTTCAAACTGCTGATATCACCGCTGATGAAGATGACAACCAAGAGAAGGATGGTAGAAGTGTCAGGGCTGAAGATGGAAGCAAGCTTGGTTCTGGTAAAATTTCTAAGGATGAAGACTATTATGATGAACAGTATCCCCCTGTTGATGACATATACAAGCAACTAGAAGTCCGTTTAAGGCTATGGAAATCCAAAAAGTGTCTGGATTAGATTTTGGAGAGCTGGGTCTTATTCTGGTTGGTTGGTCTTTAACTTCCATAGCTTGCTTCACCTTAGAACCAGAAGGTTTTCCATCAACCAAAGACATTTTCGACCCAAAAGTTTTAGCAGCAGTAGCTTCTAAAGTACCAACGGTAGCATCACCCAGTTACTTAGATTCAGGATCTGGAACCTCTGGAGCAGGAAAACACAAAGGAATGTTTGTAATGGTTTCAAACCATTCCTCATACTTCCTCTTAGCCTTTTGACGACAGATGGATTACATGATATCATAGTTAATCTTTATCCATCTTCTGAAGTTAATCCAGATATCATCTATTTGTTAGAATAAGATTTGTGTCTACAATATAATCTTAATGTTTTGATGATAACAACACATATATTTGATGAGTAACAATTTTATTTCTAATAAGTTTCTTAAGTGTGCATATAAGAAATTCTAATTGATTCAGGACTATTTTCTGGAGAATAAAAAATACGCCAAGCACATCAGAAATACTGTTCACATCCATTTCTGAAGAAACATCAGTAGTTTGGAAGAATGCTGAATGTTCGCCAGGAAGAGGATCACATGTGTACTTCTCAACAAGCTGCTTCTTTTGGAGTCACAAGTCAAGAGAAGAAAGAATTTTTAACAAGTTGCTGCTTCAAGATCATAAATCAAGAATGTACAAGAAACAAGCTTCCAACGCAAAGATCATAAGTCATGATTTGCTCATCGGATAAGCTGTTGCTTATAATTCTTAAGAAAAAGTCAAGATCATGAATACATGAAGAGAAAGCTTCTACTTCCAGATCAGAAGACAAGACTTGTTCGTTAGAAGAGTTGCTGCCCGTGTTTTTGAAGACAAAGTCATGTTTTTGAAGACTCGAAGAGTTCATGGAATACACGCTTTAATTCAACATCAGAAGTATTCCACCAGAAGAAAGGATGAAAGAAAGGAAGATCTTCTGGACTCAATTCTAATCAACATCATATAGTTCCTTATAAGGCAAGATCAAAGGATGATATCTTATCAAGCCAATCTACTCAAGAGAAGAACTATTGTGACCGTCTCTAAAGAAACATCAGCAATTCCAAGGAATGATGAATGTTCATCAGAAAGGGAATCAAGTACGTTCTCACGAAAGGGCTACTCTTAGATATCAAGAGAAAAAAATTCATGATCATACACCAAAATGTAGCTCACATACGTTGTTGATTTCAGCTCAATCCAAAGATCAAAATTTAAGAGATCAAAAAGAAAAGAACTCAACGTCAAAATCAGATGTACTGATATAAGCTTTTGCTTCAGAAATCAGACATCAGATATGTAACTCAGAAAATCTGATTATCAAGAATCAAGGATCAGTTCAAGAAGTCAAGATTAGAAAAGCTTTCACTCTCAAAGAAGACATTGTTTATCAGATAAGTTGTTTCTTATATATCTGAAGAAAATATTCAACTATCTGAAAGACTTTGACTCTACAAATATTGTACCCCAATATTTGCCCTCTCTTTTTTCAAGGATTCTCAAGGAATTGATCAGAAAAATCATCTCCGAAGCACCGGGACCCCAAATTAGGTTTTTGACTGAGAATGACCAATCTTTGATTTTTGACCTAATATCTGACTTATTGGTTGGAAGCATGATCTCAAGGATCCGAGCGCATCATTTTGACCTAATCGCATATTTTAATTCATCTCCTGAGATCAGTGGATTGATAGACGAAATTCGGCCAACTGGTGGAAAAAGTCAATTGTACACTAAAAAGTCAAACTTTGACTTTTTGACCAAAATTGAGTCCCAAAAATCACGTTTCATCAAGACATCCAAAATATGAAATTTGATCATAAAAAATCAAGAGAGTCAAAAATCCAACTTTTGTAAGACTTGGAAATTTTTCTAAGTATTTTCTATACTTGCTAATCTCATTGCTTCATGACATCTTTTCACTATAATTCAAAATAATTCAAGTTGTCACAAATAATTCAAGATATTACAAATAATTCAAGTTATTACAAAGTGTCATTTTTGCAAGAGTACAAATCCTAGGTTTGGTCTAGTTTGAACTCTTCCCCTTTGACTCAAACCTTGCCACTATGCTGCCCACAAGCATGCTTTGTCTTTGTTACAATCTGCATAAATTGGTCCACAAACCAGAATTTGTATCATGCTACAAACAATGCTGCCAAGCCTGCTGTATTGCCCACATAACAGCCCAAAACCATGTCAAAAGACATTTTGCTATGCTGCTATAAAAATAGCCCTGCACCAAGCTCCCACAACACTCCAAAACTGCTGCAAAAAAATAGCCTTGCTATGCTACTGCCAACCCAGTCCAAGCCTGCATTATCTCAGCCCCATGTTTGCATCAAATTTTCATATGAGAGCTGCATCTAAAAGGCAATGATGCATCACACCAAAACTCTTCAAATTTTTATTTGTTTCTCTCCCAAAATCTCAGCAAGACTTCCTCAATAAATAAACTATTTTCAAAACACAAAAAGCAGGGATTTTGGAGAGAAAAAGGGGAGAGGAGAAAAAAATCAGAACTCTTGTTAAACTCTGCTCATTCATAAAACTCTGCTCATATTCAACTCTGTTTTCACTCACAAAACAGAAAAATCCTCAATCTATTATTGTATAACCTTGCAAGCTTTCCCATAAATCAACTACCCAAACACCTCATATACATCACACATAGATTGTTCAAACAAAAGAATAATTTCTGTAACACCCCTATCATCACCTTCCAAACATAAACGGAAAAATAATATTTTGCAACTTTGACTGGGTTAGAGCGATTCTGGAACTTTGCGGCACAAAGCAAGGATTGGAGCAGCTCTAAAGAGCAGCTCGGTCAATCACCACTTCGCATCCGGAGACATCCATACATACTCTAAAGTTTCACTTCAAGAGGTATACTTCTTTTTTTCAAACTGTAATATCTTTATTCATACATAATTTGTTATTTGTGTTCAAAAGATATAAAAAAAGATAGATCAAAAGAAGAAAACTCAGTGAAAAAGCCAAGACATGGGGATGACATGGGTGCCCGTTCCACACGACACGGCCCGTGTCAGCTCATCTGTTTAGGAATATACCAAAAAATGCAGGACATGGTTTTGACATGGGTGCCCGTGTCACAGGAAACGGCCCGTGTCAGGTCTACTGGAACTATAAGCTAACAAATATGCAGGACAAGATGCTGACACAGGTTCCCGTGTCACAGGACACGACCCGTGTCAGGTCTACTGGAGCCAGAAACGTGCAAAGTGGTATGTCAGGGCACTGACACGGGTGCCCGTGTCATAGGACACGACCCGTGTCACAGGACACGGCTCGTGTCACAGGACACGACCCATGTTAGCTTAGCTGGTGCATAAAGAAAAAAATGTGCATGGATTATTACAGGGTGCTGACACGGGTGCCCGTGTCACAGGACATGACCCATGTCAGACCAAACCGCATAGATCTTGATTTTCTTTGTAATTTTTTCTTTTATTTTCATTCGATTTGGTTGTAATAGTAAAATTAGGTTTTATTTGCTTTTATCTCCCCATTTTTAAGCTTATATCCCCACCCCCTAAAGTGATGTAATAGCGTAGGATTTTAATTTCCGCAAATTCATTGCTTAATATAAATGATAGTAATTAGGGTGTATATGTCAAGATAAAATCAACCTTAGAGAACCCTAATCTCAAAGACAAAAATGCATGCAATCATAACACAATTCACACAGGCACCTCTAGGGTATCCTCGCTTGTTGCCTCGAAAAATAGTCATGTCCCTTGAATATGGGCGCTTTAGCAAAGAACCTCGATAAAAAAGATCATAGTCCCTCGATGACCCTTCGATGTTGCCTTCGGTAAAGCGATCTTAAGTCCCTTATGAAAATTGCTAAAGCATCTCATAAGTTGCCTTCTATGACTATACCTGACCCACACCCGTCCCTTCACATCCAACGATAGGGCTTCTTACCAATCAATGGTAAGATAGCAACATCTAAAGGAAGAGGAAAATAAAAAAGACCTTTTGAGTAGGTAGGACTCTCGTAGTTTCTTGCTCACAAATAAAAACCATTTCCACACTTACACTTTCAAAACATCTTCAAAAAACAAACATCTCTTTGAACTATTTTCAAAACAAACACTTTGTATACATTCTTATAGAGCTGAGAATCATTACAAAGTTTTCCGAAACAAAGACGTTTTCAAAATACTTTCAAAACCCACCACAAACACATTTCAAACAAAGTAATTTCAAAAGTGATCTAGCAAGCAACTAAGAGCCCATAGATAACTATGGATGAAAAAGGTGCTAACACCTTCCCTTTTCATAACCTACCCCCCAAACTCAAGGAAATATCTCAAAAGGTCTTTTTCTTGTTCTTTTCACCATTTCCTTTATTGGATAAAAGAAAAGTCTATGGCGACTCTTGCTCTCCGCAATAATTGCGATCAAACGCAAAAACACCCGAGTCAGTTCTCCTACTGTATTACAGAACTGGCGACTCTGCTGGGGATTGGAAAGTGGGGTTACCTTAGAGCTAGATCACCTTTAAAATGCTTTCTTTGTTTGAATTGCTTGCTTTACATTTTGGGTCCTTGTTTGTGCTTGTTTTGATCCTCTACCCTGATCTGGGAACATCATTGGGTAAGTAGCAATAGATTGTGGAAACTGTACAACATAGACCGATATGGTTGAAGCAATGGCTATGTTAGTATGACGCGTTTTTTGGTACCGATATCCCTTGTGTTGAATCGAGGAGATTACGGGGCCGCTGAGCAGTGTCATGAAGCACTAACTAACCTTAGAACCTTTAATTGAACAACTTGGCCATTAGGAAGTAGTGAGATAGACGGTTTCGGTGGAAAGTTGAAAATTGGTTGATACTCGATACTACGCTCATTGAGATCAGACTTTTGGGATATTTCGGCCGCAAGAAAAGATTAATTATGCTGAGACAATGGCCAATGAAGGAAGATCAATGATTTTTAGATTCCCTAGAACCCGATTATTTTCTAGGATAGGTTGAACCAACTAAACTTCAAGAGGGTACTTACCTATAAACTCCATTCAAGCCTAAACCTAAGGACTTGTTTGCTTTGTTTGTACATAATGACTTATTTGCTTTTGATTGTATATGTTTGTCATGACATCATACCATAGCATTTTCAATAACCATTTCAAGGTTCTTAAGGGTTTATGATGTAGGGTTATGTTGAACCAGACATCTATCAAGGGGAAAAAGGATTTATTTCCCTCTAACCAAACACTCTCAAAGACCAAAGCATGGTAACTTGAGTCAAGGGATATGACCCACTTGACATGGTGAGCTTGATTCTCGTAGAAGGGCATTCAACGATACAAAGTTCTCCAATCAAAGCTATAATCAAATTTCAAATTCTAACATCTTCTTTTGTTTACCCCACGAGATCCTTAAAAACCTCACATCCACATATCATACATGTCATCATAACAGGTTTTCCCCATACAGGTTTCTCATCTGCTTACTATTTGTTTTAGTAGAGATGGCTCTAGAAAAGACTATCCAGGATCTTCAGACCTAAAATACTCAACTTCAAGGATTGTTCCTGAACTTATCCAAGGGGCAAGAAGAAGTGAAGGCACTCCTCATTGAGAGAATGACCAAGAGGAATCCTGAAGACAACAGGGATGACTAGTTAGAACAATTACAAACTGAAATGGCAACAATGAAAGTCCAGATGATGGGACAAATGGTGGTCCAGATGGATCTTATCCAAAACTTGGCTTAGGGACAAGAAGAGTTGAGAGCCCTTGTCAACAAGCTTTATCAAGACAAATGCAACCATATGGGACAAACAACTAGAATTGGGGATCGAGTCATTAATCAGCCTCCGATGAGACAAGAAGTTGGTTTGGTCGAGAGAACACCCTTCAAAATGGCTACTATACCAAGATTCCAACAACAACCTCGCCAACCACGACAAGGGTGTCAGTGTAAGCAAGAAAGACAATTTGTCGAGATCAACATGTCCTTGACTCAAGCATTGCATCACATGTTGGAAGCCAAGATGGTTACATTGAGGGAGCCTCCTCAAAAACTTAATACTTCTTCTCCTTGTTCCAAACACAATGAAAAGTGCGCATACCACTCCAACAGTCAGGGACACGACACTAAGACATGTTGGGCATTGAAGAACAAGATTGAAGACCTGATTGACAAAGGAGTGTTGGAGTTTACACAAGATGGTTAATTGGAGTTCTTCTGTCACCTTTCAAAGACACACCGTCTGAAGCGAGAAGCTTAGGCAGAGAAACTTTTGTTTATTCGAATTTTCAGTTGTAATTTCTTTGTTTGCTTAAACATTTGTCCTTATGCCAGACTTTGGTTATTCTCATTAATGCATTGCATATGTTTGTCTTGAGTTAATCCATTCGTTTTCACTATACTGAAATTATGCTTTTACCTCTTTTTGTATGATATTCAACTCTCAACTACAAGTCTAAAGCCTTTAGAGGGAGGATGACAAAAACAATATCATGATTTCATATAATATGCTTTTGGACAAACTTTGATGATGATGTACAAGCGTTCTTTTAATTCCTAAATAGTGAAGTTATAAGGAAGATAATCCCTAGCCAACCCCTTTGAGCCAAAGAAGTTGGAGTTTCTTTTTCACACAAATTGAAACCTTTAATCAGAACCTGGGGCAGGGTAGCTTCTCAGTTAATCCAAATGCGCGTTCAGTCGGCCTTCACTTCGTACACAATGAATGACATCAAAAACATCCTTCTGAATCAAAAGATGGAAATGGTTCCCTGTCAAATAGGCAGTCATTATCTCTCAAAAGAAAAATCCCACTAATTCAAAACCTACGAATGAGACTTGAGAAGAACTGGGGAATCCCACTGACTGTAGTCTCAAAACATAAAAAAAATAGTCAGGAAAAATCATGGATAATAAATCAAAAAAAGAGGCTGCTACAAATGATCAACAATAGAAAAATGTTGCAAAAAAAATGTCTGCCGTCACAAATAAACTTAATTTATCCGAACCATCACCAAAATGTCATTCCAGATTCAATTGGAATCCAAACACGCAATTAACTGAGTATAGGACTGGAGAACATCATGGAGAACGAGTTGGGTACGAATAAAATTTGAGTCTTATCTTTTGTTTCTTAAACCCTGAACCAGGCCACGTTGCAACCCTTTAAAAGTCCTAATTGAAGCATGGGTTAGTTCGAAAGTATGCTGTTACAAAAGGTATCCTGACTCCTGTAAGGCTCACTGTAAATCCTGAGTCAAATTCATATTCTTACAAAATTCTTTCATCTGCTAAAAATTGCATTTTCAAAACTTCAAGAAAAACATAAACTTTGCATTGTTTGAATATCATTGTTTTCATTTGGATAATTGTTTAACAATAGAGAAATTTGCACGACGAATATCCAATGAATGAAAACTCTCTCAATGAACTGAATTACTTCAAAGGGAAAGACACTTCCAATGAAAAAACCTCCATAATTAAGGGGCATAACATGATTATTGTCCAACATATCCGGGGAAGTCAGGTCAAGATTCCACGAAATCTCTCATAGCCGGGGGCAAGTCTCCATCCGAATCACTTGGGGCATCGAACATGAATTCCAGTAAAAAGGTCACGCATGACCAAGCAAAATTTTTCTGACAGTGCTACAACACTTGCTATTATGAACAGTGACAAATCCTCACGAAGTCCCTTTCATAAGGTGATCCCCTATGAAGTCTCCAGAGCCACCTCTATAAGGTTATCCCCAAATAATAATCTTCACGGATAAGGGTCCAAACCCCACAAGGCCAAATTCATGGATATCTCCACAGAATTATCCCTACAAAGTTGGATTCATGCAATCCCCAACCAGAGTTTCAATCCCAGGAAAACCCAATCCCCAGTCGAGTTGGTCTTAAAAGAAAAAGCCTTATGGATTTCTCCCTAAAGGAAACAACTCTCCAGCAGGTCGTCGAATTTTATCTTCAACTGGGTTTATTTCCCCAAAAAACTGCAAATTCCCCAGCTTGAGTTTGTTTCTCAGACTATTGCAAATCAATGAACGAAACCCTTTAGCCCTGGAAGAATCTTTGCAATCCCCAACAGAGTTGTTACTATCCCCGAAAGTGACTGTGAAGCCTGGAACCCGACCGAATAACAGTTGACTCCATTCCTCCAAAGCAAGTTACTGTGAATCCTAGACCCGACCAGATAACAGTTCAACTTCATCCTTCCCGGTAAGTTACTGTGAAGCCTGGAATATGACCAGATAACTGTCAACTTCAGCAAGTGGTTATGAATCCTGGAATCCGACCAGATAGAAATTGACCTCATCAGTTACCGTGAAGCATGGAATCTGACCAGATAACACTTAACTTCATTCTCTCAGAATTTTTTTGTGAAACCTAGAATCCAATTCGATAACAGTTAAATTCAGTAAGTTACTACGAAACCTGGAAATCGACAAGATAACAGTTACTTCAATTAACTGCAAAGCCTGGACCCGACCTGAAAATAATTTGAGTTGCTGAAACCTGGACCCGACTAGATAAGATTAAATCTCAATTTTAAGTTACTAAAGCCTGGACCGACTAGATAATAGTTTAACTTCTTTAGTTACTGAAAAGCCTAGACCCGACCAGAAAACAGTTCGAGTTGCTGAAAGCTGGACCCGACTAGATACTAGTTAACCTCAAGATCGAGTTGCTGAAACCTGGACCCGACCAGATACCAGTTAACCTCAAGATCAAATTATTGAAACCTGGATCCGACCAGATATTAGTTCGAGTTACTACGAAACCTGGACCCGACTAAATAATAGTTTAACTTATTCAAATCACTAACAAAACTCCTCCTTCCTAGTAGAGCTTGCCACTATCCCTAGTGAGTTGCTGCAAAGCCTGGAAGCCAACCAAATAACAGTTAACTTCTTTATCCCCAACAAGTTGTTAACTCCCATTCTCTCCAATCAAGAGATAACTCCCCAGTAGAGTAATGGACAACCAAAGCTCCTGAAATATATTCCCCAAGCAGAAATCAACACTCCACGCAGAGTTTTCTCAAGCAAAGTCAATGTTCCCCAGCGGAGTTCTCCTCAAACAAGAAAAGCAGGAATCCCCAGCGGAAACATCCTAAACAAAGTTCGAAGATACACATACTCTTCATCTCCGACAGTATTTTGGGATTTAACTTCCCAAAACTCCCCAGCATTTGTCAAGGTTTTATTTTCCTAGACAAAGATACTTCAGTAAGCATGTCACATTTATACATCATATTACATACATGATAAATGCATACAACATAATCTCATTTATTTTGAGAACATCATTAAGCCATGCATACATCTACATGCAACTAACCCTCTTCCTTGTAGGAAAAATCAATCAACAAAAATCCTCTTCTGGAAAATACCACCAACATTTCTCAAAAGGTCAGAGATTAATTCCTAAAACAAGCCAGGGCAACTATCTCTACGACCAAGAAAAAGCAAGTTTCGGATTAATACTTGAAACAAGACAGGACAACTATCTGTGAACAACTGATTATAGATTAATACTTGAAACAAGACATGACAACTATCTACATGAGCATATTGAAGATTAACTCCCGAAACAAGACGGGGAAACCATCTTTCTTTCTTTTTGGTTAGATAGAGATTAATTCCTAAAACAAGCCAGGGCAACTATCTCTACAACCAACAAAATGCGACTTATGGATTAATACCCGAAACAATACAGGACAACTATCTATGAATAACTGATTGTAGGTTGATGCCTGAAACAAGACATGACAACTATCTACATGAGTAGATTGAAAATTAACTCCCGAAACAAGACGGGGAAACTATCTTTCTTTCTCTAAGGTCAGAGACTAATTCCTGAAACAAGCCAGGGTTACTATCTCTATGACAAACAAAAGCAAGTTCCAGATTAATACCTGAAACAAGACAAGACAACTATCTGTGAACAACTGGTTATGGATTAATACCTGAAACAGGACAAGGCAACTATCTACATGAGAAGATTGGAGATTAAATCCCAAAACGAGACGGGGAAACTATCTTTCTTTCCCTAAGGTCAGAGATTAATTCCTGAAACAAGCCAGGGAAATTATCTCTATGACCAACAAAAAGCAAGTTCCAGATTAATACCTGAAACAAGACAGGACAACTATCTGTGAATAATTGGTTGTAGATTAATACCTGAAACAAGCCAGGACAACTATCTACATGTGCAAATTGAAGATTAAATCCCGAAACAAGATGGGGAAAATATCTTTCTTTCTTTTTGGTCAGATAGAGATTAATTCCTAAAACAAGCCAGGGAAACTATCTCTACAACCAACAAAAAGCGAGTTTCGGATTAATACCTGAAATAAGACAGGACAACTATATGTGAACAACTAATTGTAGATTAATACCTGAAACAAGACAAGACCACTATCTACATGAGAAAATTAAAGATTAACTCCCGAAACAAGACGGGGAAACTATCTTTCTTTCTTTTTGGTTAGATAGAGATTAATTCCTGAAACAAGCCTGGGCAACTATCTCTACGACCAACAAAAAGCAATTTCTAGATTAATACCTGAAACAAGACATGACAACTATAATGGAACAAACTAATTGTAGATTAATACCTGAAACAAGATAGGAAAACTATCTACATCAACATATTGAAGATTAACTTCCGAAACAGGACAGGGAAACTATCTTTCTTTCTCTATGGTTAGGTAAAGATCAATTCCAGAAACAAGACGGGGCGACTATCTTTATCACCAATGGCATGAACTATCGAAACAAGGCGGGTTTACCAATAAATTGATTGTATATCAATTCTCGAAACAAGACGGAGCGACTACCTACATGACAAACACTTCCTTCAAAGACATCTATTATTTCAATATAAATGAACCAAAGTTTTAATCTGATACTTCTTCCAATTTCTACCAACAGTCATGCTGGATGGCATCCATAAGCCCATCTCTAACAACTCTCCGTCACCTCTCCAAATGGCATCTTTAAGCCTATTCCCAACATAATCAACCAACATATCATCGAGTGCAAATTTCTGGGCACTCTAGTGTTCAATCATCTTCCACCTTCAAGTCACGAATGACGGACCCGCCAATCTAACTTTTCAGGTTTAAGAAGATTGAACAGGGGAAGCTGTCGTACTCCAAAATTTTCCCTCTCTTTTTCAAGGATTCTCAAGGAATTGATCAGACAAAATTATCTCCGAAGAGCCGGGACCCAAAATTAGGTTTTTGACTGAGAATGACCAATCTTCGATTTTTGACCTAATACCTGACTTATTGGTTAGAAGCATGATCTCAAGGATCCGAGCGCGTCATTTTAACCTAATCATATATTTCAATTCATCTCATGTGATCAGTGGATTCATAGACAAAATTCGACCAACTGGTGGAAAAAGTCAACTGTACACTAAAAAGTCAAACTTTGACTTCTTGACCAAAATTGAGTCCCAAAAATCACATTTCATCAATACATCCAAAATATGAAATTTGATCATCAAAAATCCCACTTTTGCAAGACTTTGAAAATTTTCTAAGTATTTTCTATACTTGTTAATCTCATTGCTTCATGACATCTTTTCACTACAATTCAAAAAATTCAAGATGTCACAAATAATTCAAGATGTTACAAATAATTAAAGTTATTACAAAGTGGAATTTTTGCAAGAGTACAAATCCTAGGTTTGGTCTTGTTTGAACTCTTCCCATTTGACTCAAACCTTGCCACTATGCTTCCCACAAGCATGCTTTGTCTTTGTTACAATCTGCATAAATTGGTCCACAAACTAGATTTTGTATCATGCTACAAACAATGTTGTCCAAGCCTGCAAGCTTTCCCCTCAATACATTGTTGTATAAGCTTGCAAGCTTTCCCCTAAATCAACTATCCAAACACCTCATATACATCACACAGAGATTGTTCAAACAAAAGAATAATTTCTGTAACACCCCTATCATCACCTTCCAAACATAAACGGAAAACCAATATTTTGCAACTTTCACTGGGTTGGAGCGATTCTAGAACTTTGCGGCACAAAGCAAGGATTGGAGCAGCTCCAAAGAGGAGCTCGGTCAATCACCACTTCACATTCGGAGACATCCATACATACTCTAAAGTCTCGCTTCAATAAGTATAATTCTTTTTTCCAAACATTAATATCTTTATCCATACATCATTTGTTGTTAGTGTTCAAAAGATATAAAAAAAGATAGATCAAAAGAAGAAATCTTAGTGAAAAATCCAAGACAGGGGGCTGACAGGGTGCCCGAGCTATACGACATGACCCGTGTCAGCTCAACTGTTTAAGAATCTAACAAAAAATGCAGGACAAGGTGTTGACACGGGTGCCCGTGTCACAGGACACGACCCGTGTCAGGTCTATTGGAACTATAAGCTAACAAATATGCAGGACAGGATGCTGACACGGGTGCCCGTGTCACAGGACACGACCCATGTCAGGTCTACTGGAGCCAGAAACATGCAAAGTGGCAAGTCATGACACTGACACGGGTGCCCGTGTCACAAGACACGGCCCGTGTCAGCTTAGCTGGTTCAGAAAGAAAAAACACGCATGGATCATTATAGGGTGCTGACACGGGTTCCCGTGTCACAGGACATGGCCCGTGTCAGACCAAACAACATAGATCTTGATTTTTTTACTTTTTGATTTTATTTTCATTCGATTTGGTTGTAATAGTAAATTTTTTTTTTTTAATTTTATCTCCCCATTTGTAAGTTTATACCCCATCCCCTAAAGTGATGTCATAGCGTAGGATTTTAATTTCCGCAAATTTATTACTTTAATATAATTGTTAGTAATTAGGGTGTGTATTTCAAGATAAAATCAACCTTAGAGAACCCTAATCTCAAAGACAAAAATGCATGCAATCAAAACACAATTCACACAAGCACCTCTAGGGTATCCTCGCTTGTTGCCTCGGAAAATAGTCATGTCCCTCGAATATGGGCGCTTTAGCAAAGACCCTCGATAAAAAAGATCGTAGTCCCTCGAAGAGCCTTCAATGTTACCTTTGGTAAAGAGCCTTCTATGACTATATGTGACCCACACCCGTCCCTTCACATCCAACGATAGGGCTTCTTACCAATAAATGGTAAGATAGCAACATCTAAATGAGGAGGAAAATAACAAAGACCTTTTGAGTAGGTAGGAAGCTCGTAGTTGCTTACTCACAAATAAAAACCATTTCTACACTTACACTTTCAAAACATCTTTAAAAAACAAACATCTCTTTGAACTATTTTCAAAACCAACACTTTGTATACATTCTTATAGAGACGAGAATCATTACAAAGTTTGCTGAAACAAAGGCGTTTTCATAATACTTTCAAAATCCACCACAAACACATTTCAAACAAAGCAATTTCAAAAGTGATCTAGCAAGCAACTAAGATCCCATAGATAACTATGGATGAAAAGGATGCTAACACCTTCCATTTTTATAACCTACCCCCCGAACTCAAGAAAATATCTCAAGAGGTCTTTCTCGTTCTTTTCATCCTTTCCTTTATTGGATAAAAGAAAAGTCTGTGTTTTCTCTTGCTATCCGCGACATTTGCGATCAAACGCAAAAACACCCGAGTCACTTCTCCACCGTATTACAACAATAATTAAGCATCTTCTGGATCACTGTCATCATCATATCAGAATCAATCCAGCAAGAAGAAAAGAAGACAAAGACAAGATCAAGAGACATCTTCCAACCTTACTACTTCAAGCCATAAGTAAATCATCAGAAGATAAGGTCTTAAGAAACTTAGCCACAAAGAATATAGTATAGTCAATATGTTTAAAAAATCTACTACATGCTTACATATTATATTATGTTGTCTCCCACGATGCAATACTATCGTTACTATAGCTGGCAAGTGAAAGCGACATATTTGTACTGCCAACGGTCTAATTCTCAGTCTATATAAAGAGACCTCATCAGCATTTGAAGATTGATGAACTAGACAACATTATCAAGCTTGAATCAAATTGCTGAAAAACATCAAGAGAAAAGAAGAATCACTATTCATATACATCCATTAATATTCTTCTAGAGAAATATCAAGAACACAAGAGTTGTTGCTTGTTATTGTTTTTAGATATTAGGAATTGAACACAAAGAGTTATTGCTCATTATTTGTGTTTCATTTCAGAGTTCTCAATACAAAGAGTTGTTGCTCATTATTTGTATTGGAGACTTTATTCTTCATTGTTGTGTTAATATGCTTTTTAGAAGCAAACATTGTAAACATGGTTGATTGTAATTATATTTAGAATTTATTATTGTCTCAAGTGACTAGGTTGTTAGTCTAAGACTTGAGAGGGCTAAGGTGTCAGTTTGGACTCTTAGATAGTTATGGTTAGTAGCTGTAGCGGTGAAAATTGGAGATCAAGTTATTAATTAACTTGACTCTCAAATAAGCAAGAGTCGCCACCAAGTTTTATTATTTCCAAGGGAAAATGGAAAAGTGCGAAATAAAACCCATAATTATGCAAAGTAAGTGTAATACTAAAAGCAAAGAAAAATACAATGCATTTGAAACAGATCGAAGATTCGGGGGTTGGTTATACAAAGGGAAGGTACTAGCACCCTATGTATCTATAGTATCCTATAAGAAGCTTTTGAAATATCAGTTTTTTGGTTAAATTTGGTTTGCTTGTAAAATGAGTGCGGGGATGAGATTTTGAAAATGCGACGACCTACTGTCGAAGTTTTGGCTTAAATGAGTGTAAATTTGAAAATTGGTTTTTTAGGGAGATTTTAGATTAGAAAAATAAAAAAAAGTATAAAGAGGGTTTCGCATAATCATATTAAATAAATTCGATGACATAAAGTCAACAAATTCAATTCTTTCCCTTTCAGTAGACAAAAAAAGTTATAGGCTAAATGATCGAAAAAGAAATTAAATAACATAACAATTAAAATAACTAAATAATTAACAACTAAAAATTAAACTAAAGAGATTAAATTATACTAATATATTTTTTTGGTATTTTTAATGAGGGCAAGAAAGAATTAATTATAAACTTAACCTAATATTTTTGTGTATTTTTTTTTGTATGGATTTTAAATGAAATAAGGCTAAAAACTTGAAAGTTTAGAAATGAAAAATAAAGAGGCAACAACCAAGACTTGAAACTCAAGTTCTATAGGTTGCAATAAATATGCCTTACCACTACACCATGTTCATTTTTCAGTAGTATATATACTTTAATTAAAATATAATAACAGAGTTTAGGTTAAAAGGGATAAATGCATAATAGTTGTAAAATGTTCCTAACTCGAACCCATGACTTCAAGCATACAGGACTTATACTCCAACCACTACACCAAGTTATTCATACATTATGTCCATGCTTCAAGTAACATAAGAAGGAAAAAAAAAACAAAGTTGGGCTAAGAAAAGAGCCCAAAACCGACCCGGTTTGGGGGATTAGAAAGGGAGGGTTTTAAAAACCCTAATTGAGCTGAAGCGCCACTGATGATCCTTGGGGAGAGGAAAAGTCACACTTATTTTTTTCTTTAGTTCCCAATTAATTATCAATTTAACACTTAATCAATTAAATTATTAGGAAAAAGAAACTGATTCTCCTCTTTCCAATATTCACACACTAATACTCTTTCTCTAGCGATTATCTCTCCATTTTATTTCTACGATTCTCAAATTATCTTTGTTTGTTTTTCTTACTCATCTCCTGTGTTTACCTCCTCTTCCCCTATTCTGACCAAAGGTTGAACCAAAAGGAAAACAGACACATCAAACCAAACATTTCTCTCCTCTGATAAAGGGTCTCTATCAAATTAGTTAAGTTCAGATTTATGTACAAGCCCTAATTCCTGATAAAGTCGAATTAAATACCAAATGAACAGGGAATCGTCCAAATAGAAAAGGGCTTTGATTCAACACAACAGAAACAAAAATATGGTATGAGGATTTATGTAAAAAGAAAAATAAAGAAGGAAGTTACTAAGCCATAGCTAGTCCAGCAACCTGGTTCCAGTTTCGGCAAGGTACAACTTCAGGTATGTGTATTTTTGTTTCAATCTTCTTCCTCTCCTTCCTTTTACGAGTGTCTGAACCCGCTGCCCGTGTTCTCGATGCTTTTGTTTGGAAATCATATAGGTTATTCAGTATTTGGATTCTGTATTGTTGAATGGACTCTATTGAATTTTGAAGATGCGATGTTGTTGCATAATTTCAAGGTGATAATGTGCAGGCAATGAAGATACAATATACGTCATGTTAGTGTTGAGATAGATCTGATTTTGCTATGTAAAGTGTTGCAAGAGGGTTGATACGGTTTAGAATTGGTGCGTTGATGAGAGTTTGAGAGTTACTTCTTTTTTAAAGGGAATGAAAGGAAATGCATATAGATGTTATAGAATTCGCAGGTTTGGATGTGGCTGTTGAACAAATGTTAAATGAATGTTGAGTGTTGGTATCAATACAAGTTTAGTGAGTATGGTTGAAACTGGTTTTCAGGAGTAATGTAAAGGTGTTGTTGATGAGTTTGTAAGTAAGATTAAGTTGCATAAGTTTGAAGAAATTGTTATGAACTTCTGCAGAATTTGTGTCGATTGAGGTTGATTGATACATTTGAACACTTTTGGGTACTGATTTAATGCTTTTTGATGCAACTTTTAGTGTATGCTTTTTAGTGCAATTTCTGGACTGATATGCTTGGCTTGTAGTTGGGCAGCAACAACTTGTTTAGACTAGGGTCACGGTTTGGTTGGCTTTTGCAGGTGTTGTTTACAGTTTGTGCAGGGACTATTTTTTTGAAGTTTTTTTTTGGCATTTTTGTGCAATGTTGACAGGTTTGAAGTAGGGTTTTGTAGGCTGGTGGAGGAGCATTGCAGCAGGTTTTTTTGTAGTCTTATGGACTACATTTATAGTAGGTTTTGCATAATCTGGACTATTGTTGTACCCAAAAATTTTCCCTCTCATTTTATCAAGATTTCTCATCACAAGACTCTTTGAACTCAAGACCAGATTAGAATTTTGCACTACTCAAGACATCTCCTTGCACTTTTGACCTAAATTAGGGTTTGAGTTTGCACAGGGATTTTTGGACTTTCAATGCTCCAAGTGACTTTCATACTTCATATTGGACCTATAAGATTGCCTCTACAAAGTTTCAGACCTTGAATCAAGTTTTTGCCCAGTCAATTGGACAGTTGACCTAGAAACCAACTATATTGGGGAAAAAGTCAACTGTGGCCAATTTACAGCCAAACCTCATTAATTTTTATCCACATCAACATTATAGACTCATATGGACCATTTGATCAAGTTTGGACTACAACTCCTCAAGAAATTTGATCAGATCACCAAAAGGGCAAAATGGTCATTTTTAGGGTTTTCACTGCTCAAGGGCAATTTCTGACTTTTCACCTAGCCAATGGAAAATTGGATTCAAACATGGATTCAAGGACTCAATGGCATCATCTTGACCTATTCACAAAATTCAAAAGATCTCAATTGTATTGGATTGACAGATGAATTTTTCAGTCAACTGATCAAAATTTGACTGTACACTAAAAAGTCAAACTTTGAATTTTTGGTCAAAGTCAAGTGCCAAGGGTCATTTTTCATCAAGATGTGTCAAAACATGAAAAAATTTCATCAAGAAACCCAATTTTGCAAATTAGGGTTTAAGATTGAAAAATTTCATAACTTAGAATTTTTCTAAGTTATGAAATTTTCTTATTTTTCCCCAACTTTGCCCAACATTTTCACCATGATGCAATTGGATTCAAACAAAACTTCCAACATGAAAGTTGTAGTTCACCACAAAATCTACAACTTTCATTCACAAAGTTTTCTCAAAATAAGCTTGGATCTCAAGTTATGAATTTTGGAATAAGGGTCCATGAAACCTTTAACTTAGTGAAATTTTGCCCTAGTTTAGGCAGGATTTTGACCTATCTTCATGGAAATTTTTCACATAGTTCCACTTGAAATCTCAAAACTCATTTAAAATATGGGTTGTATAGAATGTTACAAGCTTTCCAAAATGTCGAAGAACTCTCCAAAATCATTTGTGGTTAGGGAGAATCGAAGGCTTGAAGTTGGCAAAAACTCACTTTTGATCCATGGCATGTTCATATTGATACAAGTTGCAAACTCTAATCAGCCTTGTTTGTACTTGATTACAGGTCCAAAAACCCTTCCATACTCAATAATTAAATGCAAATCCATTGGTCTAAGGCTTCATTTTGGTCATTAGAGAATTATACATTCGATTAATCCAAAAATAGTAAAAGGTAACTTTGCCATTTTTGTCAAAATCTTGCTTTATGTCAAATAGAATCCTTGAGCCTTGAACAAGATCTTATGCAGCAAATCAAATCCACAAACTTGGGGCCAAGCTTACACAATGTATGCAGGGTTAAAGCTAGCCTGTACAGGCCTGCTCTTTGTCACTTCTCATTTTGCTTCATAACCAAGAAACTTGTCAAATACACTAGAACTTGAACATCTGAGAGAACCAACTTGTGCAAGCATTTGAGACAAGTTTCACACATCCCTTTGAGCCAGAAACACGAGCCTTTGAGCCCTTAAACCTTCCATAGCACAAAATCACCTTCCATCGGCAAAACAAGGCACTCCCTGCAATTTGACTTCCATAGCAAAAACCCCTCGTGCGTTTTGCCTGAAACTGGTTCAAACACATTCCACATAACTTATCCAAGCTATCCCAACCATTGAAGAGTGACTGTAACTCCCTTTACAAGGTTCACCATTTCTGTTTTTAGCCTGTGCAGGTTGAGTTCTACAGGCTTGTTCAAGCACATCCAAAGCAAACTAGGCATTGGGGAAGGTCAGAGGAAGTCCAAGCAAGCTCCCAAACATCCCAGGCCTCACTGAAAAGATCCACATTTCCATACACGAAGTCAACTGAAACAGGTTTTTATCAACTTCCTATCTCTCTATTTAGGAATCATTAGGTTTAGGTTTGTGGATAAAAAATGTAGTATTCATAGCCATGAAGCTGTACATATGCTCAGTTTTCATTTAAGTTAATCATGTTAAGAGAATTTGATCCATGAACTTCCTGAAAAATTAGGTTAGGATTTAGGGCCAGAGAAATTCTCTTTGGTCTTTGAGAGTTAGAATGAGTTCTTTCCATGGTTGGATTCGTCTTGAAAAATGCTACAACTTTGATGTTATGGGTTTTTTCATTAGAGCATGTATGCAGGTTGTTCATGTTTGAAGTCAGGCGCGCGTTTTTTCTTGACAAAGATTGAAGACAAAGTCAGTGGGCGGGGCTTGCTCCTGGCCTTGTTTTTGGCACCCCCCTCATTGCTGACTGCACCCCCTAGCCCATTTCTTCATATTTTTACATTTTTGTATATATTTTTCATTTCTGATTTTATTTTATTATTTTCAAAACATAAAAAATACCAAGAATATTTTTATAAATCGTCACATTTATTTTTGTATTTTATTTTATTTTTTCTAACATAAAAATAATTTAGTGACTATATACCTTTATTTTCATTTTAATGAAAACTTGAAAATAATACATTAAATATTACACTTTTACTTTTTTTTTATTATTTATACTTAAATAATATTTTTTCTAAATATATTTTATTTTTGTATATACATTATTTTATTTTATTGTACATAAAAAAATATATAATATATATTTACTTTCTTAAAAGAAAATTAGGGTTTTGCCCTTAATAAAAAAATAATTTTTTTATTTCTTTTTTTTTTTACATTAAAAATTATATTTTTACATACATAAAAATAAACAAAACATTTTTTGCATATTCATAATATTTTGCATATTTATTTAATTGATCATTTAAATATTTGTCTATTTATTGATTTGTACCATTATTCAATTTAGATGTAATAGTAAATATTAGGGTTTTATTTCTTGCAAATATTCCCCATTCAAACTCGTACCCCCTTTCCCATATCAAATGTTGTAATAGTGTAAATTTATTTTACACATTTATGCTTACAAATATGCCATGTTAGAGATTAGGGTTTGTATGCAAAAAATCCCAAAATCAAACAAATAGCTTGACTAATACAAAGACAAACAAACATGTAAATTGACAACACAATGAACACATGCACCCCTAGGGTTTCATCCACTTGTTGCCTTTAAAATGGCCATGTTATGCATGTTGAGTACTTTGCTAAAACAAAAACAAAACAAAAGATCATAGTCCCTCGATGACGCTATCTTGGTTACCTATACAAAATGATCTAGTCCCTCAGAAAGTTTGCTAAAGATACTTAGCACAATTGCTATCATGGTCAATACGATGACCCGCACCTGTCCCGTTTAACATCCTAATACAAGGTTGTTTACCAAATGCAATGGTAAAACAACACTGTCAAAAGGGTTAAAAATGTGTAGGAAAGATCTTTGAGTAAAATAGGGTAGATAACTCTTAGTTACTTGATCAAAACTTGCAAAACATCCTTGCTATTTTCAAACACACCTCACAACACAATTTCAAAACATTTCCCAAAAACAAACTTTCAAACATTGAAATATCTTTTCAAAAGACAAACACCTTTGTATATATTCAAACAAGAATCATTACAAAGGTTGCCACAACGATGGCCTCTTTTCAAAAAATTTTCAAAACCACACACAAAGCACCATTTCAAACAAATGGAAAAGTAAAGCAAGTGATCTAAACAAGTAACTAAGAGCCCATGGATAACCATGGATGAAAAGGGTGCTTGCACCTTCCCTTTTCATAATCTACCCCCCGAACCCAAGAAAACATATCAAAGGTCTTTCCTGTGCTTTTTGACCTTTCCTTTGGATAAAATAAAAAGTCAGTGGAGACTCTTGCTAAACCGAAACATTTGCGAACACAAACGCAAAACCTCAAGTCAGTTCTCCCACCGTATCACAACTGTTATGTTTGGATTTGTAATGGACTGGTTTAGAGTAGGGGCAACAACATGAATAACAGGATAGTAAGGCAAGACAGTAGAATTTTGTTTGGAAATGAAGAGATGTTGAAGCATGATTCAAGAAACTTTGCAATTTAGACTTTAGGAATTTTGAGACTCTTTTGTATCTTGAACTTATATGTAACATGTTTTAACTTGAATTTGAATTCCTAGATGACCTTGCAACTTTAGACTTAACAAGTCTTGTAACATAATGAATTTATTCAAAGTTTAGACTTGAAATCTATGTGACCTTGGAAGCTTGAATCAAAATATAACTTGAGGGAAATTCTCTTGATGAACTCACAGTATTAGTAACTTGAATTGATTCTTGAATTTGAAATGATGGCGAATTGAATAATATATGGTACAAAATTATCCACATGAATGGAGCTTAAACTTGAAAATGGACATTCCTTGAGTGAATCTTCAAATTGTTTCCAATGGAAACTCAAAGAAACTTAAGATCTTTGGTAAAAAATCTGCTTTAATCCAATAATTGCCAATGTTCAAACACAAGTGACTTAAAATGCAACACATAAATCAACGAACCTTCAAACTCGATATCCTGCTCAAAGAATGATCTCATCATGAGAATTAAGGGGTTTAGAAAACATTTATGGAACAAATTGAAACCTATAAGTTAAGAACATTCTAAGTCACAAAATGACCCATAACGTTTTCACCCACTTTCATAGCTTTTTAAACATAATCCAACTTTGATCCTTGAAGAGAACTTGTAGATGACATCATTTATTTCAACGTGAAAAATGAATTGCCTCAAAAATGTTGAAAATTGAAGAAGCTATGATCCTTGAAAGTCAAGCAACAATTACTTGAAATTAGGTCAAACTTGCAAAATGACTTCTAAAGTATTCGAATTTTCGATGATCCTCCGCATATAATAAGCTCTTGACTTGTAAAGAGAAGTTAGAGATTTCGTCAAGGAGAGTTGTACACAAAAAGAACCCTAAAAAATATTGAATAATGTAGAAGTTATGGTCGTTTGAACTTGAATGTCAAAATGTTGACTTTTGGTCAAAGTGCTTTGAATCGGCTTGTAAAATTGGTCTTTCCTTGTGTTCCAAGACATATTAACGTGCATATGGACTAGTGATAATGAATATTGATAGTGCTTTGAGATTAAAGGATAAAATTTGATTAAGTAGCCTTTGAGAATCAGTGATTCATCATACTTGAACAACTTGAAGAATTAGAAACCCTAATTGAGGCGCAACACCTGACGCTTCTTGATTCAGACCTGCCTCTGCACATGAAACCAAAGAAACACAAACATAACTTTGTACGGGATTAGAAGTTAGTGATGCATAAAATAAAATGTTCACAATAATTGATAATCTTTACAAAAACAATTCCCGAAGGTAAGCGGATTAAAATCAACTGTATCTTGTGACCTTGATGCTTTATGAAAATGCAAATGAAGGTGGGATCTTAGGTCAAAATTTTGGGTATGACAGTAACCGGCGGGTAGCCCGTGCATGTGTGATATGTTGAGATTAGTGGATTAAGTCCTTGTTGAAGGCAAAATCACCTTGGCGGGTGTACAAGAGTAGCCTTGTTAAAGGCGAACTTGTATAAACCAAAAGAGTTACTTTATTCTTTTCTATGCCATTTCTTTATAGTTAGTTTGCGAAATATTTTTAAAATAAAAATTTTAGTTACAAAATCCAATTAAAACCCCCCATTTATTTTGTTTTCATCACCCTTCACTATCTTCTCAGGATCCATGCTAGATGAAGAACTTTCCAAGGCATGCTGGAGCGTGATAAAAGCATTAGTATAAACAGTTCCATAAGCTCAAGGAAGGTTGGTTGACGAACATAAGTTCAATGAAAAATAGGATGGGAAGAGGCGTTGAGGATGTTATAAAAGGTGTTAGAGGGAAGCTTTATATGTGTGATTTCTAGTAAGGGGACAAAATGTATTGCTTTTGAAACCAATAGATTTATTTGAGGAGAATCTGTTCCAAGTATGAAATCATATAGGAGAGTTGAATGGTTAGTTTTGGGTGTATGAATTGAAGTGTCATAATCAGAATCATTAGATTCTGGCATAGGAATATCTTAGTCATACATTTATGTGTGATGGGTTGAAATTTGTTCTCCTTCTGAATTAGATGAGATCTTAACAATCTGATCAGAACTAGAAGAGGTTTTGTTATCAAGAGAATTGAGAAATTTTATAACTTGATGAATGTTGAAATGAGTAGGTTTAGAAGGGGGTGGAAGGATTGTTTAAATAGGAAGTGGTTCGGAAGAGAATGGAGATGGTATAGAATATGGTGTAGAAGATGAACTCAAATCGTCTTAACTAGATGAATTGTCATACTCCATGCTTGAAGAGAGTTCACTATCAAACTTCTGATGAACATTAGCTTGTTTTCTTTAGATCATAGCATGAACTTTAGAAATATTTGGAAGTCTATCAGCATACCCATAGAACTCAACAATATTGTAGATACTTCTGAGAACATCTTGAGAAATAATTCCAGGAGGATCAAGAACAATTGATATCAAAACTTCAGGAGACATATCGGGTGATAATTTCTTTATGAGACATCCTTCCAAATGGGTTAGAAGAGTTATTGGTCCATCTACAGTTGTGAGCATGTATCCATCTTCTATGTCAGATGCATAATAAGGTGTAGATCATGTCATAAAATCTTCTTGAGAGAGAATAATTGAAGAAAGCATATACTTCAAGTTTCTTCCATCAAAAAATTTTCTATATCGAGGAGATAGATATTCCATTATATTTTTACTTTAGGGAGAATCTACCAAACCACCGTTAATAAAGAAACTGTAATAAGTCTTCCCAGAGGTATCCACCTAGTAGGTTATTTGACATCAAGTCTAGTTATTTTGAGCGAGTTTCTTAAATACTTAAAAAGTATAAAAGGGATATTAACCTTTTTCTCACAAGCTAGATTGTATAATATCTCTTTCACATCACAATTGTTTCTGGATAATGCATTGGTAAAAGGCTTCTGGTAAATGCATTCTAGGACGATTTTGGCTGAGATACTAAGAGAAGGTAAAAGATCTTTGACCATTGTTGAACTCTTATTATTCCTAAAGATATTTGAAGTAACAGATGTTCGTCTCCTTATACTGGTGTTCTTGCCATTCAAGCTACAACATTTTAAACCAGTTCCATCATGATTAAGTAATTGAGTAATGGGTTCCTCATTAATACTTACTTCCATTCCAACCATATTCGCTGAAATTACATGTCTTCACTCCTTCTCCATTTCCCCGTTTGGTTTCGGGCATTAATCTTTGACCTGCTGCATAATTTGATAGTGTTTGTCTGTCTGCTAATTTAACCTGAAAAGGTAAAATCAGTTTCATGCGATGTCATATGTATGATTCTCTAAAAATAAATGAGATTGTGATATATGTATTTGTGTTGCATATGCTATGATATTTGTAAAATGATGCATGAGTGCAATGTATGATTGTATCAGCTGTTCTATTGTAGTGTTGCAGAATTAGGGAAAATAAACCCCTGATTATAGCTGGCGATGAAGAATGTAGGTCTTCAGATTTGACAAAGTTGAAATGTTGGGAGACAGATTTCCGTTATTAGAGAAATAAACTCTATTGGGGAATAGAAACTTTGTGCGCTGTTCGGGGAATCTTGAGAAGTTTGGCGACTTCACTGGGGAATTTTTTGTTGCAGCAGTAATTTGGAGATTTTTGCTCTGCCGGGGATATGAGAACCTGGCACCATTAGGTTGCATGCTGAGAATATGGTAGTGAATTTATGGTATGATTCCCCTACCTCTGTACCTGCTGGAGAAGGTATCTGCTGGAGGAAATATCTGCGGGGATTTTGTGGATGGCCCTTAGATATTGTCCCGTTTCTTAAAGTCATTAGTAACTGTCTTTCTGTTTTTTATGCGTATCTTTGTAAACATTAATCACATTCAAATGCACATGTTCACAAATAATCACTGAACATTTTCCAAACAAAACAGAAAAATAAAAACAAATAGTTTGGCACTTTCAAAGAAATAGCTTTGTATTAACTTGAATAAGAGTTTTTGTACAAGGAGACGAACATCCTAGTAAGAGAATGTCGTCGCAAGAATAAAACTTTACAAAATAGCATACAAAGAAAACAGCTATGTGAAATAATCCCATTGGGCTCCCATTCTGCTATTGCCTTTATGCCTTTGGGCATCTCGTCTATTACGTTACTTGTCCGAAGCTGACTGGATTGATTAGTACCACTTGATCTTGATAGTTGATACTGAAGATTGGATGTAATGTGATCCAACGAGACATAGTTATATGCTTTAAATCCCTAACTTTTGCCTGGACCGCCCTTCCGCGTTTTCATTCCACCGGGATACCCTTTTTTTCCCAAGCTGCCTTTTCAGGTTTTCGACTTGCGGGTGTAAATATTTTTTTGTATATCCCTTATTTTTTCCTGAACCCTTTTGGTTCACTGGGATGCCCTTATTTCTGCCTAGGCCAGTCAACGTAATGGGTCTTTTTCATGCATATTATCTTTTAAGTATCTCCGTGTTTACCGGGTGTGGAAGGTTGTCATGGTCCACAGTGGTTAAGATCATGGCTCCACCAGAAAATATGTTCTTGATCATAAACGGCCCTTCATATGTAGGAGTCCATTTTCCCCTGGGATTACCTTGCGACAGTATCATGCGCTTGATTACCAGGTCACCAGCTTGATATACCTGACGTCTGATTTTCTTGTTAAAAGCTTTGATCATACGCTTTTGGTACATCTGACCGTGACAGACAGCCACGAGCTTCTTCTCATCAATCATGTTTAATTGGTTAAGTCGAGTGTGACCCCGTTCGTGTTCGCTCAACCCTGCATCCTTCATGATTCTCAAGGAAGGGATCTGGACTTCAATGGGTAGGACAACTTCCATACCGTATACCAAAGAGAAAGGAGTTGCCCTGTTGATGTGCGCATTATGGTACGGTAACCATGAAGAGAAGATGGTAACATTTCGTGCCAGTCTTTGTATGTCACCGCCATCTTCTGTATGATCTTCTTGATATTTTTATTAGCAGCTTCTACAACGCCATTCATCTTCGACCGGTAAGGAGAAGAGTTATGATGCTGGATCTTGAATTGCGTGCAGAGCTCGGTGATCATAGTCTTATTGAGATTGGTACCATTATCGTAATGATTCTTTCTGGAGTACCATACCGACAGATAAGGTTATGTTTGATGAATCGGGCCACAATGTTCTTGGTAACATAAGCGAATGAAGCTGCCTTAACCCATTTCGTAAAGTAATCAATGGCGAAGAGGATGAAACAGTGCCCATTAGAAGCTTTGGTTTTATTTCTCCAATCATATCGATGCCCCACATCGCAAATGGCCAAGGAGCAGTCAGGACATTTTGAGAAACTGGAGGTACATGCACCTTATCAGCATAGATATGGCACTTGTGACAAGTCCGTGAATGTTGATAACAGTCTGCTTCAATAGTGGACCAATAATATCCTGCCCGTAGGATCTTTTTAGCCATCGTGTTCCCACTAGAATGGGTGCCAAAAGTACCTTCATGTAAATCAGCCATAATCTTCTCTACTTCACTCTTGTCTATACACCGAAGCAAGGTAGGATCATGGTTACGCTTGTAGAGGATCCTGTTACTGAGGAAGAACTTGGCAGAGAACCTTCTTAGGAACTTCTTATCGTTGACTGAAGCTCCCTCATGATACTCTTGGGCTTCAAGATATCTTTTGACTTCATGGAACCAAGGCTTGTCCACTACTTATTCAATACCAATATCGTGATAGTATGTTGGTTCATCCATTCTCTCAATAGTGATCTGAGGAGCCTCATTATCCCATCTGACCTTAAACATGGATGACATATTCGCTAGGGCGTCCGCTAATTGATTTTCCTCTCGTGGAAAATGCTCAAAAGTAATTTCTTTAAAGTGTGGGATCAGTGTCAACACATGCTCTTTGTAAGGGATAATATTAGGATGTTTCGTGTCCTATTCTCCTTTGATTTGGCTGATTACTAAGGCCGAGTCTCCAAATACACTCAAGAATTTGATCCTCAAGTCGATAGTAGCCTTGAGACCCATGATGCATGCTTCATATTCAGCCATATTGTTGGTACAATTTAAACATAATCTGGTAGTGAAAGGAGTATGACAGCCTTTAGGAGATATGATCACAGCGATGATGCCATTGCCAAGAGCGTTGGAAGCCTCGTCAAAAACCATAGTCCATCGGGATCGTTTTTCAGGTCCTTCATCTGGCCCAAGTTCTTCACAGTCAGTTGCTAACATGATGTTCTCGTCCGTGAACTCAAAATTCATGGATTGGTAGTCATCCACAACCTGTTGAGCTAAATGATCAGCTAGTACACTTCCCTTAACTGCTTTTTGGGTTTTATACTAAATGTCGTACTCGACCAGGATCATTTGCCATCTTGCTATTCTTTTGGACATAGCGGGCTTCTCAAAGATGTATTTGATAGGATCCATTTTAGATATCAACAAAGTAGTGTGGGTCAACATATACTGTCTTAGTCGGCGAGCAGCCCATGCCAAAGCGCATCAAGTTTCTCGAGCAGTGAGTATCTTGTTTCACAGTCGGTAAACTTTTTTTAAGGTAGTATATTGCATGCTCTTTTCGACCAGACTCATCATGCTGCCCCAACACACACCCCATTGAGTTTTCTAACACTGTTAAGTACATGATCAGAGGTCTTCCTCCAATTGGAGGCATTAGAATTGGAGGTTCTTGAAGATATTCCTTGATTTTGTCAAAGGAATTCTGGCAATCGTCATTCCATATCACTGTTTGATCTTTCTTCAGTAATTTGAAGATTGGCTCATAAGTAGGGGTTAGATGGGAAATGAATCTGGATATGTAGTTTAGGCGTCCCAAGAATACCCCGACCTCCTTCTCAGTGCATGGAGTTGGAATTTCTTGTATATCTTTAACCTTTGCAGGTTCCACTTCAATGCCTTTTCGGCTGACAACGAAACCTAAGAGCTCACCATATCTTACTCCAAAGGTACACTTATTCGGATTCAACCTCAGTTTGTACTTTTTCAGTCTTTCAAACAGCTTCTGCAGGTGATCGAGGTGCTCCTCTTCAGTCTAAGATCTGGCTATCATATGATCAACATAGACCTCTATCTCGTGATGGATCATATCGTGAAACATAGCTACCATGGCGCGCAGATAGGTTGCCCCAGTGTTCTTTAGCCCAAATGGCATAACTTTGTAACAGAAAGTGCCCCACTGTTTGATGAAGGTCGTTTTCCCCATATCTTCAGGTTCCATTTAGATCTAATTGTACCCAGAGAAGCCATCCATGAAGGAGAATACATTATGTTGTGCGGTGTTGTCAACCAGAACATCAATATGGGGAAGCGGGAAGTCATCCTTGGGGCTTTCCCTGTTCAGGTCTCTGTAATCCACACACATACGTACCTTGCCGTCCTTCTTAGGTACTGGAACAACATTGGAAACCTATTATGGATAAGAGTTGACATCTAAGAAATCGGCATTGAATTGTTTCATGACTTCATCCTTGATCTTTTCTGACATCTCTGGCCGCATACGACGAACCATCTGTTTCACGTGAGGGAAGTCCTCTTTTGTTGGTAGGTGATGAACCATAGTATCAGTGTCAAGCCCTGGCATGTCTTCGTACGACCAGGCAAAGACCTCAACATAGTCATGTAGCATCTGTATTAAATGCTCTTTGACACTATGCTCCAGATTGGCACCTATGTTGACTTCTTTCTTATCCTCTTTAGTACCCAAGTTAACTGTCTCAACCGACTCTTCATGAGACTGTATTGCCATTCTTCCTATTGTAACAGTATGGCAAGTTCTCCTGGTACTTCACAATCTTCCTCACCTTCGTTCTTAGCTTGATAGATCAGAATTTCAAAGTCAAAATGGGCAATAGAAGAACCATTATCAGTGGGATCCAGAGTGGATGTGGATCTGCAGTTTGATATGTGGGTGTGTGTAAGAGCATAGCCATATATTTTTTGATAAAGTAAAAAGTAGAAAAAGAAAAAAAGAGAGTGTAAAATATGTATGCGAAATATCTAATGATTTATTAATGGCATATGAATATGAATCAATAACCCTCACAAATAAACCATTGTGCCTCGGGTAAGACACAAGGCTTTAAAGTTTCAAATGTTCAAGTATTACATATCCCAACAAAAAGACAATTACTCTTGAATAAAAGTAATAGGCATAAAATCTTTAGCCTCCCAATTGTTGAGTCCACCACTGGAAGTTGGGAAGATCCAATTGTCCATGTTGCAGTCGCTATCACTGTCTTCCAGAGCATTGACTCCATGGTTGTTAATCCGTAATGGTGGTCCCCTGGTGCGAGCACAACGAATAACTCTCTGGGCTCTTGAACGTAAAACCCAAACCAAACTTGTCAGATTTGTAGGGAATGTCTGGAAGTTGGCCTCAAATGGTACACCCACCTTCTTCAACTACTGCTTTGGCGTCCCTTAGAGAAGCCATTTTTAGCGAAGGTCTGGTAGTCTTTGGAACACTGACAGCAGTCTTGGTCGAAGCAACTATTTGCGGAACCTCCTCGAAGTTCTGACAGGGGGTCTCAACAAACTTGCCGTCCATTTCAACATACCTGAAAGAGTTCAGGTGACTAACCATGTATTCCTCCTTCCCATGGACTGTGATAATCTTTCCGTTGACTAGGTACTTCAACATCCGATGCAGGGTAGAAGTAACAGCACCAGCCCCATGGATCCAGGGTCGACCCTATAAACAAGAATAAGACGGGCGGATGTCCATCACATAGAAGGTTGAATCAATAGTCTGAGTACCAACTTTGATAAGGATGTCCACCTCCCCGTGAACCATTATTTTAGAACCATCGAAGGCCCTCACCACAATGTTACTGGGCTTCAGTGTGAGTCCTTCACAATCTAACATGTCCAGAGCATTCTTGGGTAAGACATTCAAAGATGAACCTGTATCCACCAGAACATGAGCTAGGGTAGTGCCCCTGCACTCAATGGAGACATGCAGGGCATCATTGTGTTTCCTTCCCTTGGGAGTTAAATCAACATCAGAAAAACCCAGTCCATTATCAGTAGTCAGGTTGGCCACACAATTCTCGAATTGATCAACGAATGTCTATTGAGGCACATGGGCAGACTTCAGGAATTTTACCAAAGCCTTAGCATGGGCTTCGGAGCATAAAAGTAAGGCCAGCATTGAGATTTTTGAAGGGGTCTTCCCCAACTGCTCCACAATGTTATAATCACTTTATTATCTTCAGTATCGTTGTACCCCAAAATTTTCCCTCTCATTTCTCAAGAAATATCTCACAAGATCTCCATTAATTCAAGACTGCACAAGGTTTGATCAGCTCAAAACACCTCCTTGAGCACTGGTGACTCAAATTAGGGTTTGAGTTTGTACAAGGACAAATGGAATTTTAATGCCCCATATTACTTTAATGGATCATTTTTGACCCTCAAGATTTCTCATGTCAAGTTTCAAGTCTTGGATCACATTTTTGCTCAATCAATTGATCAGTTGACCTAAAATCAGCTGTATTAGGGAAAAAGTCAATTATGGTCAATTTACAGTCAAAATTCATATTTTTTTGATACATATCAACATTATGAATTCATATATGTCAATTGATCAAGTTTGGATCATAATTCCCCAAGAAATTTGATCAGATCATCAAAAGGGCAAAATGGTCAAAATGAGGGTTTTGACTGAGAATGTGCAATTTCTGACTTTTGACCTAACAAATGACTTATTGGTTTAAGATATGATCTCAAGGATTCAAATACATCATTTTTACCTAATGGAATGGATCAAAACATTTCTCCAGATCAATTGTTTGATAGTTGATTTTCAGTCAATTGTACACTGAAAAGTCAAACTTTGACTTTTTGATCAAAATCAAGTTTCAAAGATTACAATTCATCAAGACATGTCAAAATATGAAACTTGTTCATCAAGAAATAAAAAATTAAAATTTCATTTTGAAAAGTCAAAATTTCGAAAACTTAGAATTTTTCAAAGTGTTGGAAAAGTTCACTTTTTTTCATAACTTTGAGCCAAATTTTCATCATGATGCAAGATGATTCAAAGAAAAATTCCAACATGAAAGTTATAGATCTCAATGAGATATAAAACATTGTAGGGCTGAACTTTTTCTATAAATTCTTAGATTTCAAGTAATAATTTTGTGAAGACATGTTCAAGAAACTTAAAAAACTTAGTGAAATTTTGCCCTAGTTTAGGCAGGATTTTGACCTAAATTCATTGCAATTTTTCACCTAGTTACAAATTGAATTTTCAAAAATGTCCAACATGAAGGTTGTAGGGGATGTTACAAGCTTTCCAAAATGTCCAAGAACTCATTAAGATAATATTTGAGCTAAGAGAATTGAAGGCAAGAAGTTAGGGTTTCAAACTTGAATTACAAGCCATTTCTTGATGAACACATAATCCAATCTCAATGTTAGGCTGCATAATATTGCTTTGCATGTCTTCTACTATGACAAACCCTCAAAGATAAATTAAGCAAAGCATACAAGGAAAGCAATTTAAAGTGATGACCTAAACTCTAAGGTAACCCCACTTTTTATATATCCCCAGCAAAGTTGCCAGTTCTGTGATGTGGTGGCAGAACTGACTGTTATACTGGTTTTGCGTTTGTGTTCACAAATGTTGCGGTAAGCAAGAGTCGCCACCAACTTTTCTTTTTTCCAACAAAGGAAAGGGTGAAAATAATAGAAAAAGAACTTTTCGAGATGTTTTCTGAGTAAGGGGGTAGATTATGGAAAGGGAAAGTGTTAGCACACTTTCCATCTGTAGTTTCCTACGGGCTCTTAGATGCTTAGCTCATTTGAAAAATACCTTGTGCTTTTGTGTGTTTTGAAATTTTTTTTTTTGAAAATTCCTTAGTATGGCGATTCGCTTTATGATAACTCTTGTATCAGTCCTCAAGAGTGTTAATAAAGCGTTTTCTGAAAGTGTTTTTGAAATGTCTTGTGTAAGTGCAAAAGTTTGTTTTGAGAAAGCATCTAAGAACTATCTACTTATACTCGAAAGTTTTGTTCTTTTCCTCATATCCTTTAGACAGTGCTATCCTACTATTAGTGAGTAGGTAGCCCTATCGTTGGATGTTTAAGAGACATTTTAAGGAACGTACAATCATAAAGGCAACATATTGAGACGCTTTGGATTTTTTTTAAGGGACTAGATCATTTACCGAAAGAAACTATTGTAGGGTCATCTAGGGACTTTGATCTTTTGATTTAAGGGTCTTCTCTAAATTGTCTCACTTTTGAGGGACATGCTTGTTTTATTTTCTGAAAGGCAACCAAACTGGGCGTACCCTAGAGGTGTATATGTGCAAGTGTGTTATGTTTAGTTATTTTAGTCTTAGATGTTAGGTTTGATAATGTTTGATTATTAATCTTGTCATACAATCCTATTATAATGCATCTAAATAGTTTAAATATTGCAGAAATTTAAAGTGTGGCAATTAAATCTTTGCTATTAAAAAGCTTCGGGGAGGGGGATATGTACATGTCAAAAAATTTGGGAGGAAAATAAAGAAAAGCAGCAAAGAGCCCTAGTTAATTCTATTACATTTCATCAATAGATACATTAGTATAAAAAAGTGCGAAAATAAACAACGCGTGCGAAATGGAAAGAGACGTCTAAAACCCTAAAACAATTCTAAGTAAAATAAGAAAATCATTTTTGGTTTTTTTTGTTAAGAAAATAATTAAAAAACCTTAAATCTAAATATACAAAAAAAAAGATAATTATTAAATGAATTTAAGCCTAATTCTAATATTTTTTGTATTTTTTTTATTGAGAAAAATTTGAATGAAATAACCTAATTCTAATTGATTTTAGATTAATTAAAACAAGTTAAAATAATTAAGTTAATTAATTTACAAAAATTAAAATTAATTTATAAAATCCTAAGTCGATTGTTATTATTTTTCTGATTTTTTATATTATTATGGAAAAATGATTAAATGAAATAAATGATAAAGCAAATAAAAAAGAAAATGCAAATGGGCCTGGTGTTTTAGAGCAAATGGGGGGGGGGGTGCAATCTGGAAAACATGAGGCCCATGTATGAGGGAACCCAGAGGTTGTATTGGATCCGGTAAGGGGATCCTTTGAAGTTTCAAGATGGGGCTGCACGTTTGAGGCGCTTGGATCTGGGTACGTTGACCTCTCATGGTGTAAATATGATGGCCTATGGTGCACGTGTATAGCATGACTGCACTGGATCTGCAAAGAAGAAATGGAAAAATAATATGCAAGAGGCAGGGATCAAACCCATGCCCTTGCATACACATAACGCCTTAACACACATATCCAACAGTTGGGACGGCTTTACATCCGGGAGTAAATATCAAACGATTATAATATAATGTAAAATGAGTCATAGTGTTGAGTTGTCAAACACACGCGTTTTAGTGGTGTCCAAATATTTGAATGGACCAATCATTTTGTCCGTCCGTCCATGCAGGCGTCAATGCCGGTCAAGCCACGGAGAGTGGTGGCTCCGGTCATCCCTTCCGGTTGCTTAAAATCTCTAACTTGCGAAAATCAAACACAACAAGAACGAAAGTGACCCTACCCCCCTAATTTGGGCTCTACAAATTCAATGGTGACATTTATTTGGTCTGAAAGTTCCTAGGTTATGAGTTGCAAAGCTTTCAGTTTGTGATGCTTTAACAATTGCATCATACAATTCAAGTCTCAAAGTTATCATGCTATACGACCCACCTGCTCTAATGGACCTCTTGATCACAAATCAAACCATCAAAAATATCAATAACACATAAATCTGAAGTTCCAAATATAAAAAACCTTGTTTTACTGGTGACACGCGATCCATCAGTTTGAGGGTGTTGTGAGCTTTGAAAATGGCAGGGATAGGTTCCTGGGGTCTTCAGGAACGTATTTGAGTCTTTTGTTTGGACTGGGGGAGGATGGAAACACGTTTTCTAGATTTGAAAACTTTGGATATTTTTTTTCAATTTTTCGTGGCTTCTTTAGGCAGCGTGTATGTGTCTATAATGCTTGAACATGGCTTGTATAAATAGAGGAGAGGAGGGAGCAAGGTTATAAGGAAAGAATCCAAGGAATTAAGGTCATGTTTAAAGTCATTATTCAAAATTTGAAAGCATGCTAAAAGTGAAGATTCCATGCCATTTCCATCCTTGAATGTACCTGTACATCTTGGCACGGATTCTTGGGCCATAAGACAAAACAAAACATTAGCCAAAATGACAAAGCCCATCTCTAAATATTTTATACAATTTACTTTGTATTTATTTGAAATAAATCAATATAAATATGAATAAAATAGATAAAAATGGTAAGGCAATGTAAAAATGAGATTAGAGGTCCCTTATAAGGTTAGGAAGACATTTGAAGTCCAAGAAGTTAGGCCATTGACCTAAAAGTTCAAGTTTGTCCAATGCACAATTCTTGAAATTTCTTAAATTTTCCCAACTTGGACAAGGCATAACATGCTAAATTTTTATCTCATGATGATGATCTTTGATTTTTTGGAAATCCCAAGATGTCTACTTCAATCCCTCTCTTTGATCAAGTTTGCATTTTAAGAATGTATCTTGATGTAAATGGTCTTGACAAAAAGTGCCTTTTGTTGGCTTTCTGAAAATGACCTGTAATGTATGAGCTTGTATCTTTCAAATGGTGAATTTGTTGGACTTGAGGGAAAAATAGAAGTTGTAGGGATTTGGATTCTATTTAAAATGAGCTTTGGTTGGGGAAAATGGATGAAGTATATGAAAGTTATGCCTTGTCAAAGTTCAGTTGACTTTTCCTATAGAAAGCCTAATTTAGCAATTCTTGACTTTTGATAGATTAGGAGAATTTCTTGAGGAATCATGATCAACCCTTGATCAAATGATGGATATCACTTCAAAATGTTGATGTTGACCAAAAATATTGAAGTTTGACTGTACTTTGGCCACAACTGACTTTTGACCTAGCACAGTTGATTTTCAAGCATTTGAGCAATTGACTGAGCAAACTTGTGTAAGGCATGAAATTTGGCATGGACATTCCAGAGGAGATATTAGGGACCAAAGAAATAACTTGGAGCCTTTTCAACCCAAACATCTTGGTAAAAAAGTGAAATCCTAATTGGAGGTTCATTGCTTAGGAGGAGAATTTGTCTGGTCAATTATTGGTCATCCTTGAGCAATTTAAGACCTCAATGAACATGTCTTAAGTAAAATGGGAGGGAAAATTTTGGGGTACAACTATTGGAGTTCAGGAAAATTATCATTCACTTATCCTTGTTGAGAAAATAAGGACCTAGATTGTTGTAGAAGTTTTTGTTGAGTGGCAGTCGATTGTTGTTGTGCGGCCATTGTTGAAGATGATCAACCAAGAACACAAACCAAACAAATGGATTTAGGGTTTTGAAATTTTTAGGGCTTGAAATAACAAAAGTGTGGGAGAGACGTGGCAAAAGTGTGTGAAGTGGAGTGAGTGAGTTTATAAGTAGTTTTTGCATTGATTATAAAAACTTTGAATTGTGCAAAAATCAGACAAAGGTAAAGCGATGTGATTTATTATTTAATCCCAAGATTATATCATTTCCAAATGTGTCACATCAAGTGCTTTGGCGTGGTTCAAAAAATATAGTTATCTTATTATGAATCTCTAACCTTTCACTTTCCTGAAAACTTATTTAATGAAGTAAACTCTTCAGTTTTAACCTGACAAAGGTATTCTCCAGAGAATATTCTGACCATACATACTTTTGATATATGAGAACTTCACTAGTCAAAAGCATCATATCCCAAAATCCAACAAAAAACAATACGTACCTCAGAAGTCCATACGTCATTCTAGAAGGCTGCACGCTGAGAGCATATATTTTACATACAAGCCATCATTTTCTGATAAGTTATAGAGTACTTCTTGAATTGCCAAAATCCAATATTTTTCCAGAAGAACTTCATAAACAGATGTAGGTGTTGTACCCCAAAATTATCCATCTTCATTTTAATTCTAATTGGCCTATATTTCATTACCATATGCATACATACATGTCATTGTCTCTATACTCATGGTATCAAGGTATTTCTTTGTTAGAACAAAATTTGATTCTAGAACCCTTGTAAGAGTTTTGATGATAACAAACATTCAAAGAACAATTATGCTCCCTAAATTTGTATTTTGTTCTGCAGAGAAGTTCTGATGGAAGAAGCTCAGAAGATGAGTTAAATAGTTGTTTCAAATCTGATTCTAAACATCTCTTGAAGAAGTTCTAACGCTGCAAACGGGACTCCGTGTTTCTGATCCATAAAGTTCTGGAAAGAAGCAACGGTAACTTTCATCTTCTGAAGCAAGCATGTTCTAAAGCGTTACCAATCAATTATTGCTATTCAAATGTAACGGCTGAAAGGGAACAAGGATCTCTATTTTTGGAAAACTCTTTAATTATCATTGAACGACATTCCAAAAGCTCTTACATTCTTCTCCTATTTAAACAAATTTTGAAGGAGAAATCATTCACGATTTTCACGCACAGTAACAAAGCAATCTTCATCATCTTCAAATATTTAAAATCTAAGATTGTGTAAAACATCACTTGTGATACTGTTTTATTAGAAAACTTTATTGTACACTTTTATTCAATATTGTTTAGTGAATTCCTTGAGAAAACTGGATTGTGGTTTATACTTAAGAAGACTTTGACGGTTGTCATAGTAGCTTTGTAATCAGTTTGATTAGTGGATTAAGACCTCGTTGAGAGAGGCGAAATCACCTTGGTGGGTGGACTGAAGTAGTTTGAGTTCAAACAAACCAGGATAACCAACGTGTTATTTTTTTAAGTTTTAAAAACCCAATTCAAACCCCCCTTTCTTGTATTTTTCCATTCTTCATTCTTTTCAAGAAAGAGTTGCGAAAATTAATTATTCCGTTAAGAAGAACTATGAAGAAGAACTTAGGGTTTTCCGTGTTTTAACGCACTCGCATGGTTTCGAAGCTATACAATTAACTACCAATTAATTCATCATCATATTAAGCTCTTATGTGTCTCAACACACTCTGAATTATGTAGAAAGTCAAGCGTTCCATTTAATTTAAGACATTGCAGACATAAATTTAGTACGGTGCATTTTAAGCTCAAAAGTTTACAACTTGAGATAAGAAAATGGTTTGGTATTTATTCTTCAGTCATTAGAACCGTCTTGAGGTCTTATTCATTTCATCTGTTCATATCTAAGGCTAATTTTGTGAGAAAGATTTTCTAAAGCGCAAAATACTTGAATTGCAGTATACAATGGATTTATTGTTTCTTTGGTTTCCATATGCTTAAAAAATTCATAACTTCTGACTGGAGTATCAGCTTTGAGTGCCTCTTGGAGAATTTGAGTCAACTTGTTATTTCCTACAACTTTCATGTTCGACTCGGAAGCTGATTCTTTTAGGAAGATCTTCGAATGCGCAAGTACTTTGAAGCTAAACAAGGAAAAATAATAAAAATACTGTGCTGAACTATTATTTTGCTGATAATCAAAAATTCATAATTTTTGCCTAGATTTTTATTTTTGAGCCGTTCTTTAGGAAAAAATTCCTTCTTGATTTTATCTTCAATTCATCTGTTCGGGCCGAGAGCTAATTCTTTGAGGAAAGTCTCCAGAATTATTGATTACTAGAGAAATTTATTGTGTTGAACCAGACTTTTAATTAATCGTTTTTCGATATTGTAAAAATCATAACTTCTTCGATTTTTACTGTATCGAGATGATTCTTTTGGAACAATTTCAAAAATGATGTCAGCTACAAATTTGCTTCAGACCCCGAGTTTGGATTTTGATCGGAGGATTTTCGTTCGTGGTGTTGTTTCAAAACTGAACGGTGAAATTAACTGAGAAAAATCTGTATTGGTTAACTCTGCTCTACGTTTGTGGATCTTCCGAAATTCATAACTTTCTCTTTGTTTATCTGATTGAGTCTGTTCTTTCGGAATCACGTCACAGATTTTTTAATCTTCAATTTTGATGTTGAGCTCGAGTCGAGATTTTGCACCGATGATGATGTGGCACTTTCTTATCGCCTTGTGCATTAAATTTGCTGACACTGTCAAAACAAGGCCCAACCCAAATTCAAATCCAAGGTCCAATTGGATAGAGTTTATATTCAAAAAATCAGAATTTCTCTCATAACTTGACTCACTCGAAAAAACACCTAACAAATTTATCTCTATTCTCTCAAGGATCAAACTCCACTTTCTCTCTATTTTCTCAAGAACATCATCAATCGTCATCAACAAAATTCAAGCAAATTCATAAAAGTTCACCAAAACTCAAAATTCTCTGATCAACACTTCTCCCTCTTCCGATCCTCAATTGGACTGCCTATCACCGCTATATTCTCGTCGGATTCCCGTCGGACCTCCTAGCTCTGACCACCGCAATTTTTCCCTCCGTTCACCATGCGAAGTCTGCGGGTTCATACTCTCTCTCTAGCCCAATTTCTAGAAGTGAATCTCCTTCTGATTACTTGCATTTTCCAGCGATATACTTCTTTAACCTCCTCTTCATCTTCAATTTTATAACTCTTCATAACCTTTGCTTGAATTCTTGAATTGAATTTCCATTTTTATTATGTTATGATGTAAATTGAAGTGGATTCTTGGATATATATTGTTTCTTGAATTGTTTGAGTATTCATGAGTTGAATGAAATTGTTGAGTAACATGATTTGATTAATTTCATGAAGATGACATGTTTCATCAAATGCTTGAACCATAATTGGTTGATTTTTGAGCATATTTTCATGAGTTGAGTTGTTGTGTGAATTTAATTCTTTAATTGTGAATATAAATAACTTATGTGATTCTTGAATTTTTTGAAATTTGAAGAGAGTCATAGGTTGAACAATGGCATAATTGATGTGAATTTTGTTTTCAATTCGGTAAAAAATAGTTGAAGTCTTGAATACCGAATTATAGGTTCACATGTTAATTATGGAATTATTGTCGAGGTGTTGTTGTGTAATCAAGTTTTGATATAATTTCCAATTTATTTTGTGAATAAACGCTCATTTTCGACATAAAAAGTTTTGAATCCAGAAATTGTATTAATTCTTGATTTGTGACTTGAAAGCGTAATTTGAATGTGGTTTTGAACATTACAAAGTGCTTGTAATTTCTACGCGGCGATATGTGAACTGGTGCACATTTTTACATCTGGTTATGAGTTTTTTAACTCATTTCTTATCTGATTCCGGTTTACATACATGGCTTCCGAAAATTATAAACACCTTGTAATTACATTTCAAAATTGTTTGGTGTTTATTCATGCTTGCTTGTGCATTTGTGGACTATTGCATTTGACATATTCCGTTTCTATTGAGATTTTTCGGGTACTTATTTATTGATGTGTAATGCTGCCCGATAATAGTAATTTGAGCTTAAGGTCACATTTTCTTCATGGACAATGCTCATGGTGCTTGTTTGTGATGTTTGGACGGCATTTATACCAAGTTTTATCGGTTTTGGATAGAAATTCCATTCGGTTTGCATGTTTATTGCATTGATGCCCAGAAAAGGTAAATGGCACTTGTGATGTGATTTAATTCGTGGCACACACTTTTGTGAGCTTCTTGGTAAGTTTGGAGACTACCATGTGATTTTCGTGTGATTCTCTTTCGACTATTTGCGCACTTATTTTTGTATTGCAATGCTGTCTGGAGTTTCTATTTATGCTTCTAATATGCATTTAATTTCTACTTCTTCATCGTTTAATCATAAAATTGAATTGTATTGAGAATGCATAACTCTGATTGCGGTTTCTTGTTATCACTAATGTGTTTGTTAACTTGTGCAAGGTACATTGTGAGAGCTTTCAATCATGTAACTAAGTGTTGGTTATGTGATTGAAAAACATTTGATTTATGGATTCGATTCTGTGATACGGTGGGAGAACTGACTGTTTTTGAAATGTTGATTTGTGTTTTGCGTTTGTTTTTGCAAAATGTCGCGATAAGAAAGAGTCGCCACCGTCTTTTATTTTATCCAACAAGGAAAGGAAACAAGCACATAAAAATTCATTTTTTGAGATATTTCTGAGTACGGGGGGTAGATTATAGAAAGGGAAGATATTAGCACCCTTTCTATCCGTAGTTATCTACGGGCTCTTAGGTACTTGCTCATCATTTTCAAAATTGTTTTCTTTGTGTTTGTGGGTTTTGAAAAGTTTTTGTTTTAACTTCGATTTAACTCTTGCTTCTGTCTTCAAGAGTGTAATGAAGTGTTTTTGAAAACATGTTTGTAAAAGAGTGTAACTGTGAAAAAAATTTGTTTTGGATGAGCAAGTATCTAAGAACTAATCTACCTACTCGAAAAAGGAATCGTTATATGTTTGTTTCCTTTAGACAATGCTATCCCACTATTTGTGAGTAGGTAGCACTGTCGTTGGAGTTTGAGGGTCAATTCGAAAGAGGGACATACAATCACTAAAGCAACGTTAGGACATCTTAGTGGTAACCCTAATGTCTTAGATCATTTATCCGAGGCAACGATATTCGAGGCAACCTTTTCGAGGCAACTTATGATCTTTTAGACAAGAGGACGACCTCTAAAACAACCTATACTCAATGACCGTTTACGAAGGCAACCAAGTGGGAATGTACCCTAGGAGTGCGCATGTGCGAGTGTGTTGATTTCAGTTATTTTTATCTTCGCACAATTAAAGGTGATCTAACTGTTTTAAATTTATCCATACATTCTTGTCATGCAAACCCTATTATCAAACATCTAACAGTTGAATATTTGCAGAAATTAAAGTGCGGAATTTAAACTAAGCTATTACAAGGCGTCAGGTATTTACATCGCCAAAAACAAACCCTTTGAAATTTAAAAGGGGTAAAAATAAATAAATGTCCTAATTTAAATATTACAAACCGGGAGCAGATACAATAATTGAATAAAAAATGAAGCGCGCGGGAAAATTGAATCGAATGCGAAACTAGGGTTTTGACCCTCCTAATTAAAAGAAATTTTTTTTGTTGTTTTTAATGTTTTTTAAGAAAAGAAATTAAGTCCTAAAATTAAATGCTAAATTAATTAGTTAATTAAGTTAATTAATGAAAAATAATTAATGACATATTTTTGGAGTTTTTTGTTATTTTTAGGAAAGAAATAAAATAATTAAATTAGTGTTAAAACCTATTGATTCTAATTAATTTTAAATATTTACAAAATAAATTAAAGTTATCTAACATAAATAACCTAATTATTTTAATTAATATTTATTGATGAGAAAATAAAAATTCTGATTTATTTGGACATAAAAATATTTTTGTGATTTTTTGATAAAAAGAAAATTGTTTTTGGTTAATAAAATAAATAGCAAATAAATTAAATAGAATAAATAAAATAAAAAAGGTGAGAGATGGGCCTGAATATAGGGGGTGTGCATAGCAAGAATTTGGCCCATTTGTGTTGATCCATTTTGACTTTCTGCAATTCAGTGCGTTGCGTTTGACTGGCCCTTTGGTGCGCCCTCAGTAGTAGCCACCAGATCTGGCCATTTGACGCGTGGATGATGAAGGTCCATGGTGGGCGCTTGGCTTGCACATGCATATGATAACCTGAAAATAAATGGGAAAATAAAAAATGCGGGAGGTAGGGATCGAACCCCTGACCTCCAGCCTCCAACGCCTTGAAAACCTGCGTGGCAACCACTGGGCTATTCTGTTTTCATTGTACATAAAACATACAATAATAATAATATATAAAAAACAAAGTGTTAGTGGGATTTTCGCGCGAAATTCAAACAGGCCAGTAAGGGAGTGACAACACATCATCTCCTTCCTCTCTCTGTGGATAAAACCTGAAATACCTATACCCACGGACAAATGTCCGTTGCTACAAACCAAGCATTCTCAAAACCTTCCACAGGCCATGTAAATGGAATCTAACAACACGGTTAGATTCGTCTCGTCCTCCTGATCACAACCATGCCCATTATGAAGGCTAATTGTTCCTGAAATAAAAAACCCTAAACCAAAGCTTGAAAACCTAACAATGGCGAGTTACAGCACATGCCATATAAATGAAATTGAGTATTGTAGAAAGTTTGCAAACATCATGGTGATCAAGAATATGCAATTATTTTACACTATGGATGCAAGAATAATGTTAATCAAATTTAAGAACATAGTGATACTGTGACGGACTTACAGCGCGTCGTAGGGCTTGAAAACACTTGCTTTTGATTGCTTTCGCTTGTGGAGACTGCCAAGAAGCGATTGGGACAAATACCAAGCCTTGAGGACGCCTCTAACCACCAATTCGATCTCACACTTTTTTCTTGTTTTTGCAAATTTTGTTCTTGCTCTGTGCCTGATTTCCAACCTCTTTCTAGGTCTGCACGCACCCCTTATGTATTAGACAATGCATTAGGGTTGCAAATTGCATCCAAATCTTGTTCTTTCAATGCTTTGGATATTGATTTGATTTGCTTTGAAGATCTTTCCAAACATGGCTTATTTTGAATATTTTTGTGCACTCTAAGGCTTGGCACGAATTTGAATGATGCTAGCTGTAATTGGAACCTGAAACAAGCACAAAATCCCTTGTTATCAATGCAATGTATTTTTATTTGATTTATTTTGATTTAAATCAAATTAATTCAAATAAAAATCAAAATAATTAATAAAAATATGATATGGACAAGTGGAAAAGGCTAGAGCACGTGGACTATGATGCCAACTCAAAACAAGTGAAAAAGAATGGGCCCATTTGGCAAAATTTGAAGTTTTGGGGATAGTTGACTTTTGGCAATTTTGCAAAAAAGGTCAACTTTAACAATGCATAACTTCCTCAATTTTGAACCTTTGGAGGTGTTCTTGGACTTTTTAGAAATATTGAGATGTCCTATAATCAACCCTTTTAGTCTCATCTCATTTTGATATTCCATGCTCATGTATGAAGCTTTGGCAAAAAGGTATTTTTGTTGACTTTTCAAAATAACCTATAATGTCCAAATTCATAACTTCTTGTGAGTGCATATTTTGATCTTGGGAGCTGAAGATGGATTGTAAGGAATTGCATCCTATTTAAAATGAGCTTTGGATGGGTCATTTCTAATAAAGTATGAGAAAGTTATGCTTGGTCAAAGTTGAGTTGACTTTTCCTACAAAACCCTAATTTAGCAACTTTTGAGTCTTGATGAATTATGAGCAATCATGGATGAATCATGATCAACCCTTGATAAAATGATGAAATATACTTCAAAATGAGTATGTTGACCAAAAATCTTAAAGTTTGACTGTATTTGGGTCACAGTTGACTTTTGTCCTATCACAATCGATTTTTGGACTTTTGAGCAATTGACTGAGAAAAATTCCTCTGCAAGGCTTGAAACTTGACATGGATGATCTTGAGAACATATTAGGACATTGGTGAGAATTTGGGACCACCTGGACTCAAGTATCTTGATGCAACATGAAACCCTAGTTTGAGGTAGACTGCCTTAGGAGAGAGCTTGTCTGGCCAACCCTTGAGCAACTTGAGGATCTTTCTTGCAGTGTCTTGAGAAATATGGGAGGGAAAATTTTGGGGTACAACAGCTGCCCCTGTTCAATCTTTTTAAACCTGAGGATATAGATTGGCTTTCGTGCCTTTCGTGATCCGAAGGTGGAAGAGGATTGAACACTAGAGTGCCCAGAAATTTGCACTCGCATGAATTGGTAATTGTCTTGTGATGTCGGGAATAGGCTCACAGATGCCATTTGGAGATTGCTGAAGAGCGAATGGGCTTAAAGATGCCATCTGAAAGAGTGTCGATCGCATAAGATATTCCTTAGCGAGAGCTTGTGTACCTGTTGTTGAGGAAGATTCCGCTGGGAAGGCTGATCTTTGTTGAGAGAAGTAGAATTTTAGGAGCTTCGATCGTCCGTATTCTACTGAGGAAATCATCTCTGTCGAAATTTAGGAACTCGTCCGTAATTCAACTGAGGAAACATCTCTGCTGAGATTTAGGAACTCGTCCGTAATTCAACTGAGGAAACATCTCTGTCGAGATTTAGGAACTCGTCCGTAATTCAACTGAGGAAACATCTCTGCTAAGATTTAGGAACTCGTCCGTAATTCAATTGAGGAAACATCTCTGTTGAGATTTAGGAACTCGTCCGTAATTCAACTGAGGAAACATCTCTGCTGAGATTTAGGAACTCGTCCGTAATTCAACTGAGGAAACATCTCTACTGAGATTTAGGAGCTTGTCCGTAATTCAACTGAGGAAACATCTTTGCTGAGCTTTAGGAGCTCGTTCGTAATTCAACTGAGGAAACATCACTGCAGAGATTTAGGAACTCGTCCGTAATTCAACTGAGGAAACAACTTTGCTGAGATTTAGGAACTCGTCCGTAATTCAACTGAGGAAACATCTCTGCTGAGATTTAGGAGCTCGTCCGTAATTCAACCGAGGAAACATCTCTGCTGAGATTTAGGAACTCGTCTGTAATTCAACCAAGGAAACATCTCTGTTGAGATTTAGGAACTCGTCCGTAATTCTACCGAGGAAACATCTCTGTCGAGATTTAGGAACTCGTCCGTAATTCAACTGAGGGAAAATTTATGCTGAGATTTAGGAACTCGTCCGTAATTCAACTGAGAAAACATATCTGCTGAGATTTAGGAGCTCGTCCATAATTCAACCGAGGAAACAAACTTTGTTGAGATTTAGGAGCTCGTCCGTAATTCAACTGAGGAAACATCTCTGATGAGATTTAGGAACTCATCCGTAATTCAACTGAGGAAACATCTCTGTTGATATTTAGGAACCTTAGTCGTCCGTACTCAACTGAGGAAATATCTTTGTCGAGATTTAGGAACTTGTCCGTAATTCGACTGAGGTGAAAGCTTCATAGCTTGAATTTTGTAAGAATCTTTCCTGAAAGGTAAAGGTTAGGTCTATGTAATGCATGATAAGAAATGATGTTCTCAAAATAAATGAGATTGTGCTGTATGATGCATATATGCATGTGTCATGATGTATGGAAATGTGATGTTTTTAGTTGGGGAAAATAAATCCCGGATCATTGCTGGAGAAAAGAATTGGATTCTTCATTTCCGCTGGAGATAATGAATGACGATGATTGTGAGAATAAACCTGCAGGAGAGGATAACTCCGTTGGGGAATAAACTGATGAGAGAATGACTTTGTGGGAAAGAGATGCTCTGTTGAGGATTCCGTTGATAAATTCAGATGGGAATGAATTACCGTTGCTGGTGATAATGAAACCTGTTGGGGATTGAATTCCGGTTTCGTGAAAGGAAATAAATCCGTTGGGGATGATTTTCCAGTTGCAACTTCACAGGGAATAATCTTTTAGAATCTACTGGGGATAATCTTCCAGAGTCTACTGAGGACAATTCTTCAAACTCCACTGGGGATATTTTTATACTCCGCTGGGGATGATAAGACTTTTCAGTGCTGATGGTAGATAAATTCTACTTGGGGAGAATATTACTGATTCCTTCACAGTTGCAAGTCTCAGTTGGGGAGAATTAACACCAATGTCTTTCTTCTTACTCTGCGGGGAATGAATGTACTTTCAATCATTTCCTCCAGCTAGGTCTATCCCTATATCTGGTGGACAGAGCATCTGTACGGTTTGGACATTTCTCGTTTGCCCCTGTTTCTGCTATTACAAGTAATCATCTTTTGTTTCGCATGTAAATTTTTATGAGCAGAAATCAATGTCAAATGCATATATCAAAAACTGAACATTGGACGTTCTTTGCAAAACAAAACAGAAAAAGGAAAACAGTTTGAAATTTATTCATAAAAATGACTTGTATTGATTTTGAAGTTAGCCTGTAAATAGGCTTTTTTGTACAAGAGGCTGACGTCCTAGTAAGAGAATGCCGCCGAACAAATAGAATTCATACAATTTTGTGAAAAACAAAGAAAAACAACTATGTGAATAGTCCCACTGGGTTCCAACTCTGCTATTTCCTTTATGTCCTCGAGTATCTCATCACTTTGCTACTTGGTTGAAGATAGATCAGATTGATTAGTGCCGTTTGAGCTTGATAATCGATACCGAAGTCTGGTTGCAAGGTGATCCAATGAGACATAGTGTTACACTTTGATCCCTAATTTTTTCCTGGGCCGCCCTTTCGGGTTTTCAGTCCACCGGGATACCCTTTTTTGTCCAAGTCGCCTTTTCAGGTTTTCGACTTGCCGGGTGTACAATTTTTTTATTTTCATCCCTTATTTTTGCCCGAACCCTTTTGGTTCGCCGGGAAGCCCTCATTTTTGCCTAGGCCAGTCAACCTAGCGGGTCTTTGATTTATGCGTAGTATTTTTTAACTATGTCTGCATTGATGGGGTGAGGAAGGTTGTCACCATCCATGGTGGTTAGAATCATGGCTCCTCCTGAGAAAATGTTCTTAACCACAAATGGACCTTCATAAGTAGGGGTCCATTTTCCCCTGGGATCACCTTGTGGCAAGATGATGCGCTTGATCACTAGATCCCCAACTTGATACTCTTATCGTCTGACTTTCTTGTTAAATGCCTTGATCATTCGCTTTTGATACGTTTGACCATGACAAATAGAAGTAAGCCTCTTTTCGTCGATTAAGTTCAGCTGATCAAGTCGGGTCTGGATCCAGTCATCTTCGCTCAAACCTGCATCCTTCATAATACGAAGAGAGGGTATCTGAACTTCAATGGGCAAGACTGCCTCCATGCCATAAACCAAGGAATAGGGTGTTGCCCCTGTTGACGTCTGCGCTGAGGTACGGTACCCATGAAGAGCAAACGGTAACATCTCGTGCCAGTTTTTGTATGTCACCTTCATCTTCTGCACGATCTTCTTAATGTTTTTATTAGCCGCTTCTACAGCCCCATTCATCTTCGGCCGGTAAGGAGAAGAGTTATGATGCTGTATCTTGAACTGCTTGCAGAGCTCAGTGATCATCTTATTGTTGAGATTTGTACCATTTTCCATAATGATCCTCTCTAGTACACCATATCGACAGATCAGATTGTGCCGAATGAACCGTGCCACGACGTTCTTGGTTACGGTAGCAAATGAAGCTGCTTCAACCCACTTCGTAAAGTAATCAATAACTATCAAGATGAAACGATGCCCGTTGGACGCAGTAGGTCTGATCTCGCCAATCATATCGATGCCCCACATTGCAAAAGGCCAAGGAGCTTACAAGACGTTCAGAGGAACTGGAGGTATGTGCACCTTATCAGCGTAGACTTGGAACTTATGACAAGTCCGAGAATGCTGATAATAGTCGGCTTCCATGGTGGACCAATAATATCCTGCCCGAAGGATCTTCTTTGCCATGGTGTGTCCACTAGAATGAGTCCCGAAAGTACCTTCATGTAACTCTACCATAATCCTTTCTGCTTCATTCTTATCCATACAACGCAGTAAGGTTGAGTCATGGTTACGCTTGTAAAGAATGCCATTGCTGATGAAGAACTTCGCCGCGAATCTTCTCAGAAACTTTTTATCATTAACAGATGCACCCTCGGGGTACTCCTGAGCTTCAAGATACCTCTTTACCTCATGAAACCAGGGTTTATCTGCTACCTCTTCCGTCTCAATGTCACAACAATGTGCGGGTTCGTCCAACCTCTCAATGGTAATCTGGGGAGCCTCGTTGTCCCATCTGACTTTGAACATAGAAGACATCATAGCTAGCGCGTCCGCCAACTGATTCTCCTCTCTAGGGAAGTGTTCAAAGGTTATCTCCTCCAAGTGCGGAAGCAACATCAACACATACTCCTTGTAAGGAATAAGATTAGGGTGTTTCATATCCCACTCACCTTTGATCTGACTGATCACGAGAGCGGAATCTCCGAATACACTTAAGAACTTAATCCTTAGGTCAATAGCTGCTCGAAGACCCATAATGCATGCTTCATACTCCGCCATTTTGTTGGAACAGTTGAAACATAGCCGGGTGGTGAACGGAGTATGAGAGCCTTCAGAAGATATGATCACGGCGCCAATGCCATTACCCAAAGCGTTTGAAGCTCCATCAAAGTACATAGACCATCGGGATCCTTCCTCAGGTCCTTCATCCGGTCCAGGTGTCTCACAGTCGGTCACCAACATGATGTTCTCATCCGGGAACTCGAAGTTCATAGACTGGTAATCGTCCACTGCCTGATGTGCCAAATGATCTGCCAACACACTTCCCTTGATTGCTTTCTGGGTCGTGTATTGGATGTCATACTCAGTCAAGATCATCTGCCATCTTGCTATTCTTCCAGACAAGCAGGTTTCTCGAAGATATACTTGATTGGATCCATCGTTGATATCAATAGAGTAGTGTGAGTCAGCATATACTGTCTCATCAAGCGAGCAGCCCATGCCAAAGCGCAGAAAGTTTTCTCAAGCAACTAGTATCGGGTCTCACAGTCGGTAAACTTTTTGCTAAGGTAATAAATAGCATGCTCTTTTCGGCCAGACTCGTCATGCTGCCCCATCACACACCCCATTGAATTGTCGAGTACTGTTAAGTATAAGATCAAATGTCTCCCTTCAACTGGAGGCATCAAATTAGGAGGCTTTTGGAGATACTCTTTGATTCTTTCGAAAGCGGCCTGACATTCATCGTTCCATCTTACCACTTGATCTTTCTTCAGTAGCTTGAAGATTGGCTCACAAGTAGCAGTCAGGTGCGTGATGAATCGGGTAATATAGTTCAGACGTCCCAGAAAGCCTCTGACTTATTTTTCTGTTCAGGGAGCCGGCATTTTCTATATAGCCTTCACCTTTGTGGGATCCACTTGAATACCTTTATCACTTATGACGAAACCTAGCAGCTTACCAGATCTCACCCCGAAGGTGCACTTGTTCGGGTTTAACCTCAGCTTGTACAACTTCAACCTGTCAAATAGCTTCTGAATGTATACCTCGTTGTCCCATCTGACCTTGAACATAGAAGACAATTTTCCCCTTTACTGGGTATTTCAGCATCTGGTGGAGCGTAGAAGTTACTGCCCCATCTTTATGGATCCATGGGAGACCCAGCAAACAAGAATAAGATGGTCGAATATCCATCACATAGAATGTAGACGCGAATATCTGAGAACCAACCTTAACTGGAATATCTACCTCTCCATGTACCATCCTCTTGGACCCGTCAAAGGCCCTAACCACAATATTACTCGGCTTCAGCTCCAACCCTTCACAGTCTAACCGGTCTAACGCTTTCTTAGGTAAAACGTTCAACGAGGACCCAGTATCTACCAATACGTGAGCTAGGGTAGTGCCCCTACACTCAATTGAAACATGCAGAGCGTCATTGTGATTCTTCCCCTTGGCAGTCAAATCTGCATCAGAGAAACCTAACCCGCTATCTGCTGTCAAACTAGCCACACAGTCTTTGAATTGATCAGCTGATGTCTCCTGCGGCACATGCACAATTTTCAGGAAATCAATCAGAGCCTTAGCATGGGCCTCTGAGCATAGCAATAACGATAATATAGAGATCTTCGACGGGGTTTTCCCCAGCTGTTCGACTACGTTGTAGTCGCTTTTCTTGATGATCTTTAAAATTTCCTCTATCTCCTGTCTAGAGACTTCAACAGTAATCTTACTCGGTGCCTCCGTCTGGGCAGGCCCACCGGTGATCCCTTTGCCCCGAGTGTCAGATGACTCGGCGACAGGGTTAAGGATTGGAACATGAACAGGGACAGTAGCAGATGTACTGGCAGGTGTAATAACAACAGGTTTCTGAACAATTGGTAGAGAGATTTCAGGGGAGAAAAGTCTTCCGCTTCGGGTGACTTTACTAGATCCAACAATATTGCTGACGTCAGTATCAGCCTCTTCATCCTTCAAGCCTTGTTTAACCCCGTGATAATACACATCAGCCCCATAGTGCCACGGGACAGCCTTATTCGACGTGTAAGGGATAGGTCCAGGAACACTAATGATCAATGGAGTGATCCTCGGAACAGATGTAATTTTAACAGGCTTTCTTGAGGAAGCCTTGGAAGAATTGGCGAAAATGGTGATTATGGAAACTTCTTCAATAGGAACCAAAGGAACAAAAGTTTTCTCGAACAAGATTTCTTTATTTTAAACTGAATGTATACCTTGCAATCATGTCATCAACGTATACCTCAATCTCATGATGGATCATGTCGTGGAACAGAGCGACCATGGCACGCTGATACGTTGCCCCAGCATTCTTCAATCCGAAAGGCATGACCTTGTAGAAAAAGGTACCCCATTGAGTAACAAAATTTGTCTTCTCCATGTCTTTGGGAGCCATCTTAAACTGATTATAATCGGAGAAACCATCCATAAAGCAGAAGACCTTATGTTGTGCGGTATTGTCAACCAGAACATCGATATGAGGCAGAGGGAAATCATCCTTGGGGCTTGCCCTGTTCAGATCCCTATAGTAAACACACATTCGAACCTTACCATCCTTCTTCGGCACTGGAACCACGTTGGCAACCCACTGCAGGTAAGAAGTAACTGCTAGAAAATCGGCGTCAAACTGTTTCATCACTTCAGCCTTGATTTTCGCAGACATCTCTTGGTGCATTCGGCGGACTTTCTGTTTCCATGGAGGACAGTCTTCCTTGGTAGGCAATCGGTGAACCACGATATCAGTATCCAACCCAAGCATATCTTCATAAGACCAGGCAAAGATCTCCACATAGTCACCCAGCATCTGAATCAACCGTTGCTTAACACTAGACTCCAGATTTGCACCGATCTTGACCTCCTTCTTGTCTTCCTTTGTACCCAGAATTACTGACTCCAATGGCTCTTCATGCGGTTGCATGGCCCTCTCTTCTTGAAGTAACAGTCTAGCAAGTTCATCAGGCACTTCACAATCATTTTTACCTTCGTCCTCGGCTTGGTTGATCGGACTTTCGAAGTCATAACCGGCAGTAGAAGAGTCGTTATCAGTGGGATCCAGAATGGATGTAGACCTGTATATGTGAGTGTGTGTAAAATAGCTGTTTTGCAAGATAGAAAAGAAAAACAAGGAGCGCAAAATTTGTAATGCAAGAAAACGTCCAATGCTTTTATTAATGATATATGGAAATGACACATAATAAGCCCTCAAACAAAGCCACGGTGTCTCGGGTAAGGCACCCGGCCATAAAGTTTAAAGTTGTCTGTTACAAACTCAAAACAAAAGTCTATTACTGTGTAATAAAAGAAATTGGCACGAAGTCCTTTGTCGTCCAATTGCTCAAGCCACCATCGGTAGTTGGGTAAATCCAGCTTTCAAATTCAGACTCTTCATTATCATCTTCTATTGCATTCACTTCAGGATTTGTAATACGCAAGGGAGGTCTTCCAATCCGTGCACGCCGAACAGCCCTTTGAGCTTCTGCAGTAAAACCCAAACCAAACTTGTCAGTCTTATGTGCAAAGTCAGGGAGTTGGCCCCAATTCGCACACCCATCTTTCTCAATAACAGCCCGGGCATTCTTGAGGGAAGCCATCCTCATCGGAGGATCTTTAGCAACAGTCTCAGTCGACGCCAGCGTTTGGGGGACTTCTTCAAAATGTTGACACGGGGTTTCAATGAACTCCCGTCCATCTCCACATACCGGAAAGAGTTGAGGTGGCTCACCATGTATTCCTCTTCTCCTCGTACCGTAACAATTTTCCCCTTTACTGGGTATTTCAGCATCTGGTGGAGCGTAGAAGTTACTGCCCCATCTTTATGGATCCATGGGAGACCCAGCAAACAAGAATAAGATGGTCGAATATCCATCACATAGAATGTAGACGCGAATATCTGAGAACCAACCTTAACTGGAATATCTACCTCTCCATGTACCATCCTCTTGGACCCGTCAAAGGCCCTAACCACAATATTACTCGGCTTCAGCTCCAACCCTTCACAGTCTAACCGATCTAACGCTTTCTTAGGTAAAACGTTCAACGAGGACCCAATATCTACCAATACGTGAGCTAGGGTAGTGCCCCTACACTCAATTGAAACATGCAAAGCGTCATTGTGATTCTTCCCCTTGGCAGTCAAATCTGCATCAGAGAAACCTAACCCGCTATCTGCTGTCAAACTAGCCACACAGTCTTTGAATTGATCAGCTGATGTCTCATGCGGCACATGCACAATTTTCAGGAAATCAATCAGAGCCTTAGCATGGGCCTCTGAGCATAGCAATAACGATAATATAGAGATCTTCGACGGGGTTTTCCCCAGCTGTTCGACTACGTTGTAGTCGCTTTTCTTGATGATCTTTAAAATTTCCTCTATCTCCTGTCTAGAGACTTCAACAGTAATCTTACTCGGTGCCTCCGTCTGGGCAGGCCCACCGGTGATCCCTTTGCCCCGAGTGTCAGATGACTCGGCGACAGGGTTAAGGATTGGAACATGAACAGGGACAGTAGCAGATGTACTGGCAGGTGTAATAACAACAGGTTTCTGAACAATTGGTAGAGAGATTTCAGGGGAGAAAAGTCTTCCGCTTCGGGTGACTTTACTAGATCCAACAATATTGCTGACGTCAGTATCAGCCTCTTCATCCTTCAAGCCTTGTTTAACCCCGTGATAATACACATCAGCCCCATAGTGCCACGGGACAGCCTTATTCGACGTGTAAGGGATAGGTCCAGGAACACTAATGATCAATGGAGTGATCCTCGGAACAGATGTAATTTTAACAGGCTTTCTTGAGGAAGCCTTGGAAGAATTGGCGAAAATGGTGATTATGGAAACTTCTTCAATAGGAACCAAAGGAACAAAAGTTTTCTCGAACAAGATTTCTTTATTATCCATCAGGCGTTGGACACTTGACTTCAAAAGATGGCAACCAGTAGGTAGGACGAAACACAGATGGCAACCTTCGCCACAGCCCGAAAATAAACCGGCTAACATAAGGTTCTTCTTCACAGTCATCAACGGAGTAGTAATGTCTTTTACGGAAGTCACAAAGGAGTCATCATCTACAACATTCACTCCATGCTTGGGCATAGGAGCAGTCATAACATTAGGCTTTTCTGGCGCTTCAAACTCGATCTCCTTAGCATCAATCAGATTTTATACCTTACTCTTCAGAGCCCAGCAGTTATTGGTATCATGCCCCGGGCTATCAGAGTGATAAGAACAGCGGGCGTTCGGATTATACAGCGGCGATGTGGTGTTGGGATTCTTTGGAGCCTCCCTCGGAATCACCAAATTGGTATTCAACAACTGCGGCAGAATTTGAGATAAAGTCATACTGAGCCGAGTAAACTGTCTTTGAGGCCTCTCTGCTCTTTGTCGAGTGTTGCATTGAGGGGCAATAATTGGTCTTGAAATAACTACCGCGTTGACTGCTTGGCGGCGCTCAGGTTGATTTTGGCTCCTTGAGCTGTAAACTGCACTGGACTCCTTCCTGAAAGGCTTCTTCTCGGTACTTGACGAAGCACCCTTTTGTATTTTTCCGCTCTTAATATCGGCTTCAACCCTCTCCCCAGTCATAATTAACTCAGTAAAACCTGACGATGAACTTCCGATCAAATGGTTGAAATACGGGCCAGACAAGGTCCCCAGAAACATATCCACCAACTCCCTATCAGCCAGAGGGGGTTGGACTTTACCAGCAAGGTCTCTCTACTTCTGGGCATAATCTTTAAAACCTTCGCTCGCTCCCATAGACATACCCTGAAGTTGGGTACGCGTGGGAGCAAGGTCGGCATTATATTGGTACTGCTTGTAAAAAGCAGCAGCAAGATCCTCCCAATTACGGACGTTAGCTCCTTCTAGCTGATATAACCACTCAAGTTGAGTCCCTGTTAGACTATCTTGAAAGAAATGACTCTAGAGGTTCTTGTCAGCAGTATATGGTTGGATCTTTCTGACATACGAGCGGAGGTGTAGCTTTGGGCAAGAGACCCCATCATATTTAGCAAAGACTGGTGCTTTAATCTTGTGGGGAATCACCACCCCAGATGCCAAAACCAAATCTTCGAAATCCAACCTAGGTATTTTCGGTATCTCCATTACGCTTAACCGGTCTTCGAGTTGCTTATACCTATCCTCGGCAGGAGGATACTGGTCTTCATCAAAGTCAGTCTCATTGTCAGAAACCACAGGGCTAGGAGCCCTCCTTTCTTCTTGGTTCTCCCCCCCTCCAGATGAGTGAGACAAATCAACTTCCTCCCGCAACCTATTCCCAAACCTGTGACCCATGTTCAGGAGGACCGTCTTCTTCTTCTTCTTCTTCTTATACTTCAAGATAAGAGTCTTCAGATCTTTCTTCCCCTTGGCCAGGTTCATGAACATTTCCTGGAACTGAACATTTTGAGCTTGAAGAGCCTTAATAGCTTGATCAGTGGATGTTTCAGCAGACATGATGCTTAAATAAACAGCGAAGAAGATGAGAAACCTGTAAGGGTACCTGTAATGAGGTGCATGGAAATGGAATGCGTATGATATGTTTTCAAAGACTTTAGGGAGATTCAAATTCGTAAACCAAAATGAAACACACTTTTATTAGATTAAAAACTTGAAACAATGTTTGACAAATGCCTTTAAGGCGTTACAAAGAGAAAAAATGAAAAGTAAATCAAAACTAGAAATAGCAAAAGACATCAGCACTCCCATGGTCGTTTTCCTCCCGTGCTGACATAGTCGTTGAGGACCTTCTCATTCTCCAGCTGTCTTGTAAGCTTTAGGATCTTCCGTTCCTGCTCATGATACTTTTCTCTGTAAGTATCCCATTCTTCTCTCAACTGTATCCAAGACCTCTGTAATGCCCCAATGTCAGTAGGCATGTATGGATGGAGGACAGTATGAGGAACCCCTTCTTCATCATCACTCTCAATAATTACCAGTAAGACAGCTTCGTATGGCATCCCCAGTTTTTAAGAACGGGCTCGAACCCACCGGAGATACGGTTCCATCAGAAGAGAAGTCTTCAATCCCAGCTCATGTGGATCAGACCTGTTAACCCTTTTCCAAGCTCGAATAAATCTGTGACGATGTCCCTCAACATCTCCCTGGAAGTCAAAGACAATGCTTGGAATTAGCAACTCATGAGGACCGTCCTTTCGAGCTCGCCCAAACTGTCGTAAGGCCAGACAAGGACTATAGGTTATTCCTCCCCTAATTCCAAGCAAAGGAACATTGGGGTATTCTCCTCACCGGTCAATAACAGCTACTTCTTCCATGTCTTTAGTGCTCCAGATGATGTCTGTATGAGCAAGGGACATAATTCTGTAGACCCAACCCATACCTTCCTTGTTCTTCAAAACAGATTTTGGGAGGTGAGAAATAAACTACCTCGCCAGCAACGGTGCACAACACATAAGGGTTCCCCGCTTCCGATCAGTACGGGCATAAAGAGCATGTAGAATGTCACCCAAGAGAGTAGGCACTGGATTACGGGACATGAAGATCTTCACTGCATTCACGTCGACGAAAGAATCTGAATTAGGGAACAAAACCAAGCCATAAATGAGAAGTTCCAGGATGTCTTCAAATGCTTGAAAGTCCAAACTGTCCCAAAACTGTTGAGCCTGATCAATGAAGAACTTAGTCAGGAAGCCTTTCACCTCGCTCCGAGTCTCCCAGTTAGACATTACATTAGCCTTTGTCAGATGTAAGGCTGTAGCAACATCCTCTGGCCTAAGAGCTATCTCCCAACCTGTAAATGGCGTCTGCTCTAGAATAGAAATACCAAGTAAATCAGAGAACTCCTCCAAAGTAGGGACCAACTGATAGTCCGGGAAGGTGAAACAGTGATGTAGCGGGTCAAAGAACTGGAACAAGACGCTCATCATTTGTTCATCCATCTTAGAAGTGACCAAACCAAGGAGGTGACCATGTCTTCTGACAAAGGAAGAAGCATCAGGAACCTTAGAAACCAACTCTCTAAGTTGAGCAGGGATTTGTACGAAGCTGATGAGAATAGTATTTCTGCGCATAGATGCCATGATCTGCAAAATAGAACAAAGATGAATCCCCTCAGTCTTTGAAATGGGTTAGTCTGATGCAAGATGCATGCAATGTCATGATGTCATGATAGAAACACACCACATGTATTCACATATAGCAAACATGGTAAGGGTAAACAAGTCACACAGTAGCCCTTAGATTTCAGGCTGGCATGGAGTTTAGGTATTACCCTCTTTCAGTTTAGTTGGTTCAACCTATCCTAGTAATAGTAATGGGTTCTAGAGGATATCAATATCACTGACCACCCTCGATCGGTCATGATTCCAGTTTAGCACCCTTTTCTTGTGGCCAGAATCATCGCGAGAGTTTGGTCTCAATGAGTGTAGCATACTGCTACTTTTCTATGGCCAAGTTGGTCAATTATAGGTTCTAAGGTCAGTTGGTGTTTAATGACCCATTAGCATCCCCATACTCTCCTTGTTGCTCTACAAGGGATATCGGTACCAACTAATGTGCCACACCAACGTAGCTACTGCTTCAACCGTATCGGTCTACGTCGTACAGTTCCCTCATAGTCTATTGCTACTTACCTAAAAGGCATCCCCAGATCCGAGTTAGGATCTATAGTAACTCCGATTCAAACCCACAAAGATAAAGCATACAAATCAAGCAATTGAAAACATTATGATGAACTAATCCTAAGGTACACCCCACTTATACTTTCCCCAGCAGAGTCTTCAGTTTTGTGATACGGTGGGAGAACTGACTGTTTTTGAAATGGTGGTTTGCATTTTACGTTTGTGTTTGCAAAATGTCGCGGTAAGCAAGAGTCGCCACCGTATTTTATTTTATCCAACAAGGAAAGGAAAAAAGCACAGAAAAATTCCTTTTTTGAGATATTTCTGAGTACGGGGGGTAGATTATAGAAAGGGAAGGTATTAGAACCCTTTCTATCCATAGTTATCTACGGGCTCTTAGGTACTTGCTCATCATTTTCAAAATTGTTTTCTTTGTGTTTGTGGGTTTTGAAAAGTTTTTGTTTTAACTTCGATTTAACTCTTGCTTCTATCTTCAAGAGTGTAATGAAGTGTTTTTGAAAACTTGTTTGTAAAAGAGTGTAAGTGTGAAAAAAGTTTTGTTTTGGATGAGCAAGTATCTAAGAACTAATCTACCTACTCGAAAAAGGAATCGTTCTATGTTTGTTTCCTTTAGACAATGTTATCCCACTATTTATGAGTAGGTAGCACCGTCGTTGGAGTTTGAGGGTCAATTCGAAAGAGGGACATACAGTCACTAAAGCAACGTTAGGACATCCTAGTGGTAACCCTAATGTCTTAGATCATTTATCTGAGGCAACGATATCCGAGGCAACCTTTTCGAGGCAACTTATGATCTTTTAGACAAGAGGACGACCTCTAAAACAACCTATACTCAATGACTGTTTATGAAGGCAACCAAGTGGGAGTGTACCCTAGGAGTGCGCATGTGCGAGTGTGTTGATTTCAGTTATTTTTATCTTTGCACAATTAAAGGTGATCTAACTGTTTTAAATTTAGCCATACATTCTTGTCATGCAAACCCTATTATCAAACATCTAACAGTTGAATATTTGCAGAAATTAAAGTGCAGAATTTAAACTAAGCTATTACAAGGCGTCAAGTATTTACATCGCCAAAAACAAACCCTTTGAAGTTTAAAAGCGGTAAAAATAAATAAATGTCCTAATTTAAATATTACAAACCGGAAGCAGATACAATAATTGAATAAAAAATGAAGCGCGCGGGAAAATTGAATCGAATGCGAAACTAGGGTTTTGACCCTCCTAATTAAAAGAAAAATGTTTTTGTTGTTTTTAATATTTTTTAAGAAAAGAAATTAAGTTCTAAAATTAAATTCTAAATTAATTAGTTAATTAAGTTAATTAATGAAAAATAATTAATGACATATATTTGGAGTTTTTTGTTATTTTTAGGAAAGAAATAAAATAATTAAATTAGTGTTAAAACCTATTGATTCTAATTAATTTTAAATATTTAGAAAATCAATTAAAGTTATCTAACATAAATAACCTAATTATTTTAATTAATATTTATTAATGAAAAAATAAAAATTCTGATTTATTTGGACATAAATATATTTTTGTGATTTTTTTATAAAAAGAAAATTGTTTTTGGTTAATAAAATAAATAGAAAATAAATTAAATAGAATAAATAAAATAAAAAAGGTGAGAGATGGGCGTGAATAGAGGGGGTGTGCATAGCAAGAATTTGGCCCATTTGTGTTGATCCATTTTGACTTTCTGCAATTCAGTGTGTTGCGTTTGACTGGCCCTTAGGTGAACCCTCAGTAGTAGCCACTGTTGTACCCCAAAATTTGGCCTCTCATTTCATCAACATTCCTCATCACAAGACTCTTGGAATTCAAGATCAAGCTAGGGTTTGCTCTGCTCAAGACACCTCCTTGCACTGTTGACCTAAATTAGGGTTTGAGTTTGCACAGGGATGTTTTGATCTACAATACCCAAAGTGACTTTCATACTTCATGTTGGACTCACAAGTTTGTCCATACCAAGTTTCAAGCCTTGAATCAAATTTTTGCCCAGTCAATTGGACAGTTGAGCTAGAAATCAGCTGTATTGGGGAAAAAGTCAACCGTGGCCAATTGATAGTCAAACCTCATGAATTTTGACCCACATCAACATTATGAACTCATATGAACCATTTGATCAAGTTTGGATCATAAATCCACAAGAAATTTGATCAATCACCAAAAGGGCAAAATGGTCATTTTTAGGGTTTTGACTGTACAAAGGCAATTTTTGACTGTTTGACCTAGTCAATGGCAAATCAAGCTCAAACATGGACTCAAGGACTCAATGACATCATCTTGACCCATTCAAAAAGTTCAAAAGATCTCAAATGCATAGGATTGACAGATGAATTTTTCAGTCAACTGATTAAAATTTGACTGTATACTGAAAAGTCAAACTTTGACTTTTTGGTCAAAATCAAGTGCCAAGATTAATTTTTCATCAAGACATGTCAAATTATGAAACTTGTTCATCAAGAAACCCAAAATTGCAAATTAGGGTTTAAAATGGAAAATTTTCATAACTTAGAAATTTTCTAAGTTATAAAATTTTCTTATTTTTTCCTAACTTTGTCCTATATTTTTCACCAAGATGAAAATGGATTCAAACAAAACTTACAACATGAAAGTTGTAGTCCATCACAAATTATACAACTTTTATTCACAAAGTTTACTCAAAAGAAGCTTGGATCTCAAGGTATGATTTTTGGAACAAGGGTCCCTAAAACGTTTAACTTAGAAACATTTTGCCCTAGTTTAGGCAGGATTTTGACCCATCTTCTTGGCCATTTTTCACATAGTTCCACTTGGAGTATTAAGTTGCATTTCAAAGGTTAATTATAGTACATGTTGCAAGCTTTCCAAATTGTCCAAGAACTCCTCAAACACCTTTGTGGTTAGGGAGAATCGAATGCTTGAAGTTGGCAAAAACTCACTTTGTAACCATGGCCAATACATGTTCATACCACTTGCCAAATCTGAACAAACTAGCTTAGTACATAATTACAGGCCTCTAAACCAATTTACACTCAAAAATTTAATGCAAATACATTGGACATTAGCATTGTTCTAATCAAGGGAGCTTTGTACAATGAACATTTCCATTTTGAGCATAAAGGTCACACTTCCATTTTCATAAAGGCAACTTTATGTCAAAATGCATTTTCTTGAGCCTTGGACTTTTTTCCTTGCAGAAAACAAGTTACCTAATCTCAGGCATAGTACACCAACTTGAGCATGCTTGTAACTAGCCTGTACAGGCCATAGCTTGGTCACTTCACATCTTTGCTTTCAAAACAAGTCAAATGGCCAAAAGCTCATAACTCACACATCTGATATATTGAACTCAAGCAAAGTTTTCAAATAAGTTTCACACATCCTTGCAAGCTAGAAGGACGAGCCCTTGAACTCTCAAACCTCCTCATACTCAAAAACCACATTTTCTTGCAAAACAGGGCAAGCCCTGCAGAATCACTTCCATCTTCACTTTGCCTTGTGCGTTTTGCCTCAAACTTGTTCCAATACCTTCCATTCAACTCACTCAAACTATTCCAAACCTCTATTGCCAACTGTAACTCCATTTACAGTGTTCACCATTGTTGTTTGAAAGCTTTGCAGGTTGAGTTCTGTAGCACGATTCAGGTCACTTCAAAACAAACTAAGCATTGGGAAAGGTTCAGGGGACATCAAGCAAGCTCAAAAGAACCTCAGGCCCCATTGAAAGTTGTTGCATTGTCCATTTCGAACTCAACTGAAACAGGTATTTCATGAACTTCTATCTCTCTATTTAGGAACATTTAGCCTTAGGTTTGTGAATGAAAGATGTTGTATTCATTACCCTGAAACCATACATGTGCTTAGTTTTCATTTATATTAATCGTGCTAGGAGAATTTCATCCATGAACTTTCTGAAAAAACTAGGTTAGAAATTAGGGCCAGAGAAATTCTCTCTGGTCTTTGAGAGTTAGATTTAATGTTTTATATGGTAGAAATTGTTGTTTGATGCTCTACAAGTTTCATGTTTTGAGTTTTCTCAAAGGATCACGTTTCCAGGAGTTGGCAGTTTGTATACAGAAGGCGCGTGTTTTTGTTTGAACAGAGGAAGAAGATGAAGTAGCTGGGCTGGGCTTGGCTATTTCCTAATTTTGACACCCCCATTTTCAGTTTCACACCCCCTGGCCCATTTCTTTATATATTTATTATTTTTGCATTTTAATTTCATTTCTGACTTTATTATTTTATTTTCAAATATAAAAAATGCCTAAAAATATTTTCATAAATTTTTACATTTATTTGGTATTTTATTTTAGTTATTTCTAATATAAAAATGTTTAAATACTTTATATTATTTTGTTTAAACTTAAAAATAATGTAAAAAATAATTTGATTTTCATTTATTATTTTTATTCACATTTGAAAATATTTTCTTGAAATATATACATATATATTTTATTTTATTAAAAAAAACATGGAATAAAAACCACAAAAATAATACATTTTTATTTTTATTGATATTTTTTACTAAAAACTACTTTTTTTTTCAAATATACTTTTATTTTTGTACATATTGATACATTTTTGTATATAAATATTAAATAATACCATTTCTTTAAGGAATTAGGGTTTACCCTAAAAAAATAATTAAAATTAACTTTTTATTTATTTCTTTATATTTCTTCACATTGAAAATACTTTACATACATAAAAAACCTTTTTTTTGCATAATACATTTTATCTAATATTTTATTTTATTTAAATATTGTACATTTAAATATTATGCCTTGCAAATTCAATTTGGTTGTAATAATTTAGGGTTTAATTTCTTGCAAAATAATCTCCTATTCAAAATTGTACCCCCCTCCCTATATCATGTTGTAATAGTTTAGGACTTAAATTCTCGCACCTTTAAGCTTTCAATTATGCCATGATTAGAGAATTAGGGTTTGTATGCAAAATCAAAACCAACAAATAGTTTGACCTATTCAAAGACAAAAATGCATGTAAAACAAACATAATGCACACTTGCACCCCTAGGGTTTCAATCCACTTGTTGCCTTCAAAAATGGGCCATGGTATGCATGTCAAGTACTTTGGAAAAACAAAAACAAAACAAAGATCATAGTCCCTCGATGACGCTATCTTGGTTGCCTAAACAAAAATGATCTAGTCCCTCAAGAAAATTGCCAAAAATACTTGACACCATTGCTATCATGGTCTATACGATGACCCGCGCCTATCCCGTTTAACATCCTAACACAAAGGTTGTTCACCAAATGCAATGGTGAAACAACACTATTAAAAGGGTTAAAAACATAATAAAGATCTTTGAGTAAAAATAGGGTAGATAACTCTTAGTTACTTGATCAAAAAACTTGCAAAAACATCCTTGCTATTTTCAAAACACACCACACAATTTCAAAACCCTACTTTCAAACATTGAAAACTTTTCAAAAGACAAAAACACCTTTGTATACATTCAAACAAGAATCATTACAAAGGTTGCCACAACGATGGCCTCTTTTCAAAACATCTCTCAAAACCACACACAAAGCACCATTTCAAACAATTGAAGAGCAGCATTTCAAACAATTGAGAAGCAAAGCAAGTGATCTAAACAAGTAACTAAGAGCCCATGGATAACCATGGATAGAAAGGGTGCTAATACCTTCCCTTTCTATAACCTACTCCCTGAACCCAAGAAAACATCTCAAGGTCTTTCCTGTGCTTTTTGACCTTTCCTTAGGATAAAATAAAAAGTCGGTGGCGACTCTTGCTAAATCGAAACATTTGCGAACACAAAACGCAAAAACCTCAAGTCAGTTCTCCCACCGTATCACAGAACTGGAGAATCTGCTGGGGAAAACTTTTAAAGTGGAGTAACCTTAGGGCTTAGATCACCCTTTGCATGATTATATTGTTTGCTTTGATTGCTTTACATTTGGTTCTCTTGTTTGTGCTTGAAATCCTCCACCCGGATTTGGGAAACATTCATAGGTAAATAGCAATATGTTGTGGAAACTGTGCGGGGTATACCGACATGGTTGAAGCAATAGCTATATTAGTGTGACATATTTGTGAGTACCTGTATCCTTTGAGTCAATCAAAGAGAATACGGGGCCGCTGAGTGATGTCATGAAGCACTAATGAACTCTTAGAACCTTACTTGACCACCTTGGCCTTTCATTAGGGGTAGTGAGATGACCGGCTTTGGTGCAGTCCGAAGTTGGTAGATACTCGATACTACACTCATTGAGGATTGTTTTCTTGGAATATTTTGGTCGCTAGTTAAGTGGCTAAACCAAAACAATGAACATAGAAAACAATCCAGTGATATTGAGCTCCTTAGAACCCGGTTACTATTTATAGTACAGGTTTGAGCCAACTAAACTCAAGAGGGTATTTACCTATGAAACCTCATGCAAGCCTGAAACTAGGGTTTTGTGTGACTTGCTTGTACATGTGCTTGTGCATACATCATGAACATCATAAAGCATCATATGCATCCACTAACCATTTCAAGGGTTTGGATCTTCATCTTTGTTCTTGTTTTGTAGGTTATGGAATCTCTTCGCAGGAAAACAATACAAGTCAACCTTGTGAGAATCCCTCCTCAACTCAAGGAGCTCACTTCCAGGATTCCAGAGAATTCTCTCTTCAATGAAAGACATGGTAGGCTTCTCAACTTGGTCAACTCCAACATTGAAGAAGACATGGTGAAAGTTCTCTTCCAGTTCTTTGACCCCCTACACCACTGTTTCACATTTCCTGATTACCAACTAGTACCCACTTTAGAGGAATTTTCTCAACTCCTGAGAATTCCTATTCTTCATCAACTACCCTACAACGGTACGGAAAAAGAACTAAAGCCTGAAGATGTTGCTCAAGCATTACACTTGCAACCATCTGACATCAAAGGACATTGGGAGACCAGAAGTGGTGTCAAGGGATTCTTGACAAAGTTTCTATTTGAGAAGGCACAAGACTGCTGGAATTCTCTTGATCTACAAGATTTTGAGGAGATTGTAGCACTTCTCATCTATGGGTTGGTCTTGTTCCCAAACCCTGATCAGCTTATAGATGTGAATGCTGTCAAAATTTTCATATCCCGGAATCCTATACCCACATTACTTGGGGACATCCTACACTCATTTTACACACGAACAATGAGGAAAAGAGGTGTTCTCATGTGCTGTACTCCTCTCCTAGCAAGGAGGTTTATTTCTCACCTTCCACAATCAGTTTTGAAGAATGAGCAGGGTTTAAGGTGGTCACAATGATTGATGACCCTCACACATTCTGATGTTCATTGGTGTTCTCGGTCCAGAGAAAATGTCATCATCATTGATTGTTGTGGGGAATTCCCTAATGTCCCACTACTTGGCATTAGGGGAGGCATTACCTATAACCCCTGTTTAGCTCTAAGACAGTTTGGATATGCTCGGAGGGATGACCCTCATGACATGCTGATTCCTGACTTGGTTTTTGACTTCGACAACGATGCGCAAGGACTTCGACAAAGGTTCATCAGAGCTTGGAGGATGCCCAACAAAGTGGATAGTAAGACACTGGGGCACAAGAATTCCATCCCCCTTGAGCCTTATCTCAAGTGGGTACGAACCCGCGCCCAGAATCTTATGATGCCATATCCTCACATTCTCCCATTGATCAAAGAGCCTGTGATGGAAGGAGAGGTTCCATACACCCCCTACATCCTGACATGCCAACATCATGGGAAGAATTGCAAAAGAGTTGGATCCAACTCAAAGAAGAATGGAATACTTTTGAAGCCAGCTTCTATGCCAGTGAGAAGAAGGTTTTAGAGCTTACCCGCCGACTTCATGAGGAGGAAACTCTCAACACTTACATCGCACCAAAGAGAATGCGTAATGTCTTTTTACATTAAGAATTTTGTAATATTTTGCCCATGGGGCACTTATGTACTAACAATTTATTCTTAATATGACGTGTGTTCCTTTTTGTTTGCAACAAATTTGAATTTCTGAATCCTTGAATGCATTACATGAATAACATACCATTCATCATATGCATAAACAAGTCTTCACACCAGGTTTCCTTATCTTTCTACTGTTTATTTCAGCAAGATGGATTTGGAGCAGACGGTTAAGGATCTGCAAGCACATAATTCTCAATTCCAGCAACTCCTCATGACCTTAGCAAAGGGTCAAGAGGAACTTAAAGCACTATTGGAGAAAAATAAAGAGAAAAAGAAGAAGAGGCCCGGAGTAGCCACTTTTGGAAGAAGGTTTGAAAGCAATGCTAGGAAAGTTCTTGAATTCCCCTCAACGTCTGGCGAAGGGGCTGGTAAAGGAAAAGGAGTTGCAGGACCTTCTGAATCTGAAGTTGAAGAGGAAGAAGACGAAGACTACTCCGAACAGCAATATCCCCCGGCGGATGATAAATATAAAAATCTTGAGGATAGATTGGCAGCCATGGAGTTGCAAAAGGTACCTGGTTTAGATTTTGAAGAACTAGGGCTGGTCGCTGGGATCGTCATTCCTCCCAAGTTCAAAGTTCCTACATTTGCTAAGTATGACGGTTTGTCCTGCCCAAAGATGCATCTGAGATCCTATGTCAGAAAGATCCAACCCCACTCTTCTAATAAAGACCTCGGGGTACACTTTTTTCAAGACAGTTTGTCAGGCACACAATTGGACTGGTTCTATCAACTTGAGAGATCTGAGGTTCATAACTGGGAAGACTTAGCTGCTGCTTTTTACCGTCAATACCAATACAATGCTGATTTGGCGCCCACTCGTACTCAGCTACAAAGTATGGGGATGGCTTCCAATGAAGGATTTAAAGAGTATGCCCAGAAGTTGCGTGATCTGGCTGGAAGGGTGCAGCCACCATTGTCGGATAGAGAGCTAGTTGACATGTTTCTGGGGACTCTGTCTGGCCCTTTCTTCAATAATTTAATTGGGAGTTCTTCTGCAGGATTCACCGAACTAATTTTGACCGGCGAAAGGGTCGAGGTCGGTATTAAAAGTGGTAAGATTCAGAAAGATACCTCCACCTCCACTTCTATTAAGAAGGACTTCCCAGCTAAGAAGGAAGCCTCTGTTGTTTACTCTCAGAAAAGTCAGGGAAGAACCGAGCGCCGGCCAACTGTAGGGGCTGTGATGATTCAAAACTCTTCAAATGATCAACCTCACGGCAATCAGTCAAGACCTACTCAACAACGGGTAGAAAGGCCACAACGGCAGTTCACCCGAATCAACATGACGCCAACTCAAGTACTCCCTCATTTATTAAAGCTGAATCTTACCAGTTTGAAGGAAGCGCCAAAGAACCCTAATACCTCCTCTCCATACTACCACTCCAATGCCAAGTGTGCTTACCACTCTGACAGTGCAGGGCATGATACCAATAACTGTTGGGCACTTAAGAACAAAATCCAAGAACTGATTGACGCCAAGGAAGTATAATTTGATGCTCCTGAGAAGCCCAATGTGATATCTGCTCCGATGCCCAAGCACAGTCATAATGTTCATGCCGTTATGGAAGACCTTCATGTTACCAATGTTGCTGACCTTTTGACTCCCTTACCAGTGATTAAAGTGAAGTTGATGAGAGCCGGGATATTCCCAGGCTGCGGAAAAGACTGCTACTTTTTTTTAAACATACAAGCTGATTGCCCAATGTTGAAATCAGGTATCCAACGCCTGATGGATACCCAAGAGATACTCTTCCAAAAGACCCCTGTTGATACCTTCACTCCTGTTACTCCTGCTAATTTTGATACTTCAACCAATGATATTGCAATAATAACCATCTCCGATAATCTTCCTAAGGCTTGCAAAAGGCCTGTCAAGATTACACCTGATCCTGAATTTGTACCATTAAAAATCACCATGTCGGGGCCTGTCCCGTATCAATCTAGCAAGACGATACCATGGAACTACGGAGGAAAAATCTTCTATCATGACATCAAACAGATTGAATCAGTCCAAGAGAATTTTTAAGAGGAAACCCCTAATATAGGGAACATTGAGGGTACAAGCAAGATAACTCGCAGCGGCCGGATTTTTTCTCCGGAGATTGCTCCCCCTCGAGCAATCTTCAGACCCTCGAAAGCTTCTGTGCCTGTTAAGCCATCTGTGCAAGACTCGATAATTGAAGAATTGGATACTCCTGAAGTAAGACCATCTATTGATAATATCGATAAGGGTAAGGGGATACTAGAAGTTCCTGTCAGGACGAAGGCTCATACTGTGGTTATCCCCGAAACCACCCAAAAAGAAATGGAAGAAATCTTGAAAATAATCAAAAGGAGCGATTTCGACGTCGTGGAACAGCTAGGGAAGACCCCTTCCAAAATATCCATGTTGGCTCTTCTACTCTACTCTGAGGCCCATGCTAAGGCCTTAATCAAATTTTTAAAGATGGCACACGTGCCCCAAGAAACTTCGGCTGACGAGTTTCAGGAGTGCGTGGCCAATCTTACTGCTGATAATGGTCTTAGCTTTTCCGATGCTGATTTGACTCCCAAGGGAAGGAAACAAAACGATGCACTACATGTCTCAGTTGAATGCAGGGGAACCACCCTCGCCCATGTCTTAGTTGATACCGGTTCTTCCTTGAATGTGCTGCCGAAGAAAGCGTTAGACCGTTTGGACTGCGAAGGATTGACCCTCAAACCCAGTAACATCGTTGTTAGGGCCTTTGATAGGTCCAAAAGAATGGTTCACAGAGAGGTTGACATTCCCATCAAAGTAGGCACAGAAGTTTTCAACTCCACCTTTTATGTGACGGACATCCGTCCTTCATATTCGTGTTTGTTAGGAAGACCGTGGATCTATTATGCTGGGGCAGTTACCTCCTCTTTGCACCAAATGCTGAAGTATCCTGTTAAGGGTAAGATTATAACGGTGCACGGCGAGGAAGAGTACATGATAAGTCACCTCAACTCCTTCCGCTATGTGTAGTTGGATGGCGAGTTCATCGAAACGCCTTCCCAACATTTTGAGGAAGTGTCTCCTGAGGTCGCAGTTGCGAAGACAATGGTTGAGGTGCCTATTGTTCCCAAGCATGTATCTAGGATGGAATCTCTCAAGGACGCAGAGGCGGTAATTAAAGAAGGAAAGAGCACAGTGTGGGGGAAACTGCCTGATTTTCCCCATAAGACGGACAAGTTTGGATTATGGTTTACTGCTGCAGGACAGAAGGCTATGCGTCGCTCCAAGGCTGGAGGACCACCCGTCAAAATCACCTACCATGGAATTAATGTTGTAGAAGATGAAGATGAAGAGAACAACTTTGAAGATTGGATCTTTCCAACCGTCGAAGGGGGTTTAAGCAACTGGGAAGCAAAGGATTTTATTCCCATCACCTTCATCAACCAGTAAATTTATCTTTGAATAATTTCCTATTTTGGTCTGTAATAACTAAACAATTCGTACACTATTTTTACCTTATGCCTTGCCCGGGGCATATAGGTCCATTTGTAAGGGCTTGATTTTCTTCATTATTATATGCCATGTTTTAATGAATCATTGGACGTTTTCATCTATAAACTGTTGTGTTCATTTTCTTTCCTTTTTGCATTTTGTTTTGTTTAAGGATGGCTATCCCTTACACACACCCACACTCACAAATGCAGGTACCCGTCCACTCCGGATTCCATGGGTGACTATTCTGCTTTAGCCTTCGGTAACTCTGAAGATTTGGTTAATCATGCTGAGTATGAAGTTGGCGAAGACTGTGAAGTGCCGGGAGAGTTGGCCAGACTTTTGCAACAAGAAGAGCGGGCTATTCTGCCTCATGAAGAGTTGCTAGAGACCATCAACTTGGGAACAGAGGAAGACAAGAAAGAGGTAAAAGTGGGTACCAACCTGGAACCAAGTGTCAAAGAGCGCTTAGTGAAATTGTTGAACGAATATATTGAGATCTTTGCCTGGTCCTATGAAGACATGTCGGGATTAGACATGGATATCGTGGTTCACCGTCTCCCTACAAGAGAAGATTATCCACCGATCAAGCAAAAGGTCCGCCGAATGAGGCCCGACATGTCTGAGAAGATCAAAGCTGAGGTAATGAAGCAATTCAATGCTGGCTTTCTGGCTGTTACTTCCTATCCATAATGGGTTGCTAACATTGTGCCCGTGCCTAAGAAGGACGACAAGGTCAGAATGTGTGTGGACTATCGAGACTTAAACAGGGCTAGCCCTAAAGATGATTTTCCACTACCACACATCGACATCTTGGTTGACAACACAGCTCAACACAAGGTATTTTCCTTCATGGATGGATTCTCGGGATACAACCAGATCAAAATGGCCCCTGAGGACATGGAGAAAACTACTTTTGTCACGCAATGGGGTACCTTCTGCTACAAAGTGATGCCATTCGGACTAAAGAATGCATGGGCAACCTATCAACGCGCCATGGTAGCTTTGTTTCATGATATGATACATCGTGAGATCAAAGTTTACATAGAAGACATGATAGCTCGATCACAGACAGAAGAAGAACACCTTGATCATCTGCAAAAGCTGTTTGTCAGGTTGAAGGAGTTTAAGCTCAGACTGAACCCAAGTAAGTGCACTTTTGGAGTTAGGTTTGGTAAAACTTTGGGATTTATTGTCAGCAACAAAGGCATTAAGGTTGATCCAGCTAAAGTAAAGGCTATACAAGAAATGCCTGCCCCCCGCACTTAAAAGGAGGTTAGGGGATTCTTGGGACGCTTAAACTATATTGCGAGGTTCATTTCTCACCTGACATCTACCTGTGAGCCAATCTTCAAGTTGTTGAAGAAAGATCAGGTAGTTGAATGGAACAATGATTGTCAAGTTGCTTTTGATAAGATCAAGGAGTATTTATTGGAACCACCTATTTTAATGCCACCCGTTGAAGGAAGGCCGTTAATCTTGTATCTGACTGTGTTGGATAACTCAATGGGGTGCGTACTGGGCCAACATGATGAGTCTGGCCGAAAAGAGCATGCCATTTATTACTTTAGCAAAAAGTTTACCGACTGTGAGACTCGCTACTCACTGCTCGAGAAAACTTGTTGCGCTTTAGTATGGGCTGCTCGCCGGCTAAGGCAGTATATTTTGACTCATACCACTTTGCTGATTTCCAAAATGGATCTGATCAAGTATATCTTCGAGAAGCCTGCTTTATCTGGAAGAATTGCTAGATGGAAAATGATCCTGACTGAGTATGATATCCAGTATACTACCCAAAAAGCTATAAAAGGGAGTGTACTAGCTGACCATCTAGCTTATCAAGCCGTCGAAGATTACCAATCTATGAGATTCGACTTCCCTGACGAGGACATCATGACATTGGATAACAATGAAGGTAACGGACCGTATGACGGACCTGAACAAGGATCCCAATGGACCCTGTACTTTGATGGTGCTTAAAATGCACTTGGCAACGGTATCAGTGCGGTACTCATTTCTCCGGAAGGTTGCCATACACCCTTCACTGCCCGACTTTGCTTCAGTTGTACCAATAACATGGATGAATATGAAGCTTGCATCTTTGGTCTCAAGGCTGCTATATACTTGGGAATCAAATCTTTGGTTGTATTTAGGGACTCGGCTTTGGTTATCAGTCAAGTCAGAGGAGAGTGGGACACCAAACATCCTAATCTTATCCCATACAATGAACATGTCTTGACATTGTTGCCTCATTTCGAGCAGATTACTTTCGAACACTTCCCAAGAGAAGAAAATCAGCTAGCAGATGCTCTGGCTACAATGTCTTCCATGTTTAAACTCAACTGGGATAACGAAACTCCCCAAATTACCATCGAGCGAATGGACGAACCTACGCACTGTCATGAGATTAATACCGAAGAAGTAGTGGAACTACCCTGGTTTCATGAAATCAAAAGGTATCTCCAGACTCGAGAATACCCTAAAGGAGCTTCAGTCAATGACAAAAAGTTCGTAAGGAGATTTGCTGCCAAGTTCTTCCTAAGTAATGGCATCCTTTATAAGCGCAGCCATGATTGTGTTCTACTTCGTTGTGTGGACAAGGTTGAAGCAGAGTTAATCATGACTGATATACATAGTGGCACATTTGGCACCCACTTGAGAGGAGATATGATGGCTAAGAATATTCTAAGGGCAGGCTACTACTGGTCTACTATGGAAGCTGATTGTCATCAACATTCCGGTACTTGCCACAAATGCCAAGTCTACGCCGACAAAGTACATATTCCTCCTGTTCCTCTTAATGTTCTGACAGCTCCTTGGCCATTCGCAATGTGGGGCATTGACATGATTGGAGAGATCAAGCCTACGACATCCAATGGACATCGCTTCATCTTGGTCGCTATTGATTATTTTACCAAGTGGGTCGAAGCAGCTTCCTACGCCTCAGTTACAAAGAATGTGGTTGCCCGCTTCATCAAGCAGAACCTCATATGCCGGTATGGTATCCTCGACAGGATTATCATGGATAACGGTACAAATTTGAACAACACTATGATCACCACTCTATGCGAATAGTTCAAGATTTATCATCACAATTCATCTCCCTATCGGCCGAAGATGAACGGTGTTGTTGAAGCCGCGAACAAAAATATCAAAAAGATCATTCAAAAGATGACAATCACTTACAAGGACTGGCACAAGATGTTACCGTTTGCTCTGCATGGATATCGTACCACGACGCGTACTTCAACAAGAGCAACTCCATTTTCTTTTGTATATGGCATGGAAGCTGTTCTACCTATGGAAGTTCAGATTCCTTCCTTGAGGATTATGAAGGATGCCGGTTTGAGTGAAGACGATTGGATTCAGACCCGGCTTGATCAACTTAATTTGATCAACGAGAAACGACTTACTGTTGTTTGTCATGGTCAGGCATATCAAAAACGGATGATCAAGGCCTTCAACAAGAAAGTCAGGCGTCAAGTATATCAAGTCGGAGATCTTGTAATCAAGCGGATCATCTTGCCGCAAAGTGATCCCAGGGGAAAGTGGACTCCTACCTACGAAGGACCATTTGTGATCAAGAGCCTCTTTTCAGGTGGGGCAATGATTCTGACCACCATGGTCGGCGACGACTTGCCGCACCCTACGAACGCAGATATAGTCAAAAGATACTACGCATAAAACGACCCGACAAGTTGAAAACCCGAAAGGGCGACTTGGGCAAAAATGGGCATCCCGGTGAATCAAAAATCCGAAAGGGCGGTTCAGGCAAAAATTAGGGATAAAACAAAAAAATCTGTACACCCGGCAAGTTGAAAACCCGAAAGAGAGACTTGGGCAAAAAAGGGTTTCCCGGTGGAACGAAAACCCGAAAGGGCGGTCCAGGAAAAAGTTAGGGAATTAAAGCGTATGACTATGTCTCGTCGGATCACTTTAAGGACAATCTCTTCACCAACAAGCTCCAAGCTACTGATCAATCCAATCATCGGCGGACGGAGCAGCAAATGGACAAAATACTCAGAGTTGTGAAGGCTGTAGCAGAATGGGAAACCCATGGAATTGTTACACATAGCCATCTTTATTTTTGTATAAAATTTTTCAATCTTTTACGACAACATTCTCTTACTAGAATGTTTGTCTCCTTTGTACAAAGATACTTACAAAAGTTAATACAAAAATAGTTCAAGACGCAGAAATTTGCTTGCTTTTCTTTCTTTTTACACTTATGTTTTATCTTGAAAACGTCCAAAGTTTTGTTAAATAGGCATATGCATTTGAATATAATCACTGCTTACAAATAAAACGAATTTGAGAAAGGATAATTACTGGAAGGTTGAAGGTGTAAGAAGATATCTTTATGATGTTCCAGAAGAAATCCCCTACAATATATCATTCAGATCCTCAAGCCTTAGAGTATGTGTCCCCAGCGGAGTTAAGAGATCCCCAGTGGAGCCCGAAAACCCTGAAATACATATCCCCAACGGAACCAGAATATTCTATACCTATTTCCCCAGCAGGTTATCTTAAAAGTCTAAGAATCAAGCATATAACAGTTAATTTCTTGGCTTCCCCAATAGATTGGCGTACAACCAAAGCTCTTGATTCCACCGGCCGAGTAAACATTCTCCCCACAAAGTTATTTCCCAGCAGATCAAAGATTCTTGGTCTCATATCTCCAAGCAGAAGCCTCCCAGGTTCCAACTCCCTAGTAGAGGTTTTCAGAATTTTCCTTACTTCCCAGGAAAGTCATGAAGGATTCTCATTCCCTGCAGAAGTTGTCAAAGGCCTTGTTAATCCCCACAAATCGCCAAGGATTTTCAATCTCCAGTAGTGATCCCAGGATTTCTCCTTCTCAAACAATCAGAGATCTTTAATCCCCAAGCAGACAACAAGGATTTCTCATCTTCAACAATCAAAGTTTTTTCTTGAATCCTCGGCATTGGTCAAGGATTTACTTTCCCCGACAGTAGTCAAAGATTTCATTATCTCCAGTTATCAAGGATTTATTTTCCTCAGCAAGACAACCACTCAATTTACATGCTCATCCATTACATTCATATATCATAAACATTGATGAAACACAGTTCATTGCATCATACATATCATGCAACATAACTTTTTGTTTTAGCTAACATTTTACCCTTTTCAGGATAAGATTAAAAGGCTATCGTTAACAATTTTCCTGATACAGTATGGATACACCCCAGACACGGCGGTCATTCCATTACTCATTCACAATTTCAAGTCAAAATACAGTGCAGATACACCCCAGACACGACGGTTATTCTACTACTCATTCAGACTTCAGCAATCCGATACAGACTAGATACACTCCAGACACGGCGGCCATTCTATCTCTCATTCAGATTCAACTATCAACTTCAAGTTCAGATACGCTCCAGACACGGATTCCATTCTGGACCTTACACCAGAAGGTTGATTCTCCCCAGTGTAGTCGCCACGGAAGTCATTCTGCTACTCATACAGATCTCGACTTTAGATACAATACAGATATACTCCAGACATGGCAGTCATTCTGATATTCATTCAAAGTTCAAATACAGTTACAACTCAGATACGCTCCAGACACGGACGCCATTCTTTTGCTCATACTGACTCAGTCTCCAGATACAGTTCAAATGCATTCCAGACACGGATACCATTTTGCTGCTCATTCTTCTGACCTACAACATTGCAATTCAACAAACATTCTTGGATGGAATCTTTAAGCCCATCTCCATCAATATTCTACCTTCTCCAAATGGCATCTTTAAGCCCATTCCTTCAACAATATTTTGACGAGTGCAAATTTACGGGCACTCTAGTATCCAATCCTCTTTTACCTTCGAGTCGCGAAAGGCAAACTTGCCAATCTAACTCTTCAGGTTCAAGAAGATTGAACAGGGGAAACTGTTGTACCCCAAAATTTGCCCTCTCATTTCATCAACATTCCTCATCACAAGACTCTTGGAATTCAAAATTAAGCTAGGGTTTGCTCTGCTCAAGACACCTCCGTGCACTGTTGACCTAAATTAGGGTTTGAGTTTGCAGAAGGATGTTTTGACCTACAATACCCAAAGTGACTTTCATACTTCATGTTGGACTCATAAGTTTGTCCATACCAAGTTTCAAGCCTTGAATCAAATTTTTGCCCAGTCAATTGGACAGTTGACCTAGAAATCAGCTGTATTGGGGAAAAAGTCAATTGTGGCCAATTGATAGTCAAACCTCATGAATTTTGACCCACATCAACATTATGAACTCATATGAACCATTTGATCAAGTTTGGATCATAATTCCACAAGAAATTTGATCAGATCACCAAAAGGGCAAAATGGTCATTTTTAGGGTTTTGATTGTACAAAGGCAATTTTTGACTGTTTGACCTAGCCAATGGCAAATCAAGCTCAAAAATGGACTCAGGGACTCAATGACATCATCTTGACCCATTCAACAAGTTCAAAATATCTCAAATGCATAGGATTGACAGATGAATTTTTCAGTCAACTGATTAAAATTTGACTGTATACTGAAAAGTCAAACTTTGACTTTTTGGTCAAAATCAAGTGCCAAGGGTCATTTTTCATCAAGACATGTCAAATTATGAAACTTGTTCATCAAGAAACCCAAAATTGCAAATTAGGGTTTAAATTGGAAAATTTTCATAACTTAGAAATTTTCTAAGTTATAAAATTTTCTTATTTTTTCCTAACTTTGTCCCATTTTTTTCACCAAGATGCAAATGGATTCAAACAAAACTTACAACATTAAATTTGTAGTCCATCACAAAGTCTACAACTTTGATTCACAAAGTTTTCTCAAAAGAATCTTGGATCTCAAGTTATGATTTTTGGAACAAGGGTCCCTAAAACTTTTAACTTAGAAAAGTTTTGCCCTAGTTTAGGCAGGATTTTGACCCATCTTCTTGGCCATTTTTCACATAGTTCCACTTGGATTATTAAGTTGCATTTCAAAGATGGATTATAGTACATGTTGCAAGCTTTCCAAATTGTCCAAGAACTCCTCAAACACCTTTGTGGTTAGGGGGAATCGAATGCTTGAAGTTGGCAAAAACTCACTTTGTAACCATGGCCAATACATGTTCATACCACTTGCCAAATCTGACCAAACTAGCTTAGTACATAATTACAGGCCTCTAAACCAATTTACACTCAAAAATTGAATGCAAATACATTGGACATTGGCATTGTTCTGATCAAGAGAGCTTTGTACAATGAACATTTCCATTTTGAGCATAAAGGTCACACTTCCATTTTCATAAAGGCAACTTTATATCAAAATGCATTTTCTTGAGCCTTGGACTTTTTTCCTTGCAGCAAACAAGTTCCCTAATCTCAGGCATAATACACCAACTTGAGCATGCTTGTAACTAGCCTGTACAGGCCATAGCTTGGTCACTTCACATCTTTGCTTTCAAAACAAGTCAAATGGCCAAAAGCTCATAACTCACACATCTGATATATTGAACTCAAGCAAAGTTTTAAAATAAGTTTCACACATCCTTGCAAGCCAGAAGGACGAGCCCTTGACCTCTCAAACCTCCTCATACTCAAAAACCACATTTTCTTGCAAAACAGGGCAAGCCCTGCAGAATCACTTCCATCTTCACTTTGCCTCGTGCGTTTTGCCTCAAACTTGTTCCAATACCTTCCACTCAACTCACTCAAACTATTCCAAACCTCCATTGCCAACTGTAACTCCATTTACAGTGTTCACCATTGTTGTTTGAAAGCTTTGCAGGTTGAGTTCTGTAGCACGATTCAGGCCACCTCAAAACAAACTAAGCATTGGGAAAGGTTCAGGGGACATCAATCAAGCTCAAAAGAACCTCAGGCCCCATTGAAAGTTGTTGCATTGTCCAGCTCGAACTCAACTGAAACAGGTATTTCATGAACTTCTATCTCTCTATTTAGGAACATTTAGCCTTAGGTTTGTGAATGAAAGATGTTGTATTCATTGCCCTGAAACCATACATGTGCTTAGTTTTCATTTATATTAATCGTGCTAGGAGAATTTCATCCATGAACTTTCTGAAAAAACTAGGTTAGAAATTAGGGCTAGAGAAATTCTCTCTGGTCTTTGAGAGTTAGATTTAATGTTTTATATGGTTGAAATCGTTGTTTGATGCTCTACAAGTTTCATGTTTTGAGTTTTGTCAAAGGATCACGTTTCCAGGAGTTGGCAGTTTGTACACATAAGGCGCGTGTTTTTGTTTGAACAGAGGAAGAAGATGAAGTAGCTGGGCTGGGCCTGGCTATTTCCTACTTTTGACACCCCCATTTTCAGTTTCACACCCCCCTGGCCCATTTCTTTATATATTTATTATTTTTGCATTTTAATTTCATTTCTGACTTTATTATTTTATTTTCAAATATAAAAAATGCCTAAAAATATTTTCATAAATTTTTACATTTATTTGGTATTTTATTTTAGTTATTTCTAATATAAAAATGTTTAAATACTTTATATTATTTTGTTTAAACTTAAAAATAATGTAAAAAATACTTTTATTTTCATTTATTATTTTATTCACATTTGAAAATATTTTCTTGAAATATATACATTTTTGTAAATAATTTATTTTATTTTTACACACTTAATATATTTAATATATATTTATATATATATATATATATATATATATATATATATATATATATATATATATATATATATATATATATATATATATATATATATATATATATATATATATATATATATATATATATATATATATATATATATATATATATATATATATATATATATATATATATATATATATATATATATATATATATATATATATATATATATATATATATATATATATATATATATATATACTTTATTTTATTAAAAAAAACATAGAATAAAAACCATAAAAATAATACATTTTCATTTTTATTGATATTTTATACTAAAAAATACTTTTTTTTCAAATATACTTTTATTTTTGTACATATTGATACATTTTTGTATATAAATATTAAATAATACCATTTCTTTAAGGAATTAGGGTTTACCCTAAAAAAATAATTAAAATTAACTTTTTATTTATTTCTTTACATTTCTCCCCATTGAAAATACTTTACATACATAAAAAACCTTTTTTTGCATAATACATTTTATCTAATATTTTATTTTATTTAAATATTGTACATTTAAATATTATGCCTTGCAAATTCAATTTGGTTGTAATAATTTAGGGTTTAATTTCTTGCAAAATAATCCCCTATTCAAAATTGTACCCCCTCCCTATATCATGTTGTAATAGTTTAGGACTTAAATTCTCGCACCTTTAAGCTTTCAATTATGCCATGATTAGAGAATTAGGGTTTGTATCCAAAATCAAAACCAACAAATAGTTTGACCTAATCAAAGACAAAAATGCATGTAAAACAAACACAATGCACACTTGCACCCATAGGGTTTCAATCCACTTGTTGCCTTCAAAAATGGGCCATGGTATGCATGTCAAGTACTTTGGCAAAACAAAAACAAAACAAAGATCATAGTCCCTCGATGACGCTATCTTGGTTGCCTAAACAAAAATGATCTAGTCCCTCAAGAAAATTTCCAAAAGTACTTGACACCATTGCTATCATGGTCTATACGATGACCCGCGCCTGTCCCGTTTAACATCCTAACACAAAGGTTGTTCACCAAATGCAATGGTGAAAAAACACTGTTAAAAGGGTTAAAAACATAAGAAAGATCTTTGAGTAAAAATAGGGTATATATCTCTTAGTTACGTGATCAAAAAACTTGCAAAAACATCCTTGCTATTTTCAAAACACACCACACAATTTCAAAACCCTACTTTCAAACATTGAAAACTTTTCAAAAGACAAAAACACCTTTGTATACATTCAAACAAGAATCATTACAAAGGTTGCCACAACGATGGCCTCTTTTCAAAACATCTTTCAAAACCACACACAAAGCACCATTTCAAACAATTGAAGAGCACCATTTCAAACAATTGAGAAGCAAAGCCAGTGATCTAAATAAGTAACTAAGAGCCCGTGGATAACCATGGATAGAAAGGGTGCTAATACCTTTCCTTTCTATAACCTACTCCCCGAACCCAAGAAAACATCTCAAAGGTCTTTCCTGTGCTTTTTGACCTTTCCTTAGGATAAAATAAAAAGTCGGTGGCGACTCTTACTAAACCGAAACATTTGCAAACACAAAACGCAAAAACCTCAAGTCAGTTCTCCCACCGTATCACAACCACCAGATCTGGCCATGTGGCGCGTGGATGCTGAAGGTCCATGGCGGGCGCTTGGCTTGCACATGCATACCGCGCCTGTCCCGTTTAACATCCTAACACAAAGGTTGTTCACCAAATGCAATGGTGAAACAACAATGTTAAAAGGGTTAAAAACATAAGAAAGATCTTTGAGTAAAAATAGGGTATATATCTCTTAGTTACGTGATCAAAAAACTTCCAAAAACATCCTTGCTATTTTCAAAACACACCACACAATTTCAAAACCCTACTTTCAAACATTGAAAACTTTTCAAAAGACAAAAACATCTTTGTATACATTCAAACAAGAATCATTACAAAGGTTGCCACAACGATGGCCTCTTTTTAAAACATCTTTCAAAACCACACACAAAGCACCATTTCAAACAATTGAAGAGCACCATTTCAAACAATTGAGAAGCAAAGCCAGTGATCTAAACAAGTAACTAAGAGCCTGTGGATAACCATGGATAGAAAGGGTGCTAATACCTTTCCTTTCTATAACCTACTCCCCGAACCCAAGAAAACATCTCAAAGGTCTTTCCTGTGCTTTTTGACCTTTCCTTAGGATAAAATAAAAAGTCGGTGGCGACTCTTACTAAACCGAAACATTTGCAAACACAAAACGCAAAAACCTCAAGTCAGTTCTCCCACCGTATCACAGCCACCAGATCTGGTCTTGTGGCGCGTGGATGCTGAAGGTCCATGGCGGGCGCTTGGCTTGCACATGCATATGATAACCTGAAAATAAATGGGAAAATAACAAATGCTGGAGGCAGGGATCGAACCCCTGACCTCCAGCCTCCAACGCCTTGAAGACCTGCGTGGCAACCACTGGGCTATTCTGTTTTGATTGTACATAAAACATATAATAATAATAATATATAAAAAACAAAGCGTTAGTGGGATTTTCGCGCGAAATTCAAACAGGCCAGTAAGGGAGTGACAATGCATCATCTCCTTCCTCTCTCCCTGGATAAAACCTGAAATACCTATACCCACTGACAAATTTTCGTTGCTACAAACCAAGCATTCTCAAAACCTTCCACAGGCCATGTAAATGGAATCTAACACCATGGTTAGATTCGTCTCGTCCTCCTGATCACAACCATGCCCATTATGAAGGCTAATTGTTCCTGAAATAAAAGGCTCTAAACCAAAGCTTGAAAACCTAACAATGGTGAGTTACAACACATACCATATAAATGAAATTGAGTATTGTAGAAAGTTTGCAAACATCATGGTGATCAAGAATATGCAATTATTTTACACTATGGATGCAAGAATAATGTTAATCGAATTCAAGAACATAGTGATACCGTGATGGACTTACAGCGCGTCGTAGGGCTTGAAAACACTTGCTTTTGATTGCTTTCGCTTGTGGAGACTGCCAGGAAGCGATTGGGACAGATACCAAGCCTTGAGGACGCCTCTAACCACCAATTCGATCTCACACTTTTTGCTCGTTTATGCATATTCTGTTCTTGCTTTGTGCCTGATTTCCAACTTTTTTCTAGGTCTGCACGCACCCCTTATGTATTAGACAATGCATTAGGGTTGCAAATTGCATCCAAATCTTCTTCTTTCAATGCTTTGGATATTGATTTGATTTGCTTTGAAGATCTTTCCAAACATGGCTTATTTTGAATCTTTTTGTGCACTCAAAGGCTTGGCACGAATTTGAATGATGCTAGCTGTAATTGGAACCTGAAACAAGCACAAAATCCCTTGTTATCAATGCTTTGGATTTTTATTTGATTTATTTTGATTTAAATCAAATTAATTCAAATAAAAATCAAAATAATTAATAAAAATATGATATGGACAAGTGGCAAAGGCTAGAGCACGTGGGCTATGATGCCAAATCAAAACAAGTGAAAAAGAATGGGGCCATTTGGCAAAATTTGAAGTTTTGGGGATAGTTGACTTTTGGCAATTTTTCAAAAAAGGTCAACTTTAACAATGCATAACTTCCTCAATTTTGAACCTTTGGAGGTGTTATTGGACTTTTCAGAAATCTTGAGATGTCCTATAATCAAACCTTTTAGTTTCATCTCATTTTTATATTCCATGCTCATGTATGAAGCTTTGAAAAAAAAGGTGTTTTTGTTGACTTTTCAAAATGACCTATAATGTCCAAATTCATAACTTCTTGTGATTGCATATTTTGATCTTGGGAGCTGAATATGGATTGTAGAGAATTGTATCCTATTAAAAATGAGCTTTGGATGGGTCATTTCTAATAAATTATGAGAAAGTTATGCTTGGTCAAAGTTGAGTTGACTTTTCCTACAAAACCCTAATTTAGCAACTTTTGAGTCTTGATGAATTATGAGCAATCCTTGATGAATCATGATCAACCCTTGATAAAATGATGAAATATACTTCAAAATGAGGATGTTGACCAAAAATCTTGAAGTTTGACTGTATTTGGGTCACAATTGACTTTTGCCCTATCACAGTCGATTTTTGGACTTTTGAGCAATTGACTGAGCAAAATTCCTCTGCAAGGCTTGAAACTTGACATGGATGATCTTGAGAATATATTAGGAAATTGGTGAGAATTTGGGACCACCTAGACTCAAGTATCTTGATGCAACATGAAACACTAGTTTGAGGTAGAGTGCCATAGGAGAGAGCTTGTTTGGCCAACCCTTGAGCAACTTAAGGATCTTTCTTGCAGTGTCTTGAGAAATATAGGAGGGAAAATTTTGGGGTACAACAGATTCCAACTCGATTTACCTTGATAATGATTTCATGAGAAAATATACACTGTGTGTGTTTTGTCTGGATGTGAGTTTGTGTGCAGGTGTTCTGTTTTTTGTGGATGCGTCTGACACGCACTCCTATTGTGCTTATTTGATCGATGCATAATCTGAATATTTTGTTGTTGATGCTAGCTTGCGTGAAATTTTCTAGAGTATTTATGCTATTGATTGCTTGTTGTATAATGGATATTTTATCCGTTTGGTATTACACTGATTCCAGTTTATCTTTCTGTAATTTACCACTTTCTAGATATCATAAGAAGTAAGATAATAAAGAGCGTGTGCTTGAAGTTGTTGTTTAAATTCCTTTAGAAGGCATTTCACACTTGCTTGCCAATTGTGTTTGTGGTTGTTTAAAGACCTACCTCGAAGTAGGCATTCCACATATTTACATTTTTTCTAAAGACCTCAATGAGGTATCTCATTCCCATTCCCCATTAACAAGTCCTCAAAAGGAGGCAAGGCGAGCAGAGGGTCCGCAAATGATCCTGCCATTTTTGGTATGTGTCATTCGTAGCCCGTGTCATGCATTAATGATTTGAATCGTGCTACTTCTGTTATCGAGTCATTCAAGTGGAATATAGATATCTATTACCAATCCCCCACATTTTGTCTTGAGCTCACATAAGGGGACGTTGATGCTCTATGCTTGTTCATATTTTATTCTATCCCTTACCTCGATTTTTGATATCTTGGTTAGGTGCTTTGTCGCCTTGGACATTCACTTCCTCCCACTCTATACTTATTACCTTGGTGACAAGATACCTTAGTTAATAGTATCTTTCATGACCTCTTCTTGCCTAGATGAGATATCTATGGTAAGGAACTTCCCCCCTTTTACCTACCTCGATGATTTTATATCTTGGTTAGGCCTTTTGACTTGAGCTAGTGTGCACTACTCATTAAATGTGTGTGCTCTCTTTAGCATTGTTGATTGCTTGTTTGCTTTTCATCCTTGTATATACCATGTTCCATTAGGTTTTGAACCATTGTATTCTCCCTTAGGATTCACTTGTGTCGTTTCCAATGCAAGTTAGACATTAGGATTGTAATCCATGCATGCTAACATAGGTAGAGATTTCCCTTTCAAACTCAACCTTAGGACCATCATTGTATGATAACATTAGGGGTAGAGCTAGATAGTCTCCCTTAGATGTTTTTCTTTTCTTTTGTATCCTTAAAACTAAAACTCTTTTCTTGGAAAATGCATAAAATAACTAAAAAATTTCAAATCCAATTTAAAGGTAAAAAATATCAACCAATGCAACTCTTTTTCTCCTTCGAGCCTTTTCTTCCAAACTTTCTAAAGAACGTGTTAATTCATTTTTGTACTGACGCGTGAGTTTCCAAAGGTCGAGCTGTGACAGAAAGAAAAATTAATATTATTCATAAAAAACCTACAACAAACCGAAACATGTGATTCGAACTGGGCACTCTGATTCCTTAAAAAGGGACACGTAGACATCTGGTCAGGGGGCTCAGCCGAGCGAAACCTTGTAAATATTTCCTTCTTTTCCCCGTATTTTCTTTTGCATGTATTCCCTCTTTGCATGTTGTTTTAGCTCGTAAGCTTTAGATTGAACACACCATTTGATTAGAACAACAAGAGTGGACCCTGTGGAGTACCACTGACATGAGGGGTGCTAATGCCTTCCCCTTGCGTAATTAACTCCCTTACCCATATCTATCGGTCGTTTGACCTTGATTTTACCCTTCTCATATTTTCTCGATGTTACCTTTCCCTTCCAGTGGGATAAAAAATGTTCGATGGCGACTTAATTGATTTCATCTCGATGATATTTCTGCGGGTTGTTTCAGTTGGCGAGTTCACTGGGGATAGGTTGACCAATTGCTGGTCCATTCCGGAGTCACTCCTAGCTCTTACTTTTCTTTTCTTTGGGTATTTATTTTGATGCTTTCAGTTTATTGATTTGTACATGTTTATCTGAGCATATGTTTGCATTGTATTTTTATTGCTTTCCATATACTGGTGTTGTGTTGTATTTACTGGTTTCTCAGGTTGGGTGGGATGTTACTATTGAGGTAAAAGGTCTAATACACAGGCCAAGTGACAAACAATAGGAACACTAGGAATAGAGTGGAACATGATAGATAAGGGATGTAGGTCATAATGAGGTTCTAATGTTATCCACGCTCAAATGAGGTTTTAATGAGGTGCTATCATTATCATGTAGGTATACGATGATAGTATTCTCAAGCAAACCTGGGATTCTGAGTTACCATTGACCTTACTTTAACCTAGTCTTGACCCGTGAGTGGGGCGGGGATAATATTTACAGGTATAAATGGTGACTATGTTCTGATGGTGACCATATTTTTGTGTTGGTGACTATAGTTCTATGGTTCTATGGTTATGTTTTGGACCGTTGATTATGGTATTCTTGGTGTGTTCATAGACAGTATGGTCCACTATCGCGTGCAGATCAAAATGAGCATTTTATAAAACGGTAATTTAGTGACAATGGCTCGAGTCGTATCGCAAGGATTCTTGATTTTATTAACTACCAATAACGATTAATTGGGGGGTTTGGTTTTATAGTCTAATTATAAAAATAGATTAAAATAAGTGATTATCAAATAAGCTAAAACAATAATTCTACTGATTCCGGTACAAACTTATTATTGGTTCATAAAAATTCAATCCCCTAAGCGGATTCTATTCCCCTACCTATTTTCTGAATAAAGCAAACAGATAAGCACAATCATGAATTAAGCAAGCATGATTCTAACATATGCAGTTTAACGATTAAGCAACGATAAAATACGATAAAAGTCAAGGAACATCAACCAATCGGCATAAATCAATATTATTCTATATAACTCGAATTAAGCAAACAAGGTATAAGATTAATATTAAAAGGGAAAAGAAATTGGATTAAAGATTAAAAAACCTCAAAATATGTGAAAACTGTAACTAGCAGAATTTGCCTTCGGAATTGGTTCCTCATGATTTGTACAAGTTCTCCATTCTTTTTTTGTGAATAGTAAAACACGATCATAAACAGTACCACGGGTGCCTAGGTATAATGGAAAAATAAGGAATTCGGTTCATAATCCAACTGGGTCAAAAACATAAAAAGTCGGCCCAAAACCGGTCCAAAACTAATTGTTTCTTATGACTGAAACTTCGGCAAATTTTCTGAGGTATCTAGAGTCCAAATCAGCTTCTGACTTCAACATGAAAGTTGTACCTCTTTCTATAATATTTCCAAATAATATTGGAACTCGTTGATCCGATTCCTGTAGCATTGGTTATGAATTTTTCATTGAAAGCTGCTAATGCTGAAAATAAAATACAAAAATCAATTAAAGATAAAAATAAACTAAAATATGAAAACACATTAAAATGGAAAAAAAATAAACTAAAGAAATTCCTAATTATAACATTACAAGAATATGCATGAAGATGCACTGATCAAATTCCCCCACACCTAAACTTTTGCACTCCGAGCAAAATTAAAAATTCAAAACAGAAAACATCAAAACAAAAACGAAATAGAGCATGTAAACTCAAAGGTTATCAAGATACAAGGTCAAAGCAAACTTCTAATTCTAAAATTCAAGAATATGATATTAGTGAGTAACTCTTTTGTAACATTCAAAGGAGGTATGAAAAGCAGATTACAAAAAAGTACATCAAAAGTATCAAGATCCTCACAAGATAAATTGTTTTCACTCAACTCTCAAGTGTTTAGGTTACTGTTTACACTCAAAGAACAACATGAAAGTTAGTACTATCATAAGCTTGCAAAGACTCTAACATTCACAATTTTAAATACATTGTACACAAAGATCAAATGACTTTTATTATGGTTGTAACTTGGCCAAGGTCAGGGTAAGATACATCCTAAAGGGTACTAGGCTAAAATTCAAAAAGTTAAAAGAAAATTGAAAGAATCACGAGAGTTGAACTACATAATATCTCAATTGCTTTTGAACAACAACTTCAACTTATTTCTCTTTTCCTTTTATTTTTATTTTTCTTCTCTTTTTTCTTCCAGAAGGGCTAATATTGACATCCTTCTCAATTGTTTTTTCATTTTTCCTTTTTTTTTTCTTTTTGTTTTTTTTTCTATTTTTTTCTTCTTTTTTGCCAACATCATAACAATAATGTTCAACCTCACACAACTCCATACAAGCATCTTTTAATCCCTTGAATAGGGTAATAATATTGTTTTTCACTTTTCGGCTTGTAATGAGTTTTAAACACAAAAAAGGGATAACGGGCTCAAAGGGGCATCAAAACAAGGGGTAATATTATCAAGGTTGGCTTTTTGGCTAACTGGGTAAAAAATAAAACAAAAGAACAAGCATTTATCATTTCAGTGTGCACAAGTAAACAAAAAGTTTCAACAAGAGTCAATTCAAGTTCTAGAGACTAACAAACATGAGTGAAATCATACAAGAAAGAAAAAGATGGATTTTTTTTGTGTTATCCATTATTAATCTCAAAATCTCACAAGGGTTGGTGATATACTACTAGTGATGTACAATTTAGAGTTTAGTCAATATACATACGAAGAATGCACAAAAAGCACCAATCACATCACACTATAAGTCTTTCGATAAAGAATAGAGATAATACTCACATTTGTAGCAAAATAACCAATGAAAAAGCATGCAAATTCAATTTTTTATTTATTCAAGAAAACGAACAAACAAACAAAAAAACAAACAAAAACTAAAGGTTCTCTCCCCCACACTTAAGACATACATTGTCCTCAATGAGAAATAAATATAAAATAAGAGAGACGAGAGAGAGAGGAAAGAACACACCCGAGTAGTCAAGATGGATAGATGACCGTATAAGTAGCCTTTATCAATGAGAGCTCTTCTACAATTTCCTCTTTCGATATGGGGCTCTCATGGAATAACTTAATGAATTGTCTATTGACTTTGCAATTTTGATCAATGTCTTCACTTTTTATTCCAGGATCAAAGAATTTTCTTCTAAAATTAAAAGTGTTGAATGGGCACGTGAACGTGATCTCATATTTAACAACATCAAGGATCAAAAGGTTATGGGGAAACCTCATTGCTTTTGCTACATCTTCAAGTGAGATCCTATGCATACACACGGGCGGACTAATATCATAAATTTCATCCAAGATCCATCCAATTTCTTTATTATGCTTCTTCAAAACCTGCAAAAATTTACCTTCTTGATCAAAATAATGTTTAGAAGAAATTATAACTGGAAGTTTTTCATTCATCTCTAAATAAGAATATTTAAGATTTTCAGCAATTAGTTTCAGCTCTCGAGAAAGTGGTTGTTTTATGGATGGTTTGTTTCGGGAAGCCTGGGTGTCGAAAGCTTCATCTACATAAATAACTTCATTTCCAACCTCATGTGCACTAAGAATATCAATTTGTAAGGCAATCTCAATTTCACCATAAACAGAGAAAATTTTAGTGTCAGTACAAACATCACAAAAGTAAACATCATCAAAATCAGACAATGATGGAAAATCAGCTGCAAACAAATCAGTACAAGTATCACCAACAGTCTCAGAAAGCAACTCTATTGGAAAAAACACAATTCTCTTCTAAGGGTTGTTGGTTGGATCCTTGAGCTTGTTGCATGGCATTCATCGAAGAGGTAAGTTGTTCAATCTGTGTTTGCAAAGTCTAGAGAGTAGAATCTATTTGTTGTTGAAACTGGAGATTATTTGCAGCCATTTATTTGACAATGTCCTATAGTGAAGGCCCGGAAGGTGCAAAGCACACAACCTTAAATTACTTCAGATGCTTATGCGAATCCTCACCTGCAAGACCATTAAACTTTGGCAACAAGTGTATTAAATCAGTTTTCAATTCAGTAGGTGCATCAGTTGCAAGATAGTCAATACATACACCATCATAGTTTACATTAGGGGTAGCCAATTGCCTCAAAGTTCTTTGTTCCACCATGTTATCAACACGCACAGAAATATCAACTATGTCTCAAACAGGCAGAAACAAATAGAAAGAGGGAAAACGATTAAAATAAATTCAGAAAAATATAAAAACACCAAAATTAATCTAATGAAGTAAAATAAGAATTTTGAATTTTTTTGAATTTTATCGACACTGAAAACAGTAAAATATTAATTAAATATAGAAAAAATAGGAATTTGGCAAAAAAAAAGGTTTACAATCGAACTCAATTTTTCCAAAAACTGATTTTATTTTAATTTTAATGAGTCTACAATGCGATTTAGCCACTACCGTAAGGAAATGAGTGCCTAAACGCGAGAACACTAAACCTATGACTCTAAAATTAGTTAATATCGACAAGAATCCCATGAAACAATGCAAATTTGATCCGTTGTGGCACGCAGATCAAAATGAGTATTTTGTAAAACGGTAGTTTAGCGACAATAGCCAGAGTCGTATCGCAAGGATTTCTTGATTTTATTAACTAACAATAACGATTAATTGGGGGGGGTTTGTCTTTATATTCTAATTATAAAAACAAATCAAAATAAGTGATTATCAAATAAGCTAAAAAAAACAATTCTACTGATTCCAATACCAACTTATCACTAGTTCATAAAACTTCAATCCCCTACGCGGATTCTATTTCCCTACTGATTACAACACTAATTAACAAGAGAAATTTACATTATAAGATTTCATTCCTATTTTCCTAATAAAGCAAATGAATAAGCACAATCACAAATTTAGCAAACATGATTCTAACATACACAGTTTAACAATTAAGCAACGATAAAATACGATATAAGTCAATGAACATCAAACAATCGGTATAAATCAGTAGTATTCTATATAACTCAAATTAAGCAAACAAGGTATATAGGTTAATATTGAAAGGGAAAATAAATTGGATTAAAGATTAAAAAACCTCAAAGTATGTGGAAACTATAACCAGTAGAATATGCCTTCGGGATTAGTTCCTCACGATTCGTACGAGATCTGCATTATTTTTTTTATGAAGAGTAAACCATGATCATGAACAGTAATACGGATGCCTAGGTATAAGGAAAAAACAAGGAATTCGGGTCATAACCTAACTGGGTCAAAAACATCAAAACCCGGCCCAAAACCGGTCCAAAACTAATTGTTTCTTATGACTGAAACTTCAACAAATTTTCTGAGGTATCTATAGTCTGATTCAGCTTTTGGCTTCAACATCAAAGTTGTATCTCTTTCTTTCAGCTTTGCAACGAATTATTAGAATTCATCGATCCGATTCATGTAGCACCAATTATGAATTTTTCATTGAAAGTTTCTAATGCTGAAAATAAAATACGAAAATCAATTTAAGGTAAAAATAAACTAAAATATGAAAACACATTAAAATGGAAAAACTAAAGGAATAAACTTAAAAAATGCCTAAGTATAACAGTAGAAGAATGTGCATGAAGATGCACTGATCACAGTATAACACAATAACCAATATTGTGGAAACCTTGATTCCATGATTATTGTCCTTGCATCATGGAATATTTATTTTTGCAAAAAGGAAATGTAAAAAAAATGTATGCATGGAAAAAACTTAACACACATGTTCTTTCCATTTCTAAGGAATCATGTCGGTGAGCCCGGTGTTATGTTTTTCCATCTCTTACTGGACCAAAATAAAAATTAAAAGTACGCAGGTTCCTTTAAAATGATTAGACATGGAATTGCATCCACTCACACACTTCATGCATCATCATGCATCCATAACAGGTACTCAGTGGGGATTTCTTATTCAGACTCAACATTTTCTTTTCAGAACTGCAAATCTTGTCTTCTCCATTCTCCGTGATCATAATTAAGATATGAAACAACTTCGTGTGGAATTGGATGAAATGCGAGATCAGATGGGGTTGTTTATGGTGGACATGCAAGATATGAACCATGGTCAGGAACTCTTGAAGGAAGATAACCGTCAGTTGAAGACTCAGTTAAGTTTGGTCATGGAAGTTCTGAAGACAGTGATGAGAAAGGAAGATGATCCTATATCTGCTACAACAATAGGATTTGATATTCCCACCCATACTTTGGGGACTCCTTTAAATCATGGAGTAACTTATGTATCTTCCCCACCACCTTGTGTCTCGAGGTCTTCACGTCCACAACCAATTTCTGATCTCCAAGAAAATCCAAAGGGCAAGGATCCTCGACAAAGACGGGAGCCATCTAAGAGGTGTTTTGATCTCATTATGACGTTGTATGCTCAGTTACTTCATCGTTTGCTTGGGATCCAATTTGTTGAGCTTTGTACTTTGGTTCGTTCTTTCGCAAATCTTCCACCTCATTATGATGCTAATGCCCGATGTGAGTTCCATTCTAGAGCACCTGATCATGATGTTGAGAAATGCTATGCATGGAAACACAAAGTCCAAGATTTTCTTGATGCGGGGGAATTTATGTTTACTCCAAATGATCGAGATGTGCATGTCAATTTCATTCCCACAGTTGTTGAGAAAAGATTAATCATGTTCTCCATCCAGGGTCTACTCCTAATCATAATGCTTCTCATATTTGTGATGTAACTGCTAGCCAGGAACTAGTTCAATTGTCTCAACAAAAGCCTGTTCCTTATGGTCAGCGAGTGCGGTACACTCCTCAGTGGCAAAACTATCAACAAAACCTTCAACATTAAGGTGGGTAGAATCTGATAAGGCCAAGAAAAGTGAATGATTAAATCCCTATGCCTCATAGTGAGTTTCTCTCTCACTTACTTCAACATTCTTTGGTGGAGTTAAAGGAGCTCAGGCCTCCTCCTTTTCCTTATCCCATGGGATATGATCCCAATGTATACTGTGACTTCCATTATGGGGCATCTGGCCATATAATTGAAGGTTGCAACATTTTCAAAGGCAAAGTTTAGAAACATATTAATTCCAAATCAATCACATTCACTCTAGAGGGCATGCGTATTAATTTCATCCTCCTTTGATTCAGTGAGTGTCAAGACTGCAAAGCACATCTTGTGAAGTAATAAGTCCATACAAAGTCAAGTCTCCTCAATGTTGGTAATTTCTAGCTTCATTTGTATTATCATTTGTAATCTTTCTTGTTTTGTTTAGTACTTTCTTGTATGGAAAATTTGGTTATCTTTGAATATTAATCATAATTCATTGAATATGTATGTCTTGAATTAATCCATTCATATTCACTCTTAAATGTTTTTTCTTTTCTTTTGATACTCAACTCTGGTTAATAAAGCAAATAACTCTGGAGGGAGGATGGTGAATAATATACCAAGAATCTTAAACAATATGCTTTTGAGTAAAAACCTTGCTAACGATGTACATGCATTGTTTCAAATCCCTAAACACCGAAGATATAAGGGAGTGAAACCCTTGTTAACCCCTTTGAGCCTTGAAGTAGGAGTTTCTTTTCTATTCATAAAAAACCCTAGATTTTAACCCAGGGTAGGGTAGTGCTCAGTTAATCTGATTGAGTATTCAAATCTCATCAGGAGTACGCCTTCAAGGATCAACCACAATGGTTATCCTTCACCTGTCGGAAGGATAAAAGATGACAATATCACAATGGTTATCCCTCATCAACCAAACAGCAAGGTAGTCACCACCTTCCAAAAATTCAAAATGACTCAGGGTCACACGATTTATTCAAAATACAAAAGAATGATTGAAAAAATAAAAGAAAGTAAGCCCGCTAAGTCAAAAAGAAAAAATCGTGAAAGTAAATGAGTTAGGCAAAAATTAGGGCATCCCATTGTACTTCAAAATCAAAATTCAAAAGAATTTGTCCATGCAAAAGTTATGGAAAATGAAAAGAAAGATGAAAAGCCTGAAAGGAAGAAAAGGATTACAAAGAAAAATCCTTAAAGGAACAAAGTCGTGTGACCAGACACGATAAAAAAAATTGGTGAAGTGATTGTCGTGTCCAAGAAATCCTTGTGGTTCCTCAATCATTGTAAACTCCTTGTGAGAGATGAGTGTTTGTATCGAGTTAACTGAACGTAGGAATGGAGAACATAATGGAGAATTGGTGGGAACCAAATATTTTTGAGCCTTAAATCTTTTTTTTTAAACCGTGAACCAGGCCACGTTACAACCCTTGAAAGTCCTAACTGAAGAATGGGTTAATTCGAAGCAATACTATAGCGAGAGTACAGTAATCTGACTCCTAGGAGGCTTGCTAAAACTTTGAGTTGGTATCATTCCATATTTTTAATTTCTTTTGTAAAATTTTTTCCGATATTTTGGAATCTTTTCAATAAAAGTTTTGAACTTCAAGACAAGCATATGATTTTCATTAGAATTACCATTCATGGAACAAAACATTCTTTGCATATGAACAAGTTCTTAAACATTAAGTGAGCTTGCATAATGAGTATAAGATGAAAGTTTGATTATCTCGAGGGACAAATAGCTTCAGGATACCGTTGAGGGGTAAATCTTTTTCGAGAATTTTCTTAATTTGGGGTAGACCTTCTGACTCCATTGAGTAAAAGAATACCGATTTGAGAAATGATTTGAAGCAGATTATGTGGAAGTTTTGATGTCCATGAAGTCTCTATTGAGCGATGGTGTATCACTTTCAGTTTGGTCATAAAGGACATATTGCTTCAAGTATTTGCTTGAACATGAGGCAATTCAAGTTGAGAAGTACGATTGTGTACTAGCCTACTTTCAAGACGTAAGCCAATTACCCTAAAAGGGAAATCTCGAGACTCTGTTGGGTATGAGCGAGTTTGTTTTCCCAGCATGGTTCGTTGTCGAACATATCTAGCCTATGGAATTCAAAGTCGAGAGAAGATATCTCAAAATTATCCAATCTAGGGCATTCAAGTCGGGATTTGATCCCTCAAAGTGAAGTCAAACTAGGGAAGTTATGTCGAGATTTGACAAATCTCTCAGAGAATCTGTTGACCAGTGGAGAATCATTTCAAAATCTGAAGATGCATGAGCATTCACTCAAGCATGGTTGAAACTGCTTCAAACTCTGGTCAGTCAGGGGCAGTGTTCTGAAGTTCATAATACTGGGGAAGTTTATCATTATGGTACATATCTCAAGAAGTCATTTTGAGGCAAGTTTTTTTCAAAGGCCCTGTAGACTGGGGCAAGAAATTATGCAGGTGCATTTCGTCCTCTTCAAGGGTTGATCAAATCAAGTCCAGGCGCATACTAAACAACTTGTGAATGTAGGGAAGTAAGAATTGATTATCCTCGGCTCATTAGGGATTTAAGTTTGGGTTATTGATGTTCCTTCATCAGAAGTCAGGATCATTATTTCCAACTGATGTTTGGATCGTTATCCTCAGTAGGGCACGAGCAAGAGAGCAGGTAGTTTATGAGGTTGTTACCCTTATAAGGTTCATTATGGAAACACTATTTTCTAGAAAGACTCCTTTCTCAGTAAAGGATCTATTGCTACTTGACAAAGGTATGTCCGATAAGGGGTTTCTCTTTAGAGATATTTATTCCCCAGCAAAGCATTCCTCTGCAGGAGGAGAGTGGATCTTCTCCCCAGAAATTTAGGAGTTGTTTGACGTCAAGATGATCTCTTTTCAGTGGACTGTAATTTAGTTTTGCAGTGTCCTCTCCAAAGTCTACTATTCAATGGCGTTCCTCCTCCGAGTTAACATGTTGGTGTTGCAACCTTGCATCTTAGTTTTTACCCAATGGTCGGTAGTTCATATTGTTTATTCCTTACTGAAGGTTACCATTCCATACCTGGGGCATGTGGTTGTAATATCTCTTTTTGAAGGTATTGTTGGTCTTTTATGACAAGAAGCGTACCCGTAAATGAGCAAAGGAAGGTCTACTTGTGACCAGTATAAGTTTCTCACTAGACGATATGCTTTCTCAAAATAGAATCCCTTATCCTCAGTGAAGGCATACTCTCGCTCGAGTATAATCTTTTCTCAGCATAATCTATACCTTTCAAAGCATCTCGAAAGAATAGTTTCTATTTACCAACCAGAGATTTTTGATATACTCCCCTTGAAGTCAATATTCGGCTTCCCCAATGAGGTTGGCACTAATCTTCCCTGTGAAGTGTTCATTCCCCTCCTCAGTAAAGTCTGTACCTTTCCTCTCTAGTGCGGTAGGCGACTATCAGAGTGTCTTAAAGAGATTTTTATTTACCTATGGGAGAATCTGGTTGGTATCCCCATGAGACGGCTATTATTCCCATTTGTGCCATTTCTTATCCCCAATACAAGTCCTTATTGACATGAACCTTGCAAAGATGGCTTTCCCCAGTATAGCTGGTATTGTTGATATTTCTATCCTAAGGTTTTCTGTTCCCCAACAGAAGATGTAGTTTTCTCCCCAGTCAGAGCTGAGTTTCAAAGATCTCCTGGATTAACTTTCCTATTATTCCCTAATGGAGCAAGTGTCATGTTTCCCCAGTGTGGTGTACATGGGAATGCGAGTCATAACTCTTTTCATCCCCAGTGATAGAATATGGTTGAAATATTCTCCAGTTGGGTTTTATTCCAAAGATTTTTGCTTCTTCCCCAAGTAAATATTTTTACCGGTGGTAATTTCCCTAGTGTGGTCTGAGTAGAATTCTTTTTATTTAAGAATTTCTTTGATTCCCTAGTAGAAGTTATCTTCATCAAGAAACTCTACGCGAGGAAGTTCCTGTTCCCAGTGTAGTTCTCCTCATCGGACAGGAGAATAGAAATTTGTTCCCCAAGAAGTCGAAGAGTTGGATCAGAGTTCAAGATTTTCTCTGAACTGTAATTTATTTTTGCAGTATTCTCACCAGGAAGTTATTTCCCCAGTGATTTTGATCCTTGGAAGTTGATGGTTGTGAATATCGATTCCTCATTGAAGTTTATATTGACTATGCTCTACAGAAGATCAGATGTGCAAAGATAATCATTTAGAAGTTCCTTGTCTTCTCAACAGTCGATTATTATTGTGATTTCCCTAGTGAATTGTTAAACATGCATAATTACATTGCATTTATCAAAAAGGAAAAATTCAAACATGCATAAGTATAAGCCAATTATGTTTACTTACAGTAACCAGATTGTTATGCACTCAGACTATTTTGGTTTACCACCAGTCGGGTCTTTGGTATTTCCCATTTCCCTAGTGAGTCGTGGTTTTCCCTTTCCCTTGCAAGCCCTTGGTTATTTTACCCATGTTTGCTTTGTCGTTAGAGTGCGAATAAGAGTCAGTGTATAACCTTTCTTAATTCTCAAGTATTTGAGTATCCATAATTGGTGTGTGATAACTCAGATAATTGCCACTCTTGAAGAATTACACCTCGCCTTTGGCCTGATGGATTTTTGTAGTTCTTGCGTGTTTGCAACCTCTTAAAGTCCAATATGTTTTGGAAATCCTTGTCTAGAGTCTTACACTCAGTCTGTTTTTCTATTTGTAACTTTTCCTTTGATCTACGTTCTATTTGGATTCAATACAAACATGAACTCCCAATTAAGTTCGCTTCTGATCAGTGTTCTTCCCCAAGAGACTATCTTTTGTTAGTCGCATTGTCATTGCAGGTTCACTTTTGTTCAAGTGTCCCTTGTTGGAGCCTTCTTTGGTTGGTCTCTTTCCTTTATATGTCTAATTTTGACCACACATGTATATTTGTATCTCCAGCAAATCCGCCTTTGATCAGTGAGATTCCTCTAAGAGTCTAGTTGTTGTTATTCTTCTTTTACAGTGAGTTTTCCTTTGATTCAGGTGTTCTCTATTCGATCGTTGAGTTCATTTTTGATGCAAGCATTCTCTGTCTGATCTTTGAGTTTCCCTTTTGATTTAAGAGATCTTTGTTTGATATCTTTGAGTCCTCTTTGATTCAAGAGTTCTCTATTTGATGTCCTTGAGTTCTCCTTTGATTCAGGTGTTCTCTATTTAATTGTTGAGTTCGTTTTTGATGCAAGCATTCTCTGTACGATCTTTGATTTTCTATTTTGATTCAAGAGATCTCTGTTTGATATCTTTGAGTCCTCTTTTGATTCAACGGTTCTCTATTTGATGTTCACGAGTTCGCCTTTGATCCAGGTGTTCTCTATTTGTTCGTTGAGTTCAATTTTAATGCAAGCGTTCTATGTCAGATATTTGAGTTTCTATTTTGATTCGAGAGATCTCTATTTGATATCTTTGAGTCCTCTTTTTATTCAAGAGTTCCCTATTTTATGTCCTTGAGTTTGAGTTTTATTCAGGTGTTCTCTATTCAATCGTTGAGTTCATTTTTTGATGCAAGAATTCCCTGTCGTTAAGTTTCTCTTTTGATTCAAGAGATTTCTGTTTGATATCTTTGAGTTATCTTTTGATTCAAGAGTTCTCTATTTGATGTCCTTGAGTTCGCCTTAGATTCAGGTGTTCTCAATTTGATCGCTGAGTTCGTTTTTGATGAAAGCATTCTCTGTCTAATATTTGAGTTTCTCTTTTGATTCAAGAGACCTCTTTTTGATATCTTTGAATCCTATTTTGATTCAAGAGTTCTCTATTTGATATCCTTGAGTTCGCCTTTGATTCAGGTGTTCTTCATTCAATCGTTGAGTTCATTTCTGATGCAAGCGTTCTCTGTCCAATCTTTGAGTTTCTCTTTTGATTCAAGAGATCTATGTTTGATATCTATGAGTCATCTTTTGATTCAAGAGTTCTCTATTTGATGTCCTTGAGTTTTCCTTTGATTATGGTGTTCTCTATTCAATCGTTGAGTTCATTTTTGATGCAAGCATTCTCTGTCGGATCTTTGAGTTTCTCTTTTGATTCAAGAGATCTCTATTTGATATCTTTGAGTCCTCTTTTGATTAAAGATTTATCTATTTGATGTCCTTGATTCCGCCATTGATTTAGGTGTTCACCATTCGACCGTTGAGTTTGTTTTTGATGCAAGCGTTCTCTATTCGATCTTTGAGTTTCTCTTTTGATTCAAGAGATCTCTGTTTGATATCTTTAAGTCCTCTTTTGATCCAAGAGTTCTCTATTTGATGTCCTTTAGTTCGCCTTTGATTCAGGTGTTATGTATTCGATTGTTGAGTTTGTTTTTGATGCAAGTGTTCTTTGTCTAATCTTTGAGTTTCCCTTTTGATTCAAGAGATCTTCGTTTGATATCTTTGAGTCCTCTTTTGATTCAAGGGTTCTCAGTTTGATATTTGTGAGTTTGCCTTTGATTCAGGTGTTCTCTATTCAATCCTTGAGTTTCTTTTTATGCAAGTGTTCTCTGTTCGATCTTTTAGTTTCTCTTTTGATTCAAGAGATATGTGTTTGATATCTTTGAGTCCTCTTTTGATTCAAGAGTTCTCTATTTGATGTCCTTGAGTTCGCCTTTGATTCAAGTGTTCTCTATTTGATCTTTGAGTTCATTTTTATACAAGCGTTCTTTGTCCGATCTTTGAGTTTCTCTTTTGATTCAAGAGATATCTATTTGGTATCTTTGAGTCCTCTTTTGATTCAAGGGTTCTTAGTTTGATATTTGTGAGTTCTCCTTTGATTCATGTGTTCTCTATTCAATTGTTGAGATCTTTTTTTATGCAAGCGTTCTCTGTCTGATCTTTTAGTTTGTCTTTTGATTCAAGAGATCCCCGTTTGGTATCTTTGAGTCCTCTTTTGATTCAAGGTTTATCAGTTTGATATTTGTGAGTTCGCCTTTGATTCAGGTGTTCTCTATTCGACCGTTGAGCTTGTTTTTGATACAAGCGTCCTTTGTCCGATCTTTGAGTTTCTCTTTTGATTCAAAAGACCTCTATCAGATACTTTTGAGTTCGGTTTTGATTCAAGCGTCCTCTATTCAATATCATTGGGTTCTCTTTTGATTCAAGAGTTACCTGCTTTCCCCTGTTGAGTTCACTTTAGATGCAGGTGTTCTTGGTCCGATGTTTGTGAGTCCACTTTTGATGCAAGTGTTCTCCGTTGATAACTTTGAGTTCATTGTTGATTCAAACATCTTTTTCCTAATATCTTTGAGTTTTCCTTTGATTCAGGTATTCTCTGTAGAAGTTTGTTTGCGGTTAGTGTTTATTCTCCTCTGTGAGTTCACTTTTGATACAAGTGTTCTCTGTTGATATTTTTGAGTTTGTTTTTGATTCAAGCATTCTTTACCTCTACCTTTGAGTTCTCCTCTGATTTAGGTGTCCTCAGTCAGTCAACCTTATATATGTCCAATTCTTCTCGGGTGTGTATATCCAATTTGTATTTTGTGTGTGTCTAACCTTGACTTCACATACATGTATCCCTGATAACCGCTATTCACCAAAAGAAAAAAAAATAGAAAATACAAAAAACTAAACAAAAATAAATAATACCGACTGGCTTATGAATGCAAATTTTATGATTCTATTAAATACTCAATCCTTTTTCACCTAGATTGTTCGAAAGACATCCCCCAATCTCACCCCCTGGTTAAAGAAGATTGAATAGGGACAGCTGTTGTACCCCAAAATTCGCATTATTCATTTTAATCGTAATTGGCCTATATTTAATTACCATATGCATACATACATGTCTTTGGCTCTATACTCATGTAATCAAGGTATTTCTTTACAAGAAAGAGTTACGATAATTGATTGTTTCGTTAAGAAGCATTGTGAAGCAGAACTCAGGGTTTTCCTCATTTTAACCCATACCACATGGGTTCCGAGCTATAAGATTAACAACCAAGAAAGTCATAATCATATCAAGCTCTTATGTGTCTCAACACGCCCTGAATTGTGTAGAAAGTCAAGCATTTCATTTAATTTGAGACAGTGCAGACAAAAATTTAGTACAATGCGTTTTAAGCTAAAAATTTCACAACTTGAGATCATAAAATGGTTTCTAATTGATTCTTTAGTCATTAAAACCGTCTTGAGGTCTTCTTCATTTCATCTGTTCATGTCGAAGGCTAACTTTGTAAGGAAGATTTTCTAAAGCGCAAAATACTTGAATTGCGGTATATAGTGGATTTACCATTTCTCTGGTTTTTAGATGATTCAAAAATTAATAAATTCTGAATGGAGTATCATCTTTGAGTTCCTCTTGAAGCATTTGAATCTTCTTGTTATTTCCTCCAACTTTCATGTTCGGCTCGGAAGCCGATTCTTTAAGGAAGATCTCCGAATGCGCAAGTACTTTGAAGCTAAACAGTGAAAAAATGGTGAAAATACTGTGCTGAGCCGTTATTTTACGGATGTTCAAAAATTCATAACTTTCGCATGGATCATTGTTTTAGAGCCGTTCTTTGGGCGAAATTTTTTTCTTGATTTTATCTTCAATTTGTTTGTTCGTGCCGAGAGCTAATTCTTTGAGGAATGTCTCTGAAATTATGGATTACCAAAGAAATCTATTGTGATGAACCAGAATTTTAATTCATTGTTTTTCGATATTGAAAAATCATAACTTCTTTGGTTTTTATCATATCAAGACCATTCTTTAGGCATAATTTCACAAATGATGTCAGCTACAAGTTTGATTCAGACCCCATGTTCGCATTTTAATCAGAGGATTTTTCGTTCGTGGCATTCTTTCAAAACTAAACGGTGAAATTAACTGAGAAAAATCTGCATTAGTTAACTCTGCTCTGCGTATGTGGATCTTCAAAAATCCATAACTTTCTCTTATTTTATTTGATTGAGTCTATTCTTTCGGCATCACATCAAAAAATTTGCAACCTTCAATTTTGATGTTGAGCTCGAGTCGAGATTTCACACTGATGATGACGTGGCATTTTCTTATCGCGTAAATTTACAGACACTGTCAAAACAAGGCCCAACCCAAATTCAAATCCAAAACCCAATTGGAGAGAGTTTATATTCAAAAAATCAGAATTTCTTTCAAAACTTGACTCACTCCAAAAAACATCTCACAAATTTCTTTCTATTCTCTCAAGGATCAAACTCCATTTTCTCTCTAGTTTCTCAAGAACATCATCAATCTTCATCAACAAAACTCAAGCAAATTCATAAAATTTTACCAAACTTAAAATTCTCTAATTAACTTTTCTCCCTCCGCAGATCCGCAACCGGATTGCCCAGCTTCGCCAGATTCTCACTGGATTCCCGCCAGACCTCCTAGCTCCGGCCACCGTGATTTTTCCCTCTGTTCACCACGCGAAGTCCGCAGATTCATACTCCCTCTCTAGCGCAATTTCCAGCCGCGAATCTCCTTCCAATTGCTTGCATTTTCCTGTGATATACTTCTTCAACCTCCTCTTCATCTTCAATTTTGTAACTCTTCATAACCTTTGCTTGAATTCTTGAATTGAATTGCCCTTTTGATTATGTCATGATGTAAATTGAAGTGGATTCTTGGATATGCATTTTTTCTTGAATTGTTTGAGTATTCATGAGTTGAATGAAATTGTTGAGTAACATGAGTTGAATAATTTCTTGAAGATTACATGTTTAATCATATGGTTGAACCATAATTGATTGATTTTTGAGCATATTTTCATGAGTTGAGTTGTTGTGTGAATTTAATTCTTTAATTGTTGAATATACATAATTCATGTGAATCTTGAATTCGTTGAAATATTGAAAAGATGCATAGGTTGAACAATTGCATAATTGATGTGAATGTTGTTTTCAATTTGTTAAAAATTATTGAAATCTTGAATACCAGATTATAGGTTCACATGTTAATTATGGAATTGTTATCGAGGTGTTGTTGTGTAATCATGTGTTGATATAATTTCCAATTTATTTTGTGAATAAATGCTCATTTTCGACATAAAAAGTTATGAATCCCGAAAATGTATTAATTCTTGATTTGTGACTTGAAAGTACCATTTGTATTTTCTACATAGTGATATGTGAACCGATGCACGTTTTTACATCCGGTTATGAGTTTTGACTCCTTTCTTATCTGATTCCGGTTTACATACATGGCTGTCCAGAAATTAGAAACACCTTGTAATTACATTTCAAAATTATTTGGTGTTTATTCATGCTTGCTTCTGCATTTGTGGACTACTGCGTTTGAGATATTCCATTTCCATTTAGATTTTTCGGGTACTTATTAGTTGATGCGCAGTGTTGCCCGGTAATGGTAATTTGAGCTTAAGGTCACATTTTCTTGATTTACAATGCTCATGGTGCTTGTTTGTGATGTTTGGACGACATTTATGCCAAGTTTTATCGGTTTTGGATAGAAATTCCGCTCGGTTTTCATGTTTACGGGGGTTGCTACCTGGAAAAGGTAAATGACACTTGTGATGTGATTTAATTCGCGGTACACACTTTTGTGAGCTTCTTGGTAAGTTTGGAAATTACCGTGCGATTTTTGTGAGATTCCATTCTGACTTTTTGTGCACTCGTTTTTGTATTGCAATGCTGTCATGAGTTTGTGTTTATGCTTCCAATATGCATTTAATTTCTACTTCCCCATTGTTTAATCATAAATTGAATTATGTTGAGAATACATAGCTCTGATTGCAGTTTCTTGTTATCACTAATGTGTTTGTTGACCTATGCAAGGTACATTGAGAGAGATTTCAATCCTGTAACTAAGTGTTGGATATGTGATTGAAAAGCATTTGATTTGTGGATTCGCTTCCAACGGGATTTACCTTGATTCTCATTTCATGAGAAAATATACACTGTGTGCATTTTGTCTGCATGTGAATTTTTGTACATGTGTTCTGTTTATTATGGATGCGTCTGACACGCACTCCTATTGTGCTTAAATGGTCGACGCATATTCTGACTATTTATGCTCTTACTTACTTGCTGTATAAGACATTTTACTCTGTTTGGTATTACACTAATTCCGGTTTTATCTTTCCATATTTTACCACTTTTTAGATATCATGTGAAGTAGGATAATAAAGAGTGTGTGGTTGAAGTCACTGTTTAAAGTCCTTTAGAAGGAATTTTGCACTTGTTTACCAATTGTATTTTTGCTTGTTTAAAGACCTACCTCGAAGTAGGAATTCCGCATATTTATATTTGTGCTAAAGACCTCAAAGAGGCGTCCCATTCATATTCCCATTGATAATGAAATTGTGGTATCAGATATGTGATGTCGAATGAGATGTCATGACACAAATATCTGTTTGCAAGTAAGGTGCAGTAAAATCAAAAGCAGTAAAAACACAAGAGATTGTTCACCCAGTTCAGTGTACAACAACACCTACTCTAGGGGCTACCAAGCCTAGGACAAGTTCACTAAATAGTATCAATTCATAGAACCTCAGTAAACAACCAGTTTACGATCTAATCACTTAATCACTACCCAAGCTAAACTTCTACCTGAGACTCACCTAGGTATGAGCCCATCCTCAAATCCCTTCAATCACTTACAGTGAAGAACTTAACAAAATTAATAAGTTTGAAACACTTCAATCATTCAATGCTTAAAAGCTTATGAATGATACACAATTAACAACCCAAATAAAAACTCAAGTATTTAAACTAATACTTAGAGTGCTTTACAAATAAAAAGCCTAGACTTCTAATCAAAAAGAAAGTATTCTTCCTCAAAAGTTGCTTGTCTTTGAATAAGGTAGCAAGCCCTTATATATGCGCATTTGTGGGCTTAGGCTTAAAATTAAATATTCAAATCCTTTGAATATTTCCATAAAAACAGGCTAAGATAAAATTTATTCAATTTGGAAAATATTCCTCCATATTTTCGCAGCCTGTAGGTCACAAATCCTGAATTATAGCACGCATGAAAGCAGGAAAAAAAAGACTTAACTAATGTTGGGCTGAGATCAGTTCAGTAGGCAGATGTCAAGACATCTGCTTTGACATCATTCAAAAAAAATTTGCTCCAAATGTTAAGACATTTAGCAAAACATTAACAAGTCATTGTTTTACCAAACTTGCTGCCAACAAACACTTACAAAGTCCCCCTTTGGAAAATTTTGGCTAAATCTTTATTAGAGCATATTATCAGAGCAGCAGCATAAGCAAAGCAATCAAAATATTTATTCAGTTAGCCGTTATCTGTTAGCAAAGGAAGATGTCAAAACATCTTCTGAGACATGAGGCTCCCCCCTCAAGTATTGAGCCCCCCCTCAATCGATGGTCAGTGGTTAGTTAGTAAATCACTCACTTTATCTCCCCCTTTTTAGTTATAATATGCCAAATAAAGGATGCATTCAAGAGAATATCAGTATTAGGGTACATACCATATAATTCAAATGTCAAGCACATGAAAGTGCCAAAAAGAAACAAATAGTTTAGAGAAACATCAAGTAGTCTAACTGTCATCAGGACCAGTTGACTTAGTTGAACCAAAACTTCTTTCCTCACTAGAGTCTTTACCTTCAGAGCTCATTGTATCATTAAGGTTGTTGTCCTTTTGCAGGTCCTTGATTATCTTTTAAAAAATTACCTTCCTAGTTGAGCTCAATCTGATCACATTATCTAATTCCTTGCAGGCTTCTCTTAATTCTTTGATCATATCATCCTTGGTTGAGGTCTTTTCAGTAGGAGTAGATGTTAAAACAATGTCTGGGACATGTTTTCCTGAAAAGAGCATAAAATAAAGGGTCAAGGCAGACTCCGTCTTGCACACTACATCATAATGGCACAAGTTCTTGCATGCTTGATGGTCTGATCAAATATGTAAGTCCCATATTAAAAAAGTTTATGGTTTCCAATAACATAAATGAATTTCCTAAACCAATGGAGATGGTTGAAGTGTGATTAGTGGGAACCTAATTTGAAGCTCTAATCCTATGTAAAATTGCATATTTCACACTCAGTTTGCTGACAGGAAGTTTGTTTTCATGGGCGACTCACTTACTTGATTAGCAGTTATGGCTCTGCACACTTGATTACTTGTAACTTCCAGCAGACATCTTCAGACCTATCTAGAAATTTGTTTATGATGGCAGGAGAAAATTCTACGCACTTTCCTCTAACAAAAACCTTTCTATACTCCTTACTCTTATGGTTAGCGTAGTCAGCAGGAATATTAACAATAAACTTCTTAACAAGAGATTCATAGAAACTGGAAAACCTGGTAACTGTTTTCATCAGTCCAACATAAGAGATCAGCTCCATGATTTCCTTGCAATCCTTCTTTGATACACATATTTCTTCTTTGATACACATATTTCCACTTTTCAGCATTCCCATCAGAGTGAAAGGAGATGTTTTAAAATGGGGCATCAGGAACCCTAACAGACAATTTCTTATTTGCAGACTTTTTGATAGGAGAGATTTCCTAGACATCTTGCTTGACATCATACTTAGAGTCAGTATCTTCGACTAGAACAACTTTCTTCTTACTCTTGGATCTTTTTACAACATCCTCATCATCATCAGTAGAGCTAACATGTCTAGCTTTTCTTTTGCTAGAGGGAGGGACAACTTTACTTCCTGCTTTTGGGGGTCCATACATGGTTTTCTTCTTGATTTTTTTGGGAGGGGGTGTGGCACTTGCATCTTTCACTTTCCTGGACTTTAGCCTTCTTGCAATACCAGGTACAACATTAGTGATGAGCTCATTGTCAGACAACTCTTCTACATTGACTATATTGTCAGCATTTTGTCCTTCTCCTTCCTACGAGGCAGCAGCATCTTCTTTAGAAGGAGTGTTCTCTTCAATATTTTGTTCAACATTTTCCTCAACATCTTGATCAACATCTTCTTCTTCCACTTCTTTTATGGCAGAGGTAGCAAGCTTCTCAAGTTTGCTTTCAGCAGCATCTTTCTTGGATGATTTAGCAGCATCATTTTTAAGATTACTTCCTTTGTCAGCAGGAGGAGGCATGCGAGCAAGGGGAGTATAAATCCAAGGCACAACAAAGCCTTCATTAAATACTCAGTCCACAAGCCTTCTGATGCTTCTATCAACATTAACAATTTCTTCTTCAGTTCTATTATCAGTAGCAGTAGAAGAGTTACCTCTATCATCTTTAGATTTCTTAGCAGGTGATGACTTAGGTTTCTTGACCTTTTTCTTAAGCGGAGGGATCGTTGATAGAGGAGTAACATATAGTACTCTGTCAAGGGAAATATTTTCATTGGCAGATTTTGAGGAAGACAATTGTGATGTTGAGACATGTTTGAAAATTCTCTAGCAAGGAGATGAAGAATGGCAAGAGTTCTTTTTCTATGAAAGATAATGAAGAGTTTATGAAAGTAGAGAGAATAATTGTCATAGCGTGTGGGAAACAATTTGAGGAAGTCTTGTAATTATTTCTTTCTAAAATTTATTTTTTGGAAATACAAATAATACAATATCACTTTAATGATATTCCCACACACTTTTAATTGCTACAAACCCTCATATAAGCATATCCCTAATTTTCCTCTTAAATTCTCAAATTGATTAGCATCCAAAGCCTTTGTGAAGATGTCAGCCAGTTGCAATTCAGTGGCTACATGTTCTAAGGTAACAATGTTTTTCTCCAACAAGCTCTCTTATGAAGTGATGACAAATGTCAATATGCTTGGTCCTGCTGTGTTGAATGGGATTCTTTGAAATGTTTATGGCGCTTAAATTGTCACAGAATAATGTCATGACATCTTGTTTGACATTGTATTTTGTTAACATTTGTTTCATCCAAACCAATTGAGAACAACTTCTTCCTACAGTAATGTACTCAACCTCAACAGTGGACAGAGACACACAATTTTGCTTCTTGCTAAACCAAGATATGATATTATTTCCCAGAAAGAAGCATCCTCTTGATGTACTCTTTCTATCATCATTACTTCCTGCCCAATCAGTATCACAAAAACCAGTTAAGGCAGAATTTGATCCATAAGAGTACAACATACCATAGTCACTTGTCCCATTCACATATTTAAGAATCCTCTTCACATGGTTGGCATGGCTAATTTTGGGATCAACTTGATATCTTGCACACACCTCTACAACAAAGGCAATGTCTGGTCTGCTAGCTGTGAGATATAGAAGACTACTATCATGCTTCTGTAGAGAATTTGATCTACACTTACTCCTTTTTCATCTTTAGTCAGCTTCAGATGTGTAGGAGCAGGGGTTCTTTTGTGACTGGCATTCTCCGTCCCAAAATTCTTCACTATATTCTTGGCATACTTGACCTGAGATAAAAATATGGATTCTTCCATTTGTTTAAGTTCCAGACTAAGAAAATAGGTTAATTCACGAAGAAGACTCATTTCAAATTCAGACTGCATTTGCTTGAAAAAATGTTGAACCGTCTCATTTGACATCCCACCAAATATAATATCATCAACATAAATTTGGGCAATCATAATCTTCCCTTATTCTTCTTTGACAAAGAGGGTTTTGTCTATGCCACCTTTCCCATATCCATTATCCCCAAGGAACTCTGTTAGTCTCTCATACCAAGCTCTTAAAGCTTGCTTCAATCCATAGAGATCTTTCTTCAGTTTATAAACATGTTTAGGAAAACTTGGATCAATAAATCGTTTTGGTTGTTCAACAAAAACTTCTTCATTCAGGTACCCATTCAAGAAGGAACTCTTTACATCCATTTGAAACAATTTAAATTTCAAAATGCATGTAACTCCCAACAGTAGTCTGATTGATTCAAGTCTAGCCACAGGAGTAAAGGTTTCATCAAAGTCTACTCCTTCAATTTGAGTGTATCCTTGTGCAACTAACCTTGCCTTATTTCTAGTGACCACCCCCTTTTCATCAGATTTATTCTTGTATACCCATTTAGTTCCAATCACATTTGTCCCTTCAGGTCTTGGAATCAGATCCCAAATTTCATTCCTACTGAATTGTTCCAGCTCCTCTTGCATAGCATTAATCCATAACTCATCAGTTAGGGCCTCTTTGACATTATTAGGCTCAATTTTTTATACAAAGCAAGAGTTTGAAATCCCTTCTCTTGATCTGGTAATAACTCCTTTGTTTGGATCTCCTATGATAAGCTCCTTAGGATGATCTTTCTGAGTTCTAATTGAAGGTACTTTATTGAGGTTACTAGGCTGGGGATCTTCTTGAGGAGGATTAGAATCAATACTTGTGTCATTTAATTCAGTTAGACTATCAAGAAAAGATGTTCCAACATCTTCTGAGACATCTTCTTCAACATTCCATCCTCTATCATCAATAGTAACATTTATTGACCCCATCATAACTTTGGTTCTGGAGTTAAAAACTCTACATGTTGTGTTGTTTGTAGAGTAACCCAAGAATATTCCTTCATCACTCTTGGGATCCATCTTCATCCTTTGTTCACGATCACCTAAGATGTAACATTTACTTCCAAAAACATGAAAGTATTTAACAGTTGGTTTTCTTTCCCTCCATTTTTCATACAAAGTAGCTGAAGTGCCTTTCTTAGAGTGACTCTGTTATGGATATAGCATGTAGTATCCATTGCTTCATCCCAAAATGGTAGGGTAGCTTCTTAGCATGAATCATGGCTCTGGAAGATTCTTGGAAAGTTCTATTCTTGCGTTCTACAATCCTATTCCTATGAGGAGTAATGGGAGAAGAGAATTCATGGCTGATTCCTTCAGAGGAGAAAAACTCAGCAAATTTGTTGTTCTCAAATTCCTTTCCATGATCACTTCTTATTCTTATGACATGGCTTTCCTTTTCCCTTTGAAGTGTTTGACAAAGATCTTTGAACACTTCAAAAGTTTCTAATTTTTCTCTAATAAAGCTTATCCATGTTTATCTAGAAAAGCCATCTATAACAACATAGGCATACTTCTTACCACCAAGACTTTCAACTTGCATAGGTCCCATCAAGTCCATGTGAAGAAGTTCCAAAACTTTTGATGTAGTAAGATGTTGAATCTTCTGATGTGACATCTTAGTCTGCTTTCCAATTTGACAGTCACCATATATCCTTACTTCTTCTATCTTGAGCTTAGGAATCCCTTTTACTGCTTCTTCATATATAATTCTCTTCATACCTTTCAGATGAAAGGGCCCCAATTTTTGATGCCATAGTTTAACTTCATTCTCTTTGGCTAAAACACATATTGATGAGAGGTTTAACTCTTGAGGAACCCATAGATAACATGTGTCTTTAAATCTGATTCCTTTCATGATAACTTCATTCTTTTCATTGCACACAAGACATTCTTCCTTGGAGAAGTTAACTTTGAATCCTTGATCACATAATTAGCTTATATTTATTAGGTTAGCTGTTAAACCTTTTACAAGTAACACATTATCAAGTTTAGGAACTCCTGAATAGTCAAGCTTGCCAACACCTTTGATTTCTCCTTTTGCTCCATCACAAAAATCACATAACTGGTGGAGTGAGATTTGACATCCACCAACAGATTCTTGACACCTGTCATGTGTCTAGAACAACCACTGTCAAAGTACCAGTCATCTTTGGTTAATACTCTGATAGAGGTGTGCGCAATGAAACTACCAACATTGGACTTGGGAACCCACTGTTTCTTCTTTTTACTTCTTTGGGGAATCTTATCATTTTTTGGAAGAGGAGTATTTTTAGGATATCCATACAACTTGAGACAGAAGGGCCTTATATGTCCAAGCCTTCCACAGTGATGACATCACCAGAACTGGGGATTCTCTCTGGTGTGATTAAGCTTTTTCTTCCCATGAGGTTTGCCATGATGTCCTTTCTTCACACGAGGTTTCCCAAGATGTCCTTTCTTAACGTGATGTTGAGACATTTGATTCGACATCTTTGGTTTAGGCTTGACATGAGTGGAAACAGATGAAGGCTCTTCTGAGTTATGTTCCTTTTTCTCATTGAAACCTAAAACACTCTTATCTCCTGTCACTCTTCCTGCTTGGAGGATTTCATCTAATGTGTTAGACCCATTATTCAGCATCTTGAGAGATTTGACCATTCTATCAAGATTTAAATTTAGAGAGGACACTTCACTTTCCAGATCAGAAATTGTTTTAAGATGCTTTTCCCTTTCCTCCTTCAGCTGAGTTATAAGGACTTTCTGTTTCTCAACTTCAAGACATACTTCTGCACTTCTGAGACATAATTCTTTGTATAAAGAACTAACTCATCAAAGGTTAGTTCCCCATCACTAGACTCTTCATCAGATACTTATTTTCATGTCAATGCTTTAACATATTTGTCAGATTCTTCAAGATCACTCTCTAAGTCCTCTTCAGACTAAGTAACAGATAGATTCTTCTTCTATTTCTTTAGATATGTAGGACATTCAGCTCTAATTTGACCAAAGCCTTTATATTCATGACATTATATTCCATTCCCTTGAGAATATTTTTCATCAGCCCTTTTTCTTCCCACCTCATTTGAATTATAGATGTCAGATGGGATGTTCTTGACATTTGATATTTTGTTCTTGTCCATTCTTTTTATCACTTTATTAAATTTTCTTCCAAGCATAGCTAAGGAATTTGATATTCCTCCATTTGTATCCAGATCACTGTCCTCTTCTTCATCCTCAGTATTAGATATAAAGGCCATGCTTTTGTTTTTCTTCTCAAATCTTTCATTTATGAAAAATTCAAATGTTAGAAGGGATCCAACAAGTTCATCAACTTTCATTTTGTTAATGTCTTGGGCTTCTTCTATAGCAGTTACTTTCATATCAAATCTCATGGGAAGTGACCTGAGCATCTTTATCACCAATTTGTATTCAAATATTTTCTCTCCTAAAGCACTGGAGGCATTAGCAATTTCAAGCATGTTCATATGGAAGTAATTTATACTTTCATCATCTTTCATCCTCAAATTCTCAAATTTTTTGGTGAGTAACTGAAGTCTTGACATCTTAACTTTGGATTTTCCTTCATGAGTATATTGAAGAATTCCTCATGCATCGTTAGCAACTTCACATGTATTCACTAACCTGAAAATGTTCTTGTCAATCTCGTTGAATATAGCATTCAAGGCTTTAGAATTTCCAAGAGAAATTTCATCTTCTTCCTTAGACCAATCTTTTTCAGGTTTTAATTCAGAAGTAGGTTCTCCATTTTCTCCCAATTTGACAAGGTGTTTCCATCCTCTTAAAACAACTTTCTAAGCCCGACTGACTAAGGACTTTAAAAAGGCAACCATACGTGGTTTCTAGTAGTCATAATTGCTTCCACCCATAATGGGTGGTCTGTTCACAAATCCTCCTTCCTTGTCCATAGTACCATAAATTATCTTCCGTGGATCTCACCTAGATAAAGAGCAGGATGCCTGCTCTGATACTAATTGAAATTCTGGTATCAAATATGTGATGTCGAATGAGATGTCACAACACAAATATCTGTTTGCAAGTAAGGTGCAGTAAAATCAAAAGCAGTAAAATCACAAGAGATTGTTCACCTAGTTTAGTGTACAACAACATCTACTCCGGGGGCTACCAAGCCTGGGACAAGTTCACTAAATAGTATCAATTCATAGACCCTCATTAAATAACCAGTTTACAATCTAATCACTTAATCACTACCTAAGACTCACCTAGGTATGAGGCCATCCTCAAATCCTTCAATCACTTACAGTGAAGAAATTAACAAAATTAATAAGTTTGAAACACTTCAATCATTCAATGCTTAAAAGCTTATGAATGATACACAATTAACAACCCAAATAACAACTCAAGTATTTAAACTAATACTTAGAGTGTATTACAAATAAAAAGCCTATACTTCTAATCAGAAAGAAATTATTCTTCTTCAAAAGTTGCTTGTCTTTGAATAAGGAAGCAAGTCCTTATATATGCACAGCTGTGGGCTTGGGATTAAAATCAAATATTCAAATCTTTTGAATATTTCCTTAAAAACAGGCTAAGATAAAATTTATTCAATTTGAAAAATATTCCTCCATATTTTTCGCAGCCTGTAGGTCACAAATCCTGAATTATGGCACGCATGAAAACAGGAAACAAAAAGACTTAACTGATGTTGGGTTGAGATCAGTTCAGTAGGAAGATGTCAAGACATCTGCTTTGACATCATTCAAAACAGGTTTGCTCCAAACGTTAAGACATTTAGCAAAACATTAGCAAGTCATTGTTTTACCAAAATTGCTGCCAACAAACACTTACAGATAAGTCCTCAAAAAGAGGCAAGGTAGGAAGAGGGTCCACAATCGACCTTGTTATTTCTAGTCTGTGTCATTTGTAGGCCGTGTCATGCGTTGATGCTTTAAATTGTGCTACTCCTGTTGTCGAGTCAGACAAGTGGAATATAGGGATTTGTAACCAATCCCCCACATTTTTTCTTGAGCTCACGTCAAGCGATGTTGATGTTCCTTTCTTCTTCATATTATCTTCTATCTCCTACCTCGATTTTTGATATCTTGGTTAGGTGCTTAGTCGCCTTGGACATTCACTTCCCCCACTTTATACTTCTTACCTTGGTGACATGATACCTTGGTTAAGAGTAGCTTTCATGACCCCTTCTTGCCTAGATGAGATATCTATGATCAGGAACTTCCCCCTTCTTACCTACCTCGATGATTCGATATCTTAGTTAGACCTTTTGACTTGAGCTAGTGTGCACTGCTCATGACATGTGTGTGCTCTCTTTAGCAATGGTGATTTCTTGTTTGCTTTTAATCCTTGTATATACCATGTTCCCTTAGGTTTTGAACCATTGTATACTCCCTTAGGATTCACTTGTATCATTTTTTATGCAAGTTAGACATTAGGATTGTAATCTATGCATGCTAACATAGGTAGAGATTTTCCTTTCAAACTCAACATTAGGACCACCATTTTATGATAACATTAGGGATATAGCTAGATAGTCTCCCTTAGATGTTTTTCTTTTCTTTTGCATCCTTAAAACTACAACTCTTTTCTTGGAAAATGCATAAAACACCTAACAATTTTCAAATCCTTTTTCAAGGTAAAAAATATCAACCAATGCAAACTCTTTTTCTCCTTCAAGCCTTTTCTTTCAAACTTTCAAAAGATCGTGTTAATTCACTTCTAGGCTGATGCATGAGTCTCCAAATGTCGAGCTGCGGCAAAAAGCGAAATTAATATTGTTCATAAAAACATACAACAAACCGAAACATATGAGCCTAACTACGATGCTCTAATTCCTTAAAAAGGGATACATAGGCATCTACTCACGTGGCTATCTTGCATGCATTCCCTCTTTGCATTTTCTTTTAGCTCGTAAGCTTTAGATTGAACACACCCTTTTATTAGAACAACAAGAGTGGATCCTATGGAGTACCACGAACGTGAGGGGTGCTAATACCTTCCCATTGCGTAATCGACTCCCTTACCTGTATCTCTCGGTCATTTGACCTTGATTTTACCCTTCTCAGGTTTACTCGATGTTTAACTTTCCCTTCCTATGGGATAAAAGAACATTCGATGATGACTTCATTTATTTCATCTCGGTGATATTTCCGCCGGTTGTTTCAATGGGTTCTATCAGGGACACAAAACATAGAAGCATCACTTCAGAAGATTTTAAAGATGATCTTATTCTAACAGGTTCAGTCTTGTCACTCTGAATGAATTCCTTAGAATATGATGATATTTGTCTATGCTTCCTCAGAGGATCATGTGCTTTAACAACCTCTGGTTGAGCATTTTCTGAGTCTTTGACCTATTATTCTTCTGTATCAACTTTATTACCTTCAGCACCTGAATATGTAATCTACAGATATGCAAACTTTTCAACTAGATTTTACTTTTCAATCTCAAGATTATCATCAAATATAACATTGAATGATTCTTCAACAATAAGTTTTTCATTGTTTTACACTATGTAGCCTTTTGGGTATTCAGAGTATCCTAACATGATACAACTTTGAGTTTTAGAATCAAACTTGTTAAGATTGTCTTTAGTGTTCAAGATAAAACAAGAGCGTCCAAAAGGAAGAAAGTTAGAAATATTGGTCTTCTTGTTCTTCCATAATTCATAGGGAGTCTTAACCATAATAGATCTTATAGAGACTTTATTCTGAATGTAACATGATGTGTTTACAGCCTCTGCCCATAAGTGCTTTGCCATGTTAGTTTTATTGATCATGGTTCTACCCATTTCTTGCAAAGTCCTATTTTTCCTTTCTACAACTCCAATTTGCTGTGGAGTTCATCTTTCTGGATCCTATGATCTTTCCATTCTAATCACCTCTGAAACCCACGACGGCTCCAAGCTTAAGTTCCGGTCTTTGGTACATATTCCTTCTTCCTGTCATCTGTCGGGAGTAGCTAAAGTCAAGGTACCATGACTGGTGTTTCAATTGTGCTACCAACGATATCTGCAACCTAGATTATCTGTTTCTTAGCTACCCACAACTTCTTAGGTCCTCTCTTGTTAGTTCTCCCATAGTTCTTAACAACTTTGGGTTTAGCAGTAGAATAATCATATTTATAGGTATTAAAGCAAGAAGGTTTAGCCAAAGGTTTTGCCTTAGGTTCAGAAGAAAATTTCTCTTTTTATTTTCCATTATCTTTAGACACAAACCTAGTAGAGAGAAAATGTGAATGAAAAGTGTTAGGTTTGTCTTCTTTATCTAAAATAGATTCTTCATAGGAGTTATAGCCAACACCGTTGGTCCCATTTTTGGTCACACCATGGATCATAGAAGCCATTATGCTTCTCCCTATGCTTCTGGATAAGAACTTCTGAAAATCTTTGTCATATTTCTTAATGACATCAACAGTACTTTCAAAAGCTTCTGGAAGAGTTCTCGTGCCTTTGAGGGCAGAGTTCTCATCTTTAAAAAAAGTTTTATTCATTAATAATGAAGATATCTTCCTTAGGCTCACTATTTTCAGAAAATATGGATTCATGGGACTTTTTAAGTTCCTTGAATTAAATCTTGAGTAACTCTTGTTTTTCCATAATTTCAAGTAAAGAAGAAGTTAATTCGGAATGAGTAAGGTCAGAAAATACCTCTTATATGTCTGAAAAAGAGTCAGCTTCATCCTCTAGATGGATCTTCTCATTAGAAGTTCTAACATGAGCCATCAGTGCCACGTTATCTTGTTGTTATTCTAAGTCGTATATTGAGGAATCAGAATCATGCTAGGTTGCCATCATCCCTTTCTTCTTACTCTTGAGAGCATTCTTCTTGGGCTTGTCTCTATGAAGTTTAGGACAATCGTACTTATAGTGTCCTAGATCATTGCACTCATAAAAAGTGACTTATTTGTCACTAGACTTCCTTTGACCAGAAGTAGACTCGAAGCGACCACCAGTCCTTCTAGTACTTCTAAACATGTTGCCTTGATTTCTATTCTAGAGACAATTAACCCTTATCGACAACAGTGATAACTCATCTTTATCTTCATCGGAGTCTTCTTCTAAATCCTCAATCTCTTCAGCTTTAAGAGCTTTGTACTTCTTAGATCTTCTGAGAGATTTGAGCGCAACTGATTTTCCTCTCTTCTTAGGTTCATCCTGTTCTAGCTCAATCTCGTGACTTCTCAAAGAACTCACTAGTTCTTCTATAGAAGTGTTATTCAAATCTTTAGAAAGTTTAAGTGCAGTTACCATAAGCCTCCATTTGGATGCCAAGCTTCTAATGATCTTCTTCATGTGGTCTGACGTAGAATATCCTTTGTTTAGAACTCTCAGTCCTGCAACTAAGGTTTGAAACCTTGAGATCATAGTCTCAACTATTTCATCGTCCTTCATCTTGAAGGCTTCATACTTCTGAATCAAGGCCAAATTCTTGGTCTCCTTGACTTTATCCTTTTCTTCATGAGTCATTCTGAGATAGTCAAATATAGACTTATATGAGTCTCTATTTATGATCTTCTCATGCTCAGTATAATAATTAGCATTCAACAAGATGGTTCTTGCTTTATGATGATTCTTATAATCCTTTTTTTGTTGATAAGTCATAGATTTCCTTTCAAGCTTCTTTCCAACAGCATCTGTGAGAGGATCATAGCCATCAACTACCATATCCCACAGATCAACATCATGACCTAGAAAGAAACTTTCTAGTCTATCCTTCCAATATTCAATTTTTTCACCATAAAAAATGTGAGTTTAACATTGTTGTTATCTTTATCATTTGAAACAGGAGCTGGTGGTGGTAGTGTACGATCAACCATAGTGTTTCTAAAACTCGTATGTTCTTTATCTGACATAGTTAAGTGTTTGATAATAATCAATATTAAAAATAGAGCTCTGATTCTAATTGAAGGTGCGAGAAACACAAGAAAGAGGGGTTTGAATTTGGTTTCACCAAGTATAATCTTTTGCAACTCAAACATAATAGCTAACAAGTGAATAAAAATAAACGAACACAATTATTTTTATCCTGGTTCATTGTTAACTAAGTTACTCCAGTCCACTCCACAATGTGATTTGTCTTATTCATAAGGACTTAATCCACTATAATCCACCAAATACAGACAACCGTAATAAGTCTAACCAACCTTATTGGCAACCACAACAAGTTCATCGATCCTTATTATTAATCCACGATGAACGTAGCCAAAGTCATCTTGAGAATACTGACTACACCTAGTCTCTTAAGGAACCTATTAACAACCGTTGATTACAAATATGTGTATACAAAGATTCTTCTAAAATGCATATTACACAATGTTTAAGTACAACAACACATAAGTGTTGATAGCAAGATATGAACAAAAGCTCCTTGCTAATTTACAAAACTATACAAATAATATCTCATCAGAGTTGTGCATTGCTTTAGGGTAGTTTTGTAGAATAGAATGTATTTATTCCAATTCTTCAAATTCCTCCTTTTATAGTTGAAAAAGATATTCGTTGGAGGGTAGAATAGGAAACATAAAACTAGATGTTTTGTCCCCAACGATCATGGTAGGAATAGTAGACAACATAGTACAAAATGATTGTACTTATGCCGCCCTAGCATAGTAGTGGTAAAAGTGTACTTTGTACTTTTATACTCACCATCTCACGCAAACCAGTCTTGATCTTTATCTTCTATTTATTCAGAGGCTTTTGAAGTATGTATGTGTAACATGTTGTAGAAGGATCAGAACTCGAATCTTCATAACCTATGTCTTTGGAGTCTTCAGAACTTATTCAGCATAACCTTGTCTTCAAAGTCTTCAGCACTTAGTTTTGAGAAGTAATGTCTTCAGATCTTCAGAACTTGTTCAGCAAAACCTTGTCTTCAGCATATTTAGAACTTAGGACAATAGAAGCAAAGATTTATAAGGCCTCCAAAGCTTCCTTGTAAAGACACGATAAAAAGATCTTGTACTAACGTTCCTTAGAACCGTTGCATAAGAAGAATTCAAAAATATTGATTTAACTTTGTAACACACAATAGATATTCTTCTAGAGTGTCGAGTTCAAATCTGATGACATCAAACGCCTTCTACCAGAGTCAGAACTTGTTTAGCAAAAGCTACACATTATACAGAAACCATCTAGAGTACACAGAAGAATGAAGAGATCATTTGAAGAGAAGACTGATTCTATCTCTCTGATTAGAGATTAGAGATTAGAGTTCAAAAGAAACTTATACTCCTCAAAATTAGAAAACAGAGAACATCTAAAGAAGTAAGAGGAACTAGTAAGTATGAGTTCAGAACCTCTAATAGATCACTCTGAAGAAAGAAGATGATGAGTCTGACTCCAAATATGAAGCTGAGATGTAACTATAACATTCGCCGAGCCAAAGCAGAAGATTCAAGAAGATAAAGAATCAGAAGCTCCTTCTTCTGACATTGTTGATAGTCCTTCTAGTCAACCTCAACCAAGGAAGAATAGAATCGCATTCTCCCATCCTGAAGATCTCATTATTGGAAGTAAAGATGCTCCAGTCATAACAAGATCATCTCTCAAACTTTATGAAGAAGTGCTTCTAAGTTTAGTTTCTTTAATAGAACCTACATCTATTGAGGAAGCCCTTCTAGATAAAGATTGGATTCTTTCTATGGAATAAGAACTCAACCAAATCTCAAAGAATAATGTTTGGGATCTTGTTCATAAAACCAAAGGTGTCCGCGTCATCGGAACCAGATTGGTGTTCAGAAACAAACTCAATGAGAAAGTTGAAGTTGCCAGAAACAAAGCACGACTGGTTGCATAATGTTATAGTCAACAAGAATGGATAGACTATAAAAAACCTTCACACCAGTCGCCAGGTTAGAAGCTATTCATTTGTTAGTTTCTTTTTCTGTAAATCATAACATTATCCTTTATCAGATGGATGCTAAGAGTGCATTTCTGAATGGTTATATTTCAGAAGAAGTGTACGTCAAACAACCTCCTGGATTTGAAAACTCTGAGAAATCAGACTTTGTTTTTAAACTAAAGAAATCTCTTTATGGCCTGAAACAAGCTACCATAACTTGGTATGACCGATTGAGTAATTTTCTTTTAGAAAATAAGTTTACCACAGGAAAGGTTAACACTATACTCTTCTATAAAACCTTCAAAAATGATAATCTAATTGTTCAAATTTATGTTAATGATATTATTTTTGGTTATGTTAATCCATCCCTCTGAGAGGAATTCTCTAAGCTAATGGAGGCTGAGTTTGAAATGAGCATGACGGGAGAACTGAAGTTCTTTCTGGGAATCCAGATTGATCAAAAACAATAGGAAACTTAAATTCGTCAAAGTAAGTACATCTAAGAACATATGAAGAAATTTAACATGACAGATTGCACTATAGAAAAGATTCCAGTGCATCTAAAATGTATTCTGGAGAAAGAAGAAGTAAGTGAAAAGGTATGTCAGAAGCTGTATCATGGTATGATAGGCTCTCTTTTGTATATGACTGCATCTAGACCTAATATTTTATTCAGTCTTCATCTTTGTACTAGATTTCAATCCGATCCTAGGGAATCCTATTTAACTGCTTTTAAGATAATTCTAAGGTATCTAAAAGGAACCCCTGACCTTGGCTTGATGTATGAGAGAACATCAAAGTATTACTCTTACTGGTTTTTGTGATGCAGACTATGCTGGAGATAGACTAGAGAGGAAGAGTACCTCTAGAAATTGTCAGTTTCTAGGCAATAATCTGATCTCTTGGTCAAGAAAGAGGCAATTAACAATTTCTCTTTCAATAGCAGAAGCAAAGTACATCTCAACATCACTATGAACCACTCAGATTCTATGGATGAAGAATCAGTTGGAAGATTATCAGATTTGTGAGAGTAACATTCCTATCTTCTATGATAATACTGCTGCTATTTACTTGAGTAAAAATCCTATCTTACACTCTAGAGCTAAAAACATAGAAATCAAACATCATTTTATTAGAGATTATTTTCAAAAAGGGATCCTATCTTTATAATTCATGGATACAGACCATCAGTGGGCTGATATTTTTACAAAACCCTTAACTGAAGATAAATTTCTATTTATTCTAAAGAATATGAAAATGGATCTTTGTTCAAAGTAAGATGTCAGTAGAATCAAACGTGTTTTAGTCATAGTCTGAAGTGATAAGATGCTGACTCAAATCAAAGGACTTCTAATTTCTTTTACTTCAGTCATCAGAATATGTTTCGGTCAGAAATGTCCCTGATCAGATGGAAACCTTCTTGGTTTTCCAGATGATGATAATATCAAACGCATTACCTAAATAGACTTAGTGTCTATCACACTCTACCTAGGCAATGCACGAGCATTTATTTTTTTTGGAATTGATCAATCATGATTACATTTAATAACTACTCCTCTTTATTGTGTCTTGGGAACAATTGTTTCGTGTCATTTTTGTTTGAAATGACTGCTAAGATCTTCCTTGTCGGGCTCTAATTAAGTGTTTTCGTGTTCTTCTATCTTAACTTTTGATCTACTTCTATTTTCATTCCATAATTTTAGTAGTCTGTGGCGTCATTTGATTCTCTCTCGAAATTAATTCCTTTGAGTGTTTCAATCGTTTCATTTCTTGAACAACTTAACTGACTATTTATATATCTTCTCATATATTGTATTTACTCAAGTCCTTATCCTTGTATTATCCTTAACCATTTCTTTTCTTCAAGTTTTCCTGCATACCATGGCTATTAGAACCTTTCAAGGATGTGAAAATCTTCTCGAAGTAGTCAAAGAGAAAAGACTCAATGATGTGTCTGATGATGGTTCCATCTAATATTTTATTGAAAATCAAGGATGGTCTAGGTATGCAACAATGCTTAGAGGTCCTATTTATCCTAACCTCATGAAGAATTTTTGGCTTCATGTTTTTGTCAGTTTTAATGGAAACTTCATTCATTCTCATATCTTTGGTATTCCGATTACCATCACTCGCTCCTCCATTGATGAAGCTATCCAGAGTCCAACTTTACCCAAATCCTACATGAATGTTTATGTTTTTCCAAGTGTTCCTAATTCTTCCTTTAGATATGATCCCCTTAATCCATATCATTTAAAACCACTTGCAAAATTCTGGTTTCAGTTCTTGTTGAGAAATCGTCATCCTAGAGAGGAAGATGTTGATAAAGTTTTTCCTAGGGATATGTGTCTTATTTATTGCCTTCACAAGATTAATCCAACTCATATTTAGGAAATAATATTTAATCATCTGAAGCTATCAATCATTGCATCCAGAAACTCCTAAAAATAATTTATTCCTTATTAACGTGTATTATCTGAATTGTTTGAGTTAGTTGGTGTAATTGAAATTGTTCGAGGAAAACCGTTCATCAAAGGAAATGCTCTATTTGATGATAGTTTTGATGTGTTTAAAGTTTAGATAGTTTTCCTTGTTTTTCTTCATTCTGTTGGTTCTCCTTCTTTTGTAATCGTTTTCAAATATCAATAAAACTTCTTATCTTTTACTTGTTAATTCTTTTGGTTTTGATGTTTTTCACACATAATTACCTTTTTGATTATGACAAAAAGGGGGATTAATTAAATGAACATAATTTTGATTTCAATAATCAAGTTCTGGAAAATGTTCTCTGAAAAGAGCTGCTTATATTATAACCCAGTTAAACTTCTGTTTTTGTTAGAATTTTTTTTCTTTTTCAAGAATCATGAGAACTCTGATTAAAGACAAAGATCTAAAATAATTATGCAAGGCTTATGTCTAACTTGTTGGTTTCATACACTAAAGATATGTTTCATAATCGGACTCCAAGTTGTTGGCTTCAGACTCTCAAGATATGTTTCATATTCAGGCTCCGAGAAATGAGAATCTGGAAGTTGTCTTAGTGACATTAAAGTTTCAAGATTTCAATTGATTTCATTTTCATTGGCATCTAAAGTCAAGACTCTCAAGATCTCAATATTTGATCTATTGGAACCAGGGAAAGTTCTACTCAAATGGTTAAGAGTCAGGATATTCGATCTTCATCAAGTCTTTGACTCAGAGGGAGTTTCATAAAAAGGATAAGTATTTCTTACCTTTTTATTTTCACATTTTTTATTATATGAAGAAAATTATGTCATCATAATACATAGTTTTGTCATCATCAAAAAGGAGGAGATTGTTAGAATAAGATTTTGTTCTGTAATATTATTTTTAGTTTTGATGATAACAAATGAGTATGTTTATAAGAACAATTTTGATACTCTAATGTTTGTTATTTTTTAGTCTTTAACAAACAGATTCTGTTTATGATGGATGGCGTGGCCAAGACATTAGAAGAGAATTAATTTTACTTCTGTTCTACACAAGTTCTGATGAATAGTAGAAAGACACTCCAAAAGCTTCTGAATTGTAGGCTCTGATGTTTGTCTAAGGAAACTAGTCAAAAGATCTGAAGATAGAAGTTTTACTTACATCTAGATGTTGAAGACTCATACTTCCAAAGACAATGTGCTCTAAAGAAACAAGTCAGAAGATCCTAAGACAGAAGTTTCTACTAAAGTCTAGATGCTGAAGATTCATGTTTCTGAAGACAACACGTTCTAAAGAAACAGTCAGAAGATCTGAAGACAAGAAGTTCTACTTAAGTCCAGATGCTAAAGACTCAAGTTTCTAAAGACCCGAGGTTCTAAGAAAAGGGTTCTAATGACCAAGTGATAAAGATTCTAAAGAATAGAAGTACTAAAGACTCTGAAGACTTGAAGTTTTGAAGACCCAAGGTTCTAGATAAGGTTCTCACAATCGAGTGTTGAAGACTCTAAAGATGCAGTTTTGAAGAATCTAAAGACTTGAAGTTCTGATGACCTTGTGTTATGTTCTCGCTTCTAAACTCATGCTCGCAGAAGCCTCTGAAGTGCAAAAGGAACGAAGATAATGTTAACATGGTACAAAATTACACAGTACGAAAAAGCCTTATTCCACTACCTCTCCACTAGCATGTATTGTGGAAAAGAAAAGGATGTAGCAGTACTATTTTCATCATTATGTAATGTCTCTTTTCTAAATAGCCAACAACTCTATTTTTCTTGACTATATAAGAAAAATATCATATGCTTAAAATGTTGTTGGTTTTCAATGTTAAAATGAATGATGTCATTATTGGAACCCAACCAAAGCTGTCAACCACTATAACAACAACAAGAACAAAAATTATCAAAATGAATCTTGAATGTTGTTGTTGATTACAAGATAATAATGAATTTATTGTTTCACAATGTGCTTAATTTCATATACCGCAAGAAGCTTACTAAGCCGCAGAAGATAATGAAGATGATCATGGAAAATCCAATTACAAATCCACAACATAAATGTTGTGCTTTAAAGTGATCATTGAATTAAATAGAACAAGGGTTGTTGTCCAGAATGTTCTAAGATGAATCAAGATGGAGAAGTTCTTCTCTTTACTACATCAAGATCAACAAATCTTTCAGAAGCTTATGAAGAAGAAGACTTCAGCGATTCAAGTGCCTTGGGTTAATGTCGGTGAAGAAGCTACTTAAAGAATAGAAGACCAAATATTAAAGCTACAATACAATGTAATATTTTTAGTGTGTACTAGTATCTTCTAATGTACTTAATTGAGTTTACAATTGCTTGTGTAGAAGCATTATTTTGTAAACAAACCTTGTAAAAACATATAGGAGATTTATCAGGATCGAATTCTATTGAGTCAATTATTATTATATCTGGTTAGATCACTGGACATATCATTGCAAGGCTCCTTGAGAGACTGAGTGAAGGTCTGATCTTAAGAAGATAATGGTTGAGGTCATTATGGTAAATCCTGATATGAGACTCTGAAGAATCGGATTTTGTTGGGTCTATGAATGCTATTTCTAGTTTGGATCCATGAACGTGTCATTCCATGTTAGTCACCGGCGGTTGCCCATGCAGATTGTAATCAATTTGGTTATAGTGAATTAAGTCCTTGAGTTTAAGGCGAAATCACCTTGGTAGGGTGGACTGGACTAGCTTGGGGGTTTCTCAAGTGAACCAGGATATATAATGTGTTCTTTACTTTTGCTTATGCTTCTACAACACATTAGAAAGTGTCACTTAACACAAAAATGTCAAGAGAAGAAAGTTTGTTAAGAATGGAAAACCCAATTCAACCCCCCCCCCCCCTTTCTTGTGTTTTCTTCACTCCTTCAGTATATGGGTATATGTTAGTGCACGTTCTTACTTTTGAAAACACATATGTGTGAATATATTAGTATTTGTGTGATAAATGATACGTCTTATGGTGTACTTTGTCTCTTGTTTATGTTGTCAAAGGGGGAGAATCATATGCGAGATGAAGTTGGGATGCACATATTTAAGGGGAGCCTTCATGAAGACACGAAATGCATCATCGCAAGTTTTTCCATCATAAAAAAGGGGGAGCATATGAGTGCACTTACCCATTATATGTTTTTCATGATGTCAAAACTACGATAACCTTAACATTTCTGTATATTGAACGGTATTGTGATACGGTGGCAGAACCAATTGTTTATACTGGTTTTGCTTTTTTGTTTGCAAATGTTACGGTAAGCAAGAGCCGCCACTGACTTTTCTTTTATCCAAATTAAGGAAAGGGTGAAAAGAACAGAAAAAGACCTTTTCGAGAGTTTTCTGAGTAAGGAGGGTAGATTATGGAAAAGGAAGGTGTTAGCACCCTTTCCATCCGTAGTTTTCTACGTGCTCTTAGATTATAGCTCATGTTTTGAAAATTGCTTGTGGTTTGTGTGTTTTCGAAAAAAATATTGAAAATTCCTTAGTGCAGCGATTCACTTTATCATAACTCTTGCATCAGTCCTCAAGGGTGTTGACAAAGCAAATGTCTTTGAAAGTTTTTTTTGAAATGTGTAATTGTGAAAAGTTTATTTTATTTGAGCAAGCATATAATAGCTATCTACTTGTACTCAAAAAGGTTTATTCTTTTCCTCCTATTCTTTAGACAGCGCTATCCTACTATTAGTGAGTAGGTAGCCCTATCGTTGGATGTTTAAGGGACATTCAAAGGGACGTTACGGTCACGAAGGCAACTTGGAAAGGAATTTTATTAAGTGTCCTAAAGTTATAAGATCACTTTTAACCAAGGCAACGTCGAGAGGGTCATCGAGGGACTTGTGATCTTTTAAACTAGAGGACAACCACTAAAACTTCTCATGTTTCAAGAATTGTGACTGTTTTCCGAAGGCAACTGAAGTGGGGTACCCTAGAGGTGTACATGTGCATGGTGTGTTATGTTCAGTTATTTTAGTCTTGTGTTATGTTTGCTAGCGTTTGATTCCAGTCTTTTCATACAAGCCTAATTACTAATAGCCAATGTTTAGCATAAATTTAAATTGCATGAATTTAAATCTACGTTATTACAGTGCTTTGGGGATGGGGTATTTACATGTTCAAATGGGGAAAAATAACGAAAGTGATAAAGTCCTATTTTAATCTATTACATACTGTCAGCAGGTACATTATTATAAAAAATGCATGAACAAAATAATGCGTGCGGAATAGAGACAAACGCCTAAAACCCTAAGAAAATTTCTAAGTAAACAAGAAAATCCTTTTTTTGGTTTTGTTTATTTTAAGAAAAATATTTAAACTAAATTAAATGAGAAAAAACTAAATATAAACTTAATTAATTAAATAAAAGGAAAATGAATGTTAATTAATAAAACTAATTCTACTCTTTTTTTGTTTCTATTAAGAAAATCTTTGAATTAAATAACCCTAAGTCTAGTTGATTTTAAATTGATAAAATGAAGTTAAAATAGTTAATTTAATTAATTGAAAAAAATTAAGAAAACCTAAATCTATTAAATATCTTTTTGATTTTTATGATTTGTTAAAAAAATGATTAAAATGAAATAAATATGATAAAACAAAAAAAAAGGAAAAAAAAGAAGCAAATGGGCTTGGTGTTATGCAACCAAAAGGGGGTGCTGATTTGAAATTCGTTGGGTCCATCAGAGAGAGAGTCCAGAGGCTGTATTTGGGATTCAGTAAGGAGAAGCCTTGATGGAGCATGGTGAATATCACATTGAAGCTCTCGGATCTAACTGCGTTGACAATGGAAGGTGTGGATCTGATGGCTTATGGTGTGCGTACATAGCATGACTGCATTGAATCTACAGGAGAATGTTAGAAAAATAATTATGTAAGAGGCTGGGTTTGAACCCCTGCCCTTACATATAACAAAGCCTTAAACGCGTTGCCTCTACCGTTGGGATGGTGATACTTCCATTAACCTAAACACATCCATAAACATATATTATATATAAATACAATTATTTTAAATTAAAAAATAAATGAACGCAGATGGGACCCTAGTGTTTGGGTGGACCAATCAGGAGTGGAGAGAGGGAAATGTTATTTTGAATCAGCCAATTGGATGCAAGGTTAACGCCACGCCAGCTTGGACCACCGCCTGTGATTAGTCAGACCACCGGAGCCGGTGGTTTCCACCATCTTCTCCGGTGAGATCCCCTGCAAATGTGACCAAACACAAAAGCAAAACATGCAGATCTACATAAAAATGTCTTCTGATCATGAATATGGCCTCCAAATTTACTAAATCCTCGTGTATCCCTGGGTTCGAGCATGAAGCCCTAATCATGGTCAATCATGGTATTATGGGTTTCTGACGTCAAAAATGGCTTGTGATCATCCAAATATGCCCTAAACTCCATTACTAGAGAAAAAAATTTACCACTAGTATAATGGGATGCAACGTTCTAGGATGTTTCATATTTTATGATGGGAAGGGATGAGTCATGGAGGGCTCAAGGACGTGATTGGGTCCTTTGTTTGGACTGAGGAGTGCTTGAGATGTGGTTTTGGAGTTTGACAATTTTTGAGATTTTGCAATTTTTGTAGAGTTCTTCTAGGATGTGTATCCCCGTGTATGAGGCTTGCAAATGCCATCCTTATATTGAGAAGATGGAGGGGACAAGGTAGGAGGGATAGAAGCATGCTCAATAATGTTCTTTAAGAGCCATAAACAAATATTTGAAACTTTGCCAAAGGTGTGGAATTCTTGTCTCTTTTTGAATTTGAATGAACATGGACACAAATGACTTTCGAAGGCCCTCCTTCGAATGACTCTAATTGCCTCCTTCGAATGGCCTAGAGTATTATCATTGGGGCTTCTTCTATTGAGCTCCTATTCAGCTAGCCCCAATGAAAACTCTTTCCAGGCTAATCGAAGCTTCCTTCAGTATGAATGATTGTGCATGAAACTTGAGTATGACAATATGGGGGATTTTGGGCCAGCCAGCCTCTTTGCATATTTCTCTTTTGTTTTGGCCAACTAGATCTAATCTTTGACCAAAATCCTTTCTTTCAGACCACACTAAGTGTCCTTTGAATGGGACATTAAATTGCTTCTTCGAATGGATCATTTATGTGTTCTTCGAATGGCTTTAGATTGGACCCATCCATTTTCCTTAGCTATTTGATTCAGATAACCTTAAGTGAGAACTTCATTCTGTCAATCGAAGCCTCCTTCGTCACTTCCTTCGAATGCCATTGCACAGGAAGCCTGGGCTGGCCACATGTAGGACCAAGACTCATTATAAGATAAACGGGCATTATGTGTCTCTTTCGAATGGCCAGCAATATGTGTATATCCTTCGTTTTGAACTAATGTGTGTGCTCTTTTGAAGGGACCACGTGCATCACTTGCAGTTCCTTCGAATGGGCCAACAAAGTAAATCCTTAGAATGGAACACCCACGTATGCCCCTTTAAATCCATCAATACATGTCCTTCGAATGGGGCAAATATATATCCTTCGAATGGGCCATGCGTCTGTCCTTCGAATGCTCCAGTTGTGTACCTTCTGAAAGGGGGATCTAGGTATGTCATAGTGCAGAAACTATGTGTGTTGAAGGTTTTCAAGGTTGGAATCGAAGCTTTCATGCAGCAGGTCCCTGCCTTGTGAATGGAAGGAAATATTTCAAAAGGCACTTGTCTTCTGAATCGAAGGGCTCCAGTAGGAAGCCAACACCTTCTGAATCGAAAAAAACCAATAAGAAGCCAACGCCCTCTAAATTGAAAGAAGCTAGTAGGAAGCCACTAACTTCTGAATCGAAGGACACCAACAGGAGGCCCTCCCCTTTCGAATTGAAGGAGGATGTTTCAAAGGAAACAAATGCTCATTTGAAGCTTGTATAAAACAAACAAGTAAAAGGCCAAGGCTTCAATCGAAGCTTGGAAAATTGAAGCAATATTGAAGGAGGTTAGGTGCTCAAACGAAGAAAATTTTGTGCAGCCTTGACTTAGTGGAAATTTTGTAAGAAAAATCTTTGAGAGATGGGAGGGAAAATTTTTGGGTACAACAAGTATCTCTGAGTTTTTATGTACACCTTTGTATTATAGATCTTATAATGCATTTAAAACTTGTTTAGAAAATGTATCATGCATTAAAATAGAGTTTTTACATGAAAAACATGTCTATGTGTCGACACATATGTTGTATGAGTCGACACTGTAAGAACAAGAAGTGTTTCTACATCTGGCCTTAAGATTTTGATGATAACTTTACATTGTACTATAATGAACAATTTTATTCTCTAATGGTTTCGTTCTAGTGTGTAGTTGCTGTTGTAATGTTCTAACTCTGGTACTAAGCCATGTGATGTCATTAGGTTCTGAATATACACTACTGGAAGAAAACATGTGGTTACGTGTTACAGTGAAGTCAAGATTCTAGAATTCATCTTAGGCAACGATTCTTAGGAACGTTAGTATAAGAGGTTATGATCGTGTCTTGGTGGTTAAGCTTTAGACGCCTTCTAAAGCTTTGCTTTGTGTGTTACAAGTTCTAAAGATTATGAAGACGAGGTTCTACTGAACAAGTTTTGATGATATGAAGAAAAGGTTCTGAAGACTAAGTGCTGAAGACTCTGAAGACAAGGTTCTGATAGAACAAGTTCCGAAGAATCCAAGACTTAGGTTCTAAGACTTAAGAGTGATTCTTCTACAACAAGCTTCAAACATTCAAATTATCTGAAGCCTCTGAAGATAAGAAGAAGTTCAAATGGTTAATGTGTGATGGTGTACAAAAGGTACATAAAGTGTTTGTGAACTCTACCCTTTAGGGTGGCATAAGGATAATACTTTTTCATTGTATTATAAACCACTCTTATTGTGACCGTTGGGAACAAACGGCTAGATTTCCAACTATCTTTCTTCACTTAAGGGATCTCTGTTTACAAGCTTATTAGAAAAACATTATTCAGAGAAAAAGTGGAAATCAGACATGTAAACACAAAAACCTTATCAATCGTAGTTGATTGATTCCTTGAGTGACCGAGTGAAGGTATGATATCAAGAAGAAAGTAGTTATTGATCATTATAGGAAATCCTTATATGAGATCTTAAGTGATATGATTCTATTGGGTCAATGATTGTTATATTTGTTAAATCGGATCACTGAACATATCATTCGAAGTTTCCATGGGTGACTGATTGAAGGTATGATCTCAAGAAGACAGTGTGTAATACGGTGGGAGAACTAACTTATTTTTGTGTTTTATCGCATATGTTACGGATAGCAAGAGTCTCCACCGACTTTTCTTTTATCCAATAAGAAAAGTGTGAAAAGAACAGGAAAGACCTTTAAAGATTTTGAGTTCGGGGGAAAGGTTATGAAAAGGGAAGGTGTTAGTACCTTTTTCATCCGTAGTTATCTACGGGCTCTTAATCCCTTAGCTCACTTTGAAAATCTTTCTTTTTGTGTGTGTGTGTTTGAAAATATTTTGAAAATTTAACTTTGTAATGATTCTTGTATCAGTCCTCGAGAATGCGTACAAAGTGTTTTTGAAAATGTTTGTGAGAAATGTTTTTTTTTGAAACGTTTATGAGGAAACGATTAATAGTATTTTACCCACTCAAGGTCGTTCTTGTACTTTTTTCCTTCTCCTTTAGAGATAGTGCTATCTGTACCATTATTTGGTAGGTAGCCTTATCCATTGGATATGAAGGGACATTGAGGGTCGTCATACGATCATTGAAGGAAACTCGTAAGGATGCTTTAGCAATTTCATAAGGGACTCGATCATTTTTAAAAAGGCAACGTTTAAGGGTCATTGAGGGACTATAATATTTTATTCGAGGGTCTTTACTAAAGCATCCCTACGTACGAGGGACATGACCGTTGTTTTTCTGAAGGCAACAAAGGGGGGTTACCCTAAAGGTACAAGTGTGCAAGTGTGTTGATTCAGTTATTTTATCTTTCATTAGGGTTTTCTAGTGTTAGATTATTATCTTGCCATACAACCCTATTAACTAATAGTTATATATACATACAAGGCATACAAAGTATAAGCGCGAAAGAATAAAATGCGAGAAAGTAAAGACCTACAACTATTACATGGCTTCGGGAGAATTACAATATTTAGAATTTTGCGGGAATTTAAACACTAAGCTATTACAAAAAAACTTACGCAACCTATACAATCGTTTCTAAGAAAATAAATGCCAAAAGTAAACAAAAATGTTTGCTAAATTATTTTTTAAAGTCTTAACATTTAAAAGATTAGAAATTAATTTTTTGTGTATTTTTTGGTTTGATTTGAATAAAAAAATGAATATATTTTAAACCTAAACTAAATACTTAATTAATTATAAAAAACCTATGTCTATTTAATGAATTAAGAAAAATATTGTCTAAAATTAAATTAATCTATTAAAAATCTAAATCTGATTTTATTATATTTTTATGGATTTTTTATTAAATATAAATTAACAGTAAAAAAGAAAAATTAATTAAACAAAATAAAAAGGAATAATAGGAAGATATTGTAAAATGGGTAAGCCAGAAAAAAGGGTTGCAGGCGCTGTGGCGTTCATCTTCACATGTGATCACCTCAATCTGTTCGAAATATTCACATATCAAGATCTGAATGATTAGTAGCTATGAAACAATCATGAAAAGGAAGATTCAAAAAATTCAAATTTTACCTATCGGAGCAAGTTGAGATTGTTTCAGGTGGTGAATTGATTGGGTATGAGTCTGAAAATGTTTTTCAGACCTTCAGGAAGTGACTGTAGACCTTGAATCATTTTGAAGTTGCTTAGAATTTGAGAAATTATGAAGTAAAGTTGAATAAATTTTTCTCTTTGAAACTCCATCCTCTTGCCAATTTTAGGTGTCCCTTGTGTCTAAATGTGGTGTGTTTATATAGAGGAAGAAAAATATATCAAGACAAAAGAGGAAAAGACCAAGTATTCAATGTCTTGCCAAAACACAAAAAAAAACATGTTTTCAAACATTTCATTTTGAGAAGATCATGTCACAACACTTGTCCCCCACGTTTTCATGGTTGTCCAAGAGTATTTGGGCCTCAAATTTGATCCAAGAACCAAGCCCATATGCCTTGGTCCATCACTTACTATTTTATTTAATTTATTTTGTATTTAATTGAATAAAAAACAAAATAAATGAAATAAAAATGAAATATAAGGAATGAGTGTATTTATGGGTCACTTATCATGTAATGAACATGTTTGAACTTAAAAAATTAGGTCCATTAGTCCATAATTTCAGAATTGATCAATGTAAGTTTCATGCATTTCTCAAATTTTGCTCAACTTCCACCAATCATAACTCTCTCAAATTTCAACAGTTGAAGGTGATCTTTGAATTTTTGGAAAGCTTGAGATGTACCCTACAATCTCTATGTTGACCATTTTTTCATTTGAAGATATTATCTTAATGTAAGTTGCCTTGACAAAAAAGTGTCTTTTTATTGACTTTTGAAATGACCTATAATGTTTTGGCCCATATCTCTCAAATGAAGCATTTTTTGGACTTGAGCTTAGAGAGGAAAAGTGGTAGAGAATTTAATTTCCTTCAAAATGGAGTTTAATTGAGAAAAATATTATGAAGCATGTGAAAGTTATGCTTGGTCAAAGTTCAATTGACTTCTCCTTAAGAAAACCCTAATTTGGTAATTTTTTACTTTTGATGAATCTTGAGTTTTCTTGATGAATCATGATCAACCCTTGATAAAATGAGGAATGTGACCTCAAAATATTGATGTCAACCAAAAATATTGAAGTTTTACTGTATGTTGATGATAGTTGACTTTTTGTTCAATATAGTTGACTTTCACTCATCTGAGCAATTGACTGAGCAAACTTGTGATGCAAGACTTGAAACTTGTCATGAGGGTACCTTGGAGCATATAAGGAATCATGGAATCCACTTGAGGCATTAGAAGCTCAATTTTCTTTGAGAAACACAAAACCCTAGTTGTAGGTCAATTGCTTAGGAGAGGTGATTGTATGCTCAAACCCTTTAGTATTCTTGAGCAATTGAGAACCCTAGGAGAATGAGGAGGTGTCTTGAATCAATTGTATTAAAAAATGGGAGATAAAATTTTGGGGTACAACTGCTGCCCCTGTTCAATCTTCTTAAACCTAAAGAGTTAGATTGGCATGTCCACGATTCCTGATCTGAAGGCGGAAGAGGATTGAACACCTAAGTGCCCAGAAATTTGCACTCGCCAGTGCATAAAGTAACATTGTTGGTTGGTAGTATTGCTTGAATCAGCTTAAAGATGCCACTCAGAGGGGTGATAGAGTGTCATCGGAGAAAGGCTTACAGATTCCATCCAAAGTAATTGTAGATAGGAGCATCAAAATGAGTCTACGCCTAACTGTATCTGAAGAATGCTTTTTTAGATAATCTATGAAGGAAAATGGTTTTCAAGATGAAGGCCTTGAAGGAGATTCTTTTCAGAATTCAGTCTCTAATGGGGAATGCTTTTCAGAATAAACCTCTGAAGGAAATGCTTGCCAGAATTCGGTCTCTGGGGGAAATGCTTTTCAGAACAAAGCCCTGAAGGAGAATGCTCGCCAAAATTCAGTCTCTGGGGGTAACCATTTGGTCATGCAGATGGCCGCCCCGTCCTGTTTCAGAAATTGATCTATAATTTTTTTCCATCGGTAAACCTATCTTGTTTCGGCAATTCATACCGCCTGGTCATATAGATAATTGCCTTATCCTGTTTCGGGAATTAATCTACGACCTGTTTTTCATTGGTAAACTCATCCTATTTCAGGAATTCATACCGCCTGGTCATATAGATAGTTTCCCTGTCCTGTTTCGGGAAATAATCTACGACCTGTTTTTCATTGGTAAACTCGTCCTGTTTCGGGAATTCATACTGCCTGGTCATATAGATAGTTATCCCATCCTATTTCGGGAATTAATATGCGACCTAATTTTTTTGGTAAACTCGTCATGTTTTGGGAATTCATACCGCTTGGTAATATAGATAGTTGTCCCGTCCTATTTCAGGAACTAACGTGCGACCTATTTGAAAATTGCTGATGATATTCGTCTATTTGCGAATATTACCTGAAAAAGTAAAAATTAGTTGTATGTAATGTCATGATGCATGTAATACATTTTGTAATGATTCTCTCAAAATAAATGAGAATGTTATATGCGTTTTGGTACGCATATGATATACTATATTGTGAAATGATGTATGGACGTAATATGTTGTTGAAGCGTATCAGTAGCTCCTTATAACAACTCTGGATAGGGAAAATAAATCTCGAACCATTGTCGAGGATGAAGAAAGTGATTCTTCAATTTCTGCTGGGAATAATTTTGATGGGGATTCCTGCTTTCTGTTTGAGGATACTCCGCTGGGGCTTTTCAACTTCTGCTTAAGGATAGAGGCACTCAAGGAGAGTCAATCATTCGCTGTTATTTTCGTTGAAGAATTTGATTCTTATGAACCCTAACTGGGGATAAAAGAATGGATATTCCTCCTGTGTGCTAAATGTCCTGGTTTCAGATACCGTAGAAACTCTTCTGGGGATAGCAACTTTGATTAAACCCTGTTGGAAAAGAGAATTTTGTTAGGGATTTACGGTGTTGGGGTAATAAACTCCGTTGGGGAATTAAATTCCTGTAAACTGTGTCAAGGGAATAAAATCTGAAGGGAATTGGAATTTTATAGTCTGTGCTGAGGAAGTCTCCACTGTATACTAGGGAAATGATCAAACTTACTTATATGCTAGGGGACCTATTGGGGAAGATGATCATGTCAAGCTATTCATCAGGGATATGTAGGTGAATTTCTTGAAGATGCCCCAATTTCTGTTCGAGGGCATATTAGACTTGCTGGAGAATATATCTCCGTTGAGGATGAGCTTATGAAGATAGCTCTGTAGAGATAGTTCCATGGAGATTGCTCTGTGGGGATTTAGAGATGACTTGAAAATTATCCTAACTCCTAGAGTCTTTAGTAAATGCTGATCAGAGTGATAAACAAGTGATGAGATAACAGGACATAGTTGTACTCTTTAATCCCTAACTTTTTCCTGGACTGTCTTTTCAGATTTTCAGTCCAACGGGATACCCTTTTTTGCCCAAGCCGCCTTCTTAGGTTTTCGACTTGCCGGGTGTACAATTTTACTTACATGTCCCTAATTTTTGCCCGAACCCTTTTGGTTCGTCGGGATGCCCTTATTTTTTCTAAGACAATCAACCTAGTGGGTCTCTTTTTCATGCGTAGTATTTTTTAGTATGTCCGCATTCAAAGGGCGCGGGGAATTTTCACTGTCCATGGTAGTAAGTGTTGTAGCACTGCCAGAAAATATTTTCTTGATCATACGTGGCCCTTCGTATGCGGGAGTCTATTTTCCCTTGGGATTAGTCTAGTGCACCCGATGTTTGAATTTATTGATTAACCATTGATTACCAAGATTCTGATAGTCTTGACCTTCCTTAATATTTTTCTAAGAACTGTTACGGCAGAATGAAACTGTCTGATACTATTGACATAGATAAGCAATTTGGTGATACCGAAGATTCAATTTTCATAGTGGCTTTTGCTGAAACTCGTGATCAATGTAACATGCCCCAAGTGATTCAAATGGAGATCTTCCCCTAGCTATTCTGCACTTTTGAGAGATTCTTTGAATCTTGACTTGACTGTCACAGATGAGTTGGACAATAACATGTCATGCCCCTTAATTTATAACCAATTGTGTCCACAAAAGGCCTGTTACTGGAAATGTCTTTCTCTTTGACCCATCCTCTGAAGTAATTCTATCCATTGGGAGGATTTTCATTCATTGAATATCCTTCATGCAAATTTCTCTGTTGACAAACACATAGTCATATGCAAATAATGGTATTAAAATGAAAATCTTATGTATGTCTTGAAGTTTTAAAAAATGAATTTTTTAGTAAAACAAAATTGTAAGAATGTGATATCAACTCAGGATGTATAATAAGCCTTACAAGAGTCATGATACCTTTTTGTAACAGTATGTTTTCAAACTAACCCATGCTTCAGTTAGGACTTTGAAGGGTTGTAACTTCGCATGGTTCCCGGTTTAAAAAACAAAGGTTAAAGGCTCAAAGTTTATTTGTACCCAACCCATTCTGCATGATGTCCTCCAGTCCTATACTCGGTTAATTATGCATTTAGGTTCTAATAGAGTTTGGAATTATAGCACTGATACTTGGTGATGGTTCAGAAAACAAAAGTTTATTTGAGAAGACAATCATTTTTTCTTGTAACATCTTTCTTTTGTTGAGGATTTGTAGCGACCTCTTTTTGACTTTATTATCCGTAACTTTTTCCTGAACTATTTTGTTTGAGATTACAGCCAGCGGGATGTCCTAGTTTTTTCCCTAAGTCATCTTCATAGGTTCGACTTAGCGGGCTTTTCTTTTGAAAGATAATAACTACCCGACATAATGATTACGGGGAACCATCACCGAATTTTGATTTGGAAGGATGTCTTTGATATTACCTGTTGTGTACAAAGGAAAAGCTTGTGATTCAATGCATAATTGAATTAACTGAGAAACTACTCTTCCCCAGGTTATGATTAAGGGTTTCAATTTGCATGAAAAAGAAAACTCCTACTTCTTAGTCTCAAAGGGGTTGACTAGGGATTAACTTCCTTATATCTCCACTTTTTAGGAATTGAAGCAACACATGTACATTGTCAGCAAGGTCTGTTCAAAAGCATATTGTATGAGATTAAGGTACTGTTTTTGTCATCCTCCCTCTAAAGGCTTATATATTTAACGAGAGTTGAATATCAAAAAAAGGAAGTAAGAAGCACATTTTAAATATAGTGAAAAAGAATGGATTAATTCAAGACAAACATATGCAATGCATTAATGTGAAAAACCAAAGTTTGACATAAAGATAAGTGTTTGAACAACTAAAGAAATTTGACCATCTTGTCACTTCAGAATGGTGTGCCTTGCAATTTCGATATTTGAGGGATGATAGAAAAACTCAATCTGACCATCTTGTGTGAATTCTAAAACTCATTCGTCAATCAGGTCCTGAATCTTATATTTCAACGTCTAATAGTTGTTAGTGTCATGTTCAAGACTGTTAGAGTGATATGCACACCTTGCATTAGGATTTTAGCTAGAAGCATAAGTATTGGGACTCTGAGGAGGATCCTTCAATGTGACCAAATTAATATTTAACATGTGTTGAAGAGCTTGCAACATCGGAATGTTGATTTTTGCAAATTGTCTTTTAGGTGTATCCTGCTTACGTTGATTACCCTGTTGATGTTGGCGAGGTTGTTGTTGAGCTGGCGATGTAATAACAAACTAGAAAGGCCCTTTTCCATTAACTGGAGGATTATCAATGTTAGCTTTTCTCTTTCCCTCTCCTATTCCCCTCCTACTTTCAACCAAGCCAGTTTCCTGTCTCGTTGGAGGTTGGTTAATGATCGGATCCCTAACTCTAGCAGTTCGTTATATATGGTCATATTCGTCATGGTAAAGCTCGCTGATGAGGATTCTCAACTCTTCTTATCCCCAAGCTAAATTTTGGATAAGAGCCATCTGACCAATCATCTGGATTCTCATCTCAGCCTGCAATTGTTCCAACTGGTCATCATTGTTGTCTTCAAGATTCTTCCGAGCCATGTTCTCGGTAAGGAGTGCATTCAATTCCTCTTGCCCCTTGTATAGGCTTAGAACCAATTCCTGAAAGTGAGCATTTTGAGATTGGAGATCACAGTTTGTTCGAGAGCCATTTATGCTGAAATAAACAACAAGAAGATGAGAAAACTTGTATTGAGAACACCTGTTATGTAATGATATGCATGACATGCAGATGCATATGCAATATTTTCAAGGATCTTATGGGATTTAAAATATTAGAAAAAGAATCTGGTTACAGCTTTATCTTTGAAGAACTTTAATTTTTCATCTTTTGACGTCCTTCTATAAGAATCAAGCTCATCATATCAAGTGGGTCCTAGCCTCTGACTCAAGAAAATGCACTTTGATCTTGACGGCATCCGACTAGAGGAAAATAAATCCTCTCGCCCCTTGATAGAAATTTGGCTTATAACAATCCTAAAAATATTGCACCATCAATCTCTAAGATCCTTGAAATGGTTAGTAATAGTGTTATGTTATGAGATGACATGATGTGTATGCCATGCACTAAGAAATAGCGTAAGGTGACGAGAACAAATGCGTTTATACAAACAAATCCTACGAGGAATTCAAGTTATTAGATAGTGAATACAAACAAGTCACACAAGTAGCCTTAGGTTTGAAGACTTGCATGAGGTTCATAGGTAAGTACCCTTTTCTATTAGAGTTAAGTTGGTTCAACCTATCCTAAAATAGTAACCGGGTTCTAGGGATCTCAATATTACTGAGTTTTCTCACAGGTTTTGTTTAGCATGACAACTGACATGCCATAAAAAAAACCCGAGAGTCGAATCTCAATAAGCGTAGTATCGAGTATCAACCAACTTCGGACTGCACCAAAGCTGGCTATCTCACTACCTTATAATGGCCAAGATGGGTCAATTAAGGTTCTAAAAGTAAGTTAATGCTTATGACACCATGTTGTAGTGGTAGAAATGTTGAGATTAAGCCATTGGATTGACTTGACTCGCATAGATTAAAATAAAAATCGCCACTGTGCTTTATTGTTTCCAAAGGAATGGGAAAAGATCGAATAACCCAAAAAAAGGGGGAGAGAATCTAAGTTCGAGGGTTGGTTATGCAAAGGGAAGGTATTAGTACCCTAAACATCTACGGTACTCCGCATGAACCTCTTTGAAATTTTTTGTATTTTGGCTATAAGAGTTGTATACAAAAATAGATTGTGGGGATGAGAAAAGAAGTATTTTTTACAATTTTTGCACCCGCTGCGGTTGCGAACCTTTAGTGCCAATGTACCACGTTCTGTGCAATAGGGGATCAGGGTACTCATAGTTCACCTTTTAGAATTTTAAAACACAAGTGTGTTGGTTAATTTTAAGAGTCGAGACATCATCGTCTTATCCGAGTGGAAGAACATACTTACCACCCACGATTATGAGAAAGGAGAATTTGTGTCATCTCAAAGTGGAGGATATAGCTTTGATTTCAAAATCAATAAAGTTTCACTCAACACCCAAGTGGAAAATGTCTCACTACACTACATATCGTAGAAGTATAATAGTTCACATCACTACAAGTATTGACAAGAGTCTAACCTTTTAAGAAAATTTTAAATTAAAAAGCCAAAATGGAAAAAATGGTTTGAATGAGATTGATTGACTTTTAGTCTTCTCACAAAAAATGTCAAGGTATTATTAAGTTAATTAAAGTTTGATTAAGAAAATATTTTAAAAATTCATGGACCTAAGTTCAAGTTTCTTGTGAAAGCGGTTCAAGTTTAAAAACAAGAAGAGTTTTCAAAATGAGGGAGAAGATTTTTGAAATTAAAGAAGATGGGAGGAAATGAAGGGGCTATCCTAAAGCATAAGGTAAAAGCTAGGGAAAAGAACCGTCTAACCAACAAGAAGCCAACACTTGATACAATGAGTCAATGTAGAATTTCCATCCTTTGGATTGAAACCATACAAGAAAAGATATTAAACCTCTTAATAAAACCAAGCTTCAAATGCATTAAGTCTTCAAAATATTGGGCAGAGTAACGACTGTATACAGATGAATTCTCGATCACAGACAAAGCATATAATCAGAATAAACTGCACACAAAGAAAACAAACAACCAAATATCTCGGGGGTAAACCCCAAGAACTACAGACAAAACAACAATAGAAGTCACCAAGGTCTCAAGGTAGGTCTCTACTCCTAAATCCAAGAAGTCCATACATCCAAAATGACAAGGATAGTAATCAAATAGTCCAAGTAACCTTAAAGTTTTTTATTGTTCAAGTTGGTTATTACCTATCTTCAAAAAGAAAATGAAAAGTTCAAGTGAGCAAAGTAAAAATGACATAAAAATAAATGTTCAAGTGAGAAAAGATGAAAATAGCATGAAATGTAAATGCTAAAATAAATGGTGTGTAAAAGTAAAGGCATAAAGTAAAAGCATAAAAATAAAAGTCAATTGTTAATGAGTTAGAAATTAGAGGTTAGTTAAATGTCCATTTTGAATCTTGCATTTGAAAAATCATTAGAAGATTGATAAAATCAAAGCCTCTCAACAACAAGTTTCATTTGCTTTTTGTCAAGTATATCATTCATTTCAAATTCTCACGAAAACAATAAATGATCAGCGATGTTTAAATGATTCACTTAGACTGAATTCTATGAAAGTCCATTAGAGGATTGATAAGACCAAAACCTCCTAACAATGAATCTCAAGGTTATTGGATCAAAGGTTTCAAATTAAACATACTTGGGCTTGCAAACATAGGTTTGGGCCACGAATAATCATTTCTCGAATCAGGATAAAATTTAGCGTTATGTTAAGCAATCGTAAGTGGACTTATACAAAAATCACACCTATTTTAAGGCCGATCAATAGCAATCTATGTGCCAGATGTTTAGAGAGATGATATGTAGATCATCCTCTAACAACATGTAGCACAAGTAAGAAAAGGATAAGATGAAGAGGGAGGGGAAATATTTGAACCAAAGATTTTGATCAAACTATCATTAAAATCATCCATCCATTTTGGTGGAGTTAAACTCAACACCCAAGATCCAATGATATTAATGAAATTCATGATCAATAATCACATAGTCAAAATATATTAAAAAAATAAATTGCATTTAATGAACAAAATAAAAAGAAAAAAATGATTTTTAAATTGTTTTTTAATGGAAATAAAAGGCAAAATAGCAAACTATATTCAAAGTATCAAAGAAAAATTAAAAGAGACTATAGAAAAGTCAAAAATTATCTAAAACATTTTAAAAAACTTTCTTGGTAGTTTTTTAAACAGAAAAAAACATTTTAAAATTAATTAAAATCATTCAAATAAATGGAAAAAGGATAAAAAATAGTAGAAGTCAAAATAAAATTTTAGAAAAATTTTAGAAAGTCAGAAATAAGGAAAATGATTTTTATAAAAAATTTTAAAATTTTAAAATATCAAAAAGTATTTTTAAATAATTAGAAACAAGTCAAAATAAGGGAAAAATTATAAAAATATCAAATATGAAAATAAAATCATGAAAAAATAAAAATCAAAAAGAGACTATTCGAAAATATTTTTGTCAATTTTTAAATAATTTTTGAGTCAGAAATGAATTTTCTGAGTTTTTTATAGTTTAAAAAAATTAAAACAAAAAACCAGAAAATAAAATAACAAAACAAAAAATATGGACCATCTGATTATTGTCAAAACGCGTTAGTAAATATGGACTTTATTGATATCACACTTGATCATTTTTATCAAATAAAAATAGCTTAAAATGTGGCACATTGGATGGAGTCTGAGTCACTAATGTAATCAGATCCAAGGGCTCATAACACGTGCGCATGGTAAAGCGATACAACAAATATATTTCAAAAAAATAACGTGGCTAAATGTCATTGGTTGAAGACGGACATGTCATCGTCTTCAACCTCCAGCCAACCTCAGATCGAATTCCACAAACTATAAAATTAACAAACCAGACCGGTACCATTAGATTCGTCTCTTCAAGATGATTCTAACGGTACCATCGAGCCAAATTTATATAAACTGAGCAAGGATTGAATTGAGGAAAAGAAAAAATAATAGCAAGCACGAAATTCTGGAATATCTCACTCAAATCTCAATGAAATTGCAAGGAATCAGAAGGATGCAGAGATTAGATTATCCTTTTATTTGGATTGATTTGACCAATAAATCTACCTGAACAAACTAGCAAACATTAGCTCTGAAACTGGACTTCTGTAGATCGATATAGGTCACAATTCTTGAAGGTAAGAATATGGTTAGCTTAAGAGAAGTTCAATGAAGCTAACTGAATGGAGCTTTTGGTGTTTTGAAGTGAGAATGCAAGAAATCAGAAATTCAAATTCAGAGTTCATGTGGGATCTGAACAGAGTTATGCATCTTATATATAGGAGAGGATGAGGCAATGCTTAAGCGTGCGAATGAGAGTGTAATTGAGTGAATTCGTGTAAACCTGAAGCATGAGAAATGTGTGACTTGTTTAGCATCAAAACTCAGCCAAATCTCGTGTTTTATGATGCTAAATGCTTTTGAAATGTTGCTAAACATGATTAGAAACAAAAACGCGTGTAAACTTTGTTTTTAGAGGGCACAATATGGATTTCAAATTCTGACTTGGAAGGAAAACTCAACTTCAAGTAGTTGACTTTTAATTCATGGCGTGCCCGATTTAGGGAACCTTAGGATCTGATTCTTGATGCATTTGAAAGATAAGGTCACCATCTTTTCAGTGTTCCAAGAATTAGATCAAATGGATGCTTGAGATAAGAGTTGTGATGAGTCAAATTTGAGAAAAAGATGCTGACTTTTTGTACTTAGAAAAATTCTATGTTTTTCTTCAAAAGTGACTTATAATATTTTGAGTTCAAACAAGGCCTTCTTCCAAAATTGAGCTTTTATAATTGATTCTAGCTTGAATTAGACTTCACAAAGAGCATTTTGAGACTTGAATCACTCAAAAATACCAAGTATTGAAAAAGTTTTGGCCTTGTGAAGTTGGTGAAAATTCATGAAGTGACCTATAATATTTTGAATTCTTAGGGAATCTTCCACTCATTTTCAAGCTTTTCACATAAAAGATGAGTAGAATTTAACATCCTTAATATTAATATGGAAAAATAATGTGCTCAAGGAGATAAAAATTGACCAAGTTATGATCTTTTGAAGTCACATAAAGAAATTTTATGGCCCATCTAGAGAACTTGTAATCTTTCTTCATCATTAGGCATCTTCCACACAAAATTTTATTGAAACTCTTTAAGTGATTAGTTGATAACCATTTAAAGAGAATCATATCTTTGGAATCACTAAAAAATCTCAAAATATGAACAAGATATAACCCTTAGAAGTTCAAAACCCTAGCTCCTTAAGCACCAAAATGACTTGGAAACCCCTTTCAATTTTGACAAACTTTCTTGCACAATTACTTTTTCCATGTGAATAGAAGTTATTGTGGGTGAAAACAAGAACCAATAGCAACAATAACCACTTACAAATGTTAAGAATTGAGAGAGTTGTGCACTTGTGATCAAGGAATCAAAAAATTATCCAATTAGGTCAAACTTCTTCAATCAATCCTTGCATCTTTTGATTTCCTTTGACAAAATCGAGGCATAATGAATTATAGTAGACCTTGTCATGATATTACTTTAAAGCATCTTAAATGATAAAACTTGAATCTTAATGAAGTTTTGTTGAAGAAGGCATGGAAATAAACTCATGAACCTATGAATTAACCAGATGAAATATGTTGTACCCCCGCCTATATTATCATCAACTAGAGCAAACATTCATTGTATTTGTTAGTTAAAAAGTTAATAAATACAAAACATATATGATTAGAATATAAAAACTAAGGTGCTTGGTGATTCCTCATGAGCAAAACTAAAGGTAGGGAGAAGATCCAAACCCTAGTGTGATCTTGTTGTGATTAAGTTGACATGAGATGATAGAGAGGTCTTAGGGGGGAAAATTGGGTTACAACAGCTACCCTTATTTAAGTGTCTTCTATCTGCAGATATGAATGTTAAAATCTTCGTGTCGAAGCGATTGAAGATACTTAAATATAAAACAAGCCCTAATTTTGGCCCTAAGAGGCCATGCAATGCTTATGATTGTGCATGCAATCAAGCAGATCCATAGGTGACACGGGACACCGCTGGGGAAACAAAAAATAAAATAAAGGATCAAAAGGAAAATCTGACCAGGAAAATAAATCACTGATGAACAAAAGACTCGACTATATTGGGATAAATCCCTAGGAGGATATAAAGCAACATCAACTCAAATATTGAGGAGAGAAAGTAAAGGACAACAACAATCGACAGATAACTATAAACTATCCACTCACTGAGAAGATAGTAAAAAAAGTAACATCGACTACAGGGAATAGAAATGGTAAGATGATACCGGTAAACATCAATATTAGGTTAGGTCACGAATGACCAACATCAGTACTTATGACTGGAAACATACAAATTCTTCAGAGAAAAGTGAGTCTCAACGACGAACTATCTCCCATAACAACGAGACTACCATTCATTTGAGTAAAAAAATCTCAACAATGAACTATCTCCCATAATGACGAGACTACCATCTATTGGAGTAACAAATATCAACAACGAACTGTCTCCCATAATGACGAGACTACCATTCATCGGAGTAAACATGAATCTTCTTTGGGGACTAACAAACTTACTGGGGAAGTACATGTTGCTCAAATAAAGAGACCAACCACTTGTTTTAATAAGAAACCTATTGGGAAAATAATCTTGATTTCTCTGAGGAAATGCCAATATATTCCTGTTGAGGAGATAAATTCTTCTTGTGCCAAAATAAATGAACATTTTCAAACCAGAGCTCGAAGCCTGCAGAAAAAAGAATAATAATATTACCGGGAACCACAATTCCAAACCAGAAATAAACTGGAGTGAAACAGTCAACCAAGATAGCACCTGATGAGAAATAAACTCAAAAGGGAAAATGGATCTAACCAGATAATGATCAGAATAAGAAGGCTAAAGCAAAATTCTTCCACGAGGGATAACTCAGTGGTGAAATTGAAAGAATATACACTTTCTACTTAAGGTCGACACTATATTGGAGAGAGGGTAACATAACTCTGCCAAATAGGGTAATAAGCCAACAAAATATTAGTGAATGCAAATGAGCAGTGAATTTTAAATTCAGTTATGCATGATGTATGTATGAATGTATGAATGTTATCATGTATATGTTGACAAAACAGACATACCACACTTGGGAATAACCAGACAAAACCAGCTTAGGTAAAGTCAATACTCGGCTAAATCACATCTAGAATGAAGATTTTATAATAAAGTAAGCACCAACTAAGGAATTAAATTCCTATTTCATGGCTTAAATCCTATGGTAAGAAACATAATCCGAAAGTAATCAAGTTAAAACAGTTAATCAAAATAGATACATGGATATAACATCCTCCTTCAGGCTTCACCGGAGAACATCACACAAACTTCAATGGGGAACACAAAGTTTCAACGTCTAGATTTCCACTGGATATAATAATCCTGACTTCATTAGAGAAGTAAAAACCACATCGTCAAGATATCAACTGGGGATCCCGTGTTGACTTCATTGGGGAGGACAATACCACATTTTCGAGGGGAGCCCAAAATATATTCTTCAGTACCAAGAGTGATGATTACACAAACTTCTCTGGGGAGAAACTATGAAACCTCGTGGGGATAACAACTTTCAGAGAGAAACATTATCTCAGCTTTACTTGGGGGATTACAAAGTCAAATAATACATCAAGAAGTCAAAATTATGGGGATTTTAAATCAAACCCAACACTTGGCAGGAGAAAACCCAAAAAAGTTGACAACTGTTTCGACACTTCTTAGAAAAGATAATGCCCTTGTCTAGTTGCCTGGGAAACAACCAAAATCAATAATTCCGTTACTACAAAGGGAGACATTTTGCAAATAATTCCACCTCAGCACACAAAGGTCCTTTCTTCATATACGTGAAGACCTTACTAGGGAATCTGGGATAGAGGCTTCAGACCATGCAAAACCCGAAATCAAAATAATCATCCTAGAGGAAAACAAATGAATCAAGACTTGACTAGGGAAAATGGGATCACAAACCCAACACTGCACCATACATCAATTGGTATCATCTCCGACTATCTGAGAAACACAGGATGATCATACGTATATCAGCGAAAGCGACCTGAAAGAACTTTCCTGGGGAATATACACTTCAAAAATTTCAGAGTTCGTCCATCCTCGGAATCACTACTTTTGTTTTTCTTGAATCACAAAATCTAAAGTAAAAAGTAATTTGTAAATTCTTTTCAAAAACAATTTTATTGTTAAATCTCTTTGTTTTGAAAATTACTATCAATAATAAATGGAATCTTTACAAACAGAATAACATAACAAATACAAAGAATTGTATAAAAGCTCAAACTTTATTAATAGAATGGTAATCTGTGAATGGCGAGACCCCATGGATAATTACAAAGTTTGGAAAATGTTAATATATTGGAAAAGATACATTGAAATACAATGACCACTATACTCCCTAACAAATTTGAATTCCTGAGCAGCGAATTCTGTTTAAGTGTGGTTAGGGTCCAAGATGATTGTTGCTTCAATGATCAAGTCTTGTCTGACGTAGTTACTTGCCAAAAAATCCCTAACTTTTGCCTAGGTTACCCTTGCGGGTTTTCAACCTAGCGGGAGGATTTATTCTGTTTGTGTCTCTCATTTTGCCTAGACAGCCCTTTCGGGTTTTCAGCCTACTGAGACGCTCTTTTTTTCCTAAGCCGCCCTTTCGAGTTTCGACTTAGCGAGTTGTGCTTTTATTTCTTTAGGAAAAGTATTTCTTGACTGCATCAGCATTCATAGGACGTGGGAACTCCTTGACATCCAAAGTTTTAAGAATTAATGCACCTCCAAAGAAGTATTTCTTGACAACATATAGGCCTTCAAAATTGGGAGTCCACTTGCCCCTAGAATCTGCATTAAAAGACATGATTTTTTTGAGCACGAGGTTACCTTCTCTGAATTCATGAGGTTTAACCTTCTTATAAAAATCTTTCTTCATTCTTTTCTGGTATAACTGGCCATGACACAAAGTTGTCATTCTCTTTTCTTCAATCAAATTCAATTGGTCAAACCTGTTTTGAACCTATTTAGCCTCTGACAATTTGGTTTCCATTATCACACGTAAAGAGGGAATCTTAAGCTCAACAGGGAGCACTGCTTCCATACCATACACAAGAAAGAATAGGGTTGCCCCTGTTGAAGTACGGACAGATGCACGATATCTGCACAAAGCAAATGGGGGCATCTCATACCAATCTTTATAGGTAACAACCATTTTCTGGATGACCTTCTTGATGTTTTTATTAGCAACTTCAATAGCCTCATTCATCTTTGGCCTGTAGGGAGATGAATTGTGGTGGACAATCTTGAATTCTTCACAAAGTTCAATCATCATCTTGTTATTCAAATTCAAGCCATTTTCAGTGATAATCCTGCTTGGCACACCATACCAACATATAAGATTATTCTTGATAAAGTGTACTACCACCTGTTTCGTAACATTAGCATATGAAGTTGCTTCCACCCATTTGGTGAAGTATTCTATTGCCACCAAGATGAAATGATGTCCATTTGACGCCTTAGGTCCAATAATTCCAATCATGTCAATACCCCACATAGAGAAAGGCCACGTGGAAGAAATAAAATTGAGAAGTGTCGGAGGCCCATGAATTTTGTCAGCATACTCTGGCAGTTATGGAACTTCTTTGCAAATTTGTAATAGTAAGATTCCATTGTCAACCAATAGTAACCTGCCCTAAGCATATTTTTTGCCATCGAATATCCATTGACATGAGTGCCAAAGGAACATTCATGTATTTCATGCATCAACATGTCTGCTTCGTGTCTATCCACGCATCTGAGCAAGACCATGTCATAATTTATTTTGTATAGCACATTGTTGTACCCTAAAATTTTCCCTCTCATTTCTCAAGAATTCTCTCATAAGGTCTTCTATGACGTTAAGTTTGCAGTACTGACACATCAATTTAGGCTTGGAATTGGCACAAGGGCAAAATGGTCATTTATGCACTGAAAAGTCAAACTTTGACTTTTGATCAATATCAAGTTTCAAGAATCATATTTAATCAAGACATGTTAAAATATGAAGTTTATTTCATCAAGAAATTCAAAAGTCAAAATTCTAAAATACTTAGAATTTTTCTAAGTGTTTAAGAAATATGACAAGCTCAGAACTTCTGATCAGATTATCACCATGATGCAAGCTGATTCTGGAAGAATTTCTAACACAAGAGTTTTATATCTCAATAAAACCTAAAATATTGCAGAACAGTACTTCTCCTGGAAATGCTGGAATTTCAAGTTATAAATATCCAAAGACACGCCCATGAAACTGAAACACTCAGCAAATTCTAGACACTTTCAAGACAGATTTTGGTTAAAACTTATGGGCCAGTTTTCACAAACGTTCAGACAGAGTTTGCAAAAGTAGTTATAAGAAAGTCTACAAAGCGTGTTACAAACTTTCAGAAAAGTCTGAGAACTCCTTCAAAACATGCTGGAGAGAGAAGATTAAAGGATCAGAAGTTGGATGTTTTGTTCTAAGTTGCACGGATGCTAAACTTCTGGCTCAGATCTAAGCTATGATGCACAATATCATAGCGCATGATTTCTGGTTTGATAAATCTCATCATCATTTAATTCTCACAACCACTTTTGAGTTTTTATCCAAAGGATTTCCCCGCGTGTGAGATAGAAGTACCATTGTTGTCCTTGAAAAGCAAACTTTTGTACAAGATTATGTTGGGCCCATGCTTTGCTTTTGCCTCTGAGGGTACTTTTCCTTAATTCAGGCTTACAAATCTAGGTTAGGCACGTCTAAAACCTGCTAACCACCATACTTGTTTAACTTGCTTCAAGAACAAGCCAGCACGCTAGCATGATGTTGGTACTTTTGACTTCTCCAAGCTACAAAGTTCTTTCCTTTAAATTGAACTTCATTGACAACTATGAGGGGGCCGGCAGAAAAATTGAACGAGAAAAACATTGAAACCTTGATAAAATTCCCAGAAATCCTAAACTGCACACACAAACACAAAACCTGCTAGTTTGTGATTCTTGCATTCAAACTTCAATTTCCTTCAAGAGTTTCTTAACCAAGTCATCCTTTCACATTTCAAAACCCAAGCTAAAGTTTGTTCCAGTCTGCTGAATAAGTGAGGAAGTTGATCAAAACATTACAAGCAGTCAGAACCAGATTCCAGATCATAGAACATTTTCCAGTTGCAAGGTAAGCTTCTGCTGACTCTCATCATATTAATAAGGCATTGTTAGATTTGCATGTTCAAATATAATGTAGACATCCTGATCCTGTTGTTGTACATATTCTGAAGTTTCATGTATTTGTCTGCCTAAGTAGAGAGAACATCAGTTCAGAAATTCTTAAGGAAACTAGGTTTAGAAAATACATGTTTGTTTCTGATTTACAATTTTGACATTTTATGTTTATGAAACCATAATGAAACTTGCCAGAACTGTTATGTGTGCATTTTTTATTTTGTTGAGAAATGACTAAGCTGCAGATGCTCTGATTGGTATGGAGAAAGAGATGAAGCTCATCATCAGAACGTACTTTATGTTATATGTTCATGCTTTTGTTTCTAATACCAGATGTACAGCCACCCCAGTGGTAGAAAGCGTACGCATAAGACATTAGTGCTAAGGGTCCTGGGTTCTAACCCCATAAGCCTTTTTTTAAGGTTTATTTATTGACATTTTCACCCATTTATCTGTCAGACGATACTCCTGGATTAGAATTTCTAATCAACCTTACCCAACAACATTATCACCTCACTCTCTCAAATAGCCAGAACTTCTAACTTGCCAGCGATACATGAACTTCTAGGTTCCCAGCTACACTACAACTTCTGAACCCCCTCAACAATCGGAGCTTTTAGGTTTTCGTCTGTTCCCAGCAACCTCAGAACTTGGTGTACCCAGGCACAGAACTTCTGACCTTCTGCTTGCCTACTAACATTTTCTCTCTTGCAACGTATCAGAGTCAGAACTTTTGTTCCTCCTCGTTTCAACAATGTGCTGATTCTGACTCCATTTTCTTATTTATCTTATTTTTGCCTTTAATAACCAAATACACAAAAAAAAATTTCATATTCACATGTTTTATTTCATTTCTTTTAGAACAAAAAGATCAAAAATATTTTCTTAAGAAAATTAATTTCCTAACAAAAACAAAACAAGTCCCTTTTACATTTCTTGTATATTATTTCAATATGGTTGTAATAGATAATTAGGAATTTAATTTCTTGCAATCCCCATTCATAAATTTGTACCCCCATCCCCTAAAGCTTTGTAATAGCTTAGTATTTTTATTTTCCGCAATTTAATGCTTTACGTAGCAATTGCTAGTAATTAGGATTTGTATGGAAAGAATAAAACTAATCAATTAGCAAACCCAAATCAAAGATAAATCAAGCATGAAAAAGATACACTTGCACACTTTGCACCTCTAGGGTTAACTCCACTTGTTACCTTGAGAAATAAATGGTCATGATACACATGTAAGATATCTTAGCAAAAACAAGTGAAATACTAGATCATAGTGTTGTACCCCAAAATTTGCCCTCTCATTTATCAAGACTTTTCTCACAAGATCTCTTTGACTCAAGACTGGATTAGGATTTGGTCAACTCAAGACATCTCATCTTGCACTAATAATCCAAAATTAGGGTTTGAGTTTACACAAGGATTTTTGGACTATCAATGCTTCATATGACCTTCAAACATCATTATGGATCCCTAAGATCACTCATGACAAGTTTCAAGCCTTGAACCACATTTTTGATCAGTCAATTGGACAATTGACCTAAAAATCAACTGTATTGGGGAAAAAGTCAACCATGGCCAATTTACAGTCAAACTTCATAATTTTTTATCAACATCAACATTTTAGACTCACATATGTCATTTGGTCAAGTTTGGATCACAATTCCTCAAGAAATTTGGCCAAATCACAAAAAGGGCAAAATGGTCAAAATTAGGGTTTTGACTGAAGAAGGGCAATTTCTGATTTTTAACCTAGAAAGTAACCAATTGAGTTCAAGTATTACTTCAAGGATTCAATTACATCATCTTGACTTAATTACATGGCTCAAAACATTTCAATTTCATTGGATTGACAGATGAAGTTTACAGTCCACTGATCAAAAGTCAACTATACACTGAAAAGTCAAACATTGACTTTTTGGTCAAAATCAAGTACCAAGGGTCATAATCCATCAAAACATACAAAAATGTGAAACTTGTTCATCAAGAAATCCAAATTTGAAAATTAGGGTTTGAATTTGAAAATTTTCCTAACTTAGAAATTTTCAAAGTATAGAAAATTTTCTTATTTTTTCTCAACTTTAGCCCACTTTTTCACCATGATGCATAATGATTCAAGGAAAATTCCCAACATGAAAGTTGTATACCTCCATGAAATCTACAACTTTGATTCATACAATTTTCCCTAAAGATGCTTGGATCTCAAGATATAAATTTGTGAATACATGGTCATGAACTAAATAACTTAGTGAAATTTTGCCCTAATTTAGGCAGGTTTTGGACCCAACTTCATGGCAATGTTTCACCTAGTTCCAAGAGGTATCTCAAAATTCATTTCAAATATGACTTATAGAGCACATTTCAAGATTTCTAAAATGTCCAAGAACTCCTCAAGATCATTTTTGAGTAGGGAGAATCGAAGAGATGAAGTTGGCAATTTCTCACTTTTTGTCCAAGCCATTTCATGAAGAACAAAGTTGCAATAAGTACCTATGCTGCCTAATCCATGCTTTACAGTTCCCAAGCTTGTTCTATACTAATTAATTAAATGCTTACTCATTTGACAAAGCTTCTATCCATGCCTTAGAACCATTATCCAACTTGCAATTCCATTTATGGCAAAAAGTCACCATTGCCATTTTGAAAAAGATCAACTTTTGCAAACTTTAGAATCTTGAGCATTGGACCTGTCCCCTTGGCACATAAAAGTACCACATACCTAAGGCAACTTGTAGAGAATAAATACCAACCCTAAGCAAGCCAGTACAAGCATGTGAGGTTTTGTCTTATCACTTTACTTCAAATACAAGAAAAGTGGCAAAAAGGTGAAAACAGGCATAACTGTTGGAAGGTTGACATCAAACCATTTCCATACTAATATACAAACATAATGCAACACAAAACACGATTAGAAAAGGCCTGAAATACTCCCAACCAGCAAAACACCAAAAATCTGTCTAAAAACTGCAGATTTTGCATAAGCATATCCATCTTCCATTTGGCTCGTGCGTTTTGAGTTTTGATCATTCAAACACCTTACATACTTGATACCTAGTCAATCCAGGCCTTCATCCCTGTTCTGTAATAACTCCTCCATCATCTACCATTGTTGACTTCAGAGCTTGCAGTTTGACTTGGCCAAGGAATTCCAGCTACTTTCAGAGCAAGGCAAGGGTTGGAATACCTCCAGGGAAGTTCAAGGAAGCTCAAGCAAGCATCAGGCCTCCATCAAACTCATCCCAGTTTCATCCATGATTCCAACTGAAGGAACTAAAATCTCAAACTCTATCTCCTTTTACAGGCAACCATAGGCCACGATTTGTGAATAAAAAATGTAGTCCTCATCATAACGAAGTTGTACATATCCATATCTTGCACTGATTTTACTTGAGCTGAGAGAATTTGGAACTTGAAGTTTCTGAAAATATTAGGTTAAAATTTAGGGCTTTTAAAATTCTCTTTGATCTTTGATAGTTAGCTTACATAACTTATATGGTTGGAATCGTGAGTTCAAGTACTACAATTTTCATGTTATGGGTTTTCATTTTTATGGAAGTATGAGAGAGTTACAGGATGTCTGGCCAAGCTTGAGGAAGGAGATGAAGTACAGGGAAAGGATTCAGTTTATGTTATCTTATTTTCGTTTCCCTTAAGACAATGGAAGTATAGCCACCCTAGTGGCAAAGTAGCGTGCTTGTGAGACCCATGTCCTGGGTTCGAACCTGCGCGCTACTTTTGTATTTTTTTCACAATTTTTTTCCTTTTCCATTTCTATATTTTTGCGGGTTGGGCTTGGTCTTTTGGACCAGGATTTTTTGCTAATATCATCACCACTAATCTGCGACATTACCCCCCCTTGCCAACTTTTATATTTTTTTATTTTTGATTTGTTTTATTTTCATATTTAATATTTTAAATATTGTCTTTAATGCATAAAAATCCTAAAAATGTGAATTAATAATATTTCATTTTTATTTTATTTTTTAGTTTATTTCTCAGATAAAAATATTTTTATTTTAATAGGATATCATTTATTTTCTTAATAAACTTGTAAATATAATTAAACATATTTAGTTCAATTTATTTTTCATTTCATACTTATAAATACTTATTTTTGCATATATATAATTTTATACTTTTTTATATAATATTATTTATTATTTTTACACAAGAAAATACACAAAATAATACCTATAAAAACTTTATTTTCTCTAAATAATAATTAGGGTTAAACCCCTTTTAAAAATTAATTCCTTTACCTTATATTTTTAGATTTAGATGAAAATCTCTTTTACATAAAAACAAGACATAAAAAATCTTTTCTTGCATGTACATTGCATTGCATTTTAAATATTGTATTGTATTTATCCTAATTCGTACAAATTCGATTTGGTTGTAATAACTTATTTAGTTTTATATTCTTGCAAATCCCCATTCAAATTTGTATTTCCCCCTCCCCTAAATTGTTGTAATAGCTTAGAAATATTTACATTACACAATTTATCGATTTATATGCCATGATTAGTAATTAGGGTTTGTACGACAAGAACGAAACAAAGCAAAATATAAAACCCTAAATACAAGACAAAATCAAAGCATGAAAATGATACACTTGCACACAAGCACCCTTAGGGTTTCCCCACTTGGTTTCCTAAAACAAAAATGACCATGTTACGTAGGCAAAGTATCTTGGCAAAACAAAACAAATATAAAGATCGTAGTCCTTCGATGACGCTATTCAAAGGTTGCCTTACAAAAATGATCTTGGTCCCTAAAAAATGCTAAGATACTTTGTAAACATTGCTAATCATGGTTATACGATGACCCACGACCGTCCCGTTTACATCCAAAGATAGGGTTGCTTACTGTGATCGGTGGATCTGGAACTGACTGTTTAACGCTGGTTCGCGAAATGTCGCGGAAGCAAGAGTCGCCACCGTCTTTCATTTTCTCCAAATGGAAAGGACAAAAGCACAGAAAAATTCCTTATAGAGATTGCTCTCGGTTCGGGAGGTAGATTATAGAAAGGGAAGGTGTTAGCACCCTTTCTATCCATGGTTATCCATGGGCTCTTAGATACTTGCTCACTTGTGTTTTCAAAAATGGTTTGTTTGCTTTTCAACTGTGGGTTTTAAAAAGTTTCTTTGAAAATTCCAGTTCGACTCTTGTATCGGTCCTCAAGAGTGTTTGAAAAATTGCTTTTGAAAGCTTTTGAAAATGTGTCGGTGTGAAAAGAGTTTTTGAGTTTGTTTTGAGATTAGAGCAAGTATCTACGAGAACCTATCTACCCTAAGGAATTCGTCTGTGTAAATGTCCTTTAAAGTAGTGCCATCCCACCATTGAGAGGTAGGTAGCACCACCGTTGGAGGTGTTCGGGTCAATTCGAGGTTCGGGACATGGTGATCACCAGAGCAATGGGAAGACACCTTAGAAGCTACCCTCATGCCAGGTTCCCGGATCATGAGGACTTACTAAGACATCCTCTACTCGACGATCACCTTTCGAGGCAAGGCAACAGTGAGGCGTACCCTAGGGGTGGTGTGTGTGATTTGTGTGTCGTTTTCATTGATATTTGTCTTGTCATGTTAAAGTGATCTACGCTTGATTTTATTATGGCCATTCATTCTTGCATGCTTTGTTTAACAGTTAATATTTGCGGGAAAAGTAAATTCTAAACTATTACAAATGGCGCGGGTCCACATCGCCAAAATTAAACCGGACCCGATTTGACAGAAAAGTAAATAAAGCAAAGTAAATAAAGTGCGAGAAGTAAATGTTACAACGCTTCGGGAGAGATACATAATTATTTAAGCGGAAAAAGAAATAAGTATGCGAAATTAAACAATTAAAAATATGGGCGTTGGACCCTTTCGCAAAAATTAAAATTAATAAGGAATTAAAATTAAAATTTAAAAGAAAATGTTTTTGATATTTTTATGTTTTTTAAGATTTAATAGGAAAAGAATTAATTAAAACTAAAATAAAATGTTAAACCTAGTTCTAATTATTTTTTAAGTTATTAAGAAAAATATTGAAATTTTTAACCTAAATTAACCCTAAATTATTTTACATGCATAATTTAATTATAAAAAATAAAATAAATATTATTATTGTGAAAAAAGAAAAATTAAAAAGAAGGATAAAAATTAACTAAACCTAATTCTACATTTTTTAGATTTTTATTGTGAAAAGAATTAATATTAAAACCCTAATTTATACTAAGTTTATTTATATACAATTATTTACAAGAAAATATTAAAATAAAATATTTATTATATTTTTTGCCTTTTCTGTTTTTTTATGATATTTTTATATTTTGTGTAAAAATAATTAATTAAATTAAGACAACAAAACAAATAAACAAATAATTGAAAATAAAATAAAACATAAAGAAAATTGAAAAAAACATTGCAAACCAGGGGGGGTGGAAGTCCCAAATTGGAGGTGTGCTTTAGGAATTCAGGCCCAACAAGCTTCAGGTCCATTGACCTTTTTTGCATAGCGTGCAGTGCGTTGACTAGGGTTTAGCATGTTCATCAATCTGGAGCCTTTGATATGAAGCAGCTAGACGCGTGGCAGGTTTGATGGTGATGGAATATGGTGCGCATTAATGTTGTGCCTGCATAGGAATTATTATGGAAAAACAATATTGAAATATGTAAGACCTGGGGTTCGAACCCAGGTCATATGCATTACCAATGGACTTGCTTGCCATCTGTGCCAGTTCACGCTTTTGATTAATAAACAAACAACAAATATTATAAGAGAAAACAAGGCAGTTAGTGGGTAGCGCGCGAAATATTCAAACCGGCTTATCATGCTTTGACAACGCATCATCTTCTTCGCGTGTTTATTTTTTTTTCTGAAACACGAGCATACAGCAACGGTTTTAAACGCGTGGTTTTAGGCATGCTACCAAAAAATAGCGATTAGGCCTATGCAACTCATAAATTAATCGCGACTATGGGTTCTTCTTCATCTCCATGCACTGAATTGGATGGTGGTGGTCTCAAGGCTTAATTTTTCCTCGTTTGCAAATCCCTAATTTTGAGCTTTGAAAACCCTAGAAAAACAGTTATGGCATAATCGCGTATGGCTTGCAAAAATTCAATCAAACATGTGGGTTAGCTTTAAAATCACACCAGGAACAAGAATCAATAATTGAAATGTCATGAAAATGCATAGATTATAGAATACGATTATGAAATTTTCATGGAATATGTTGAGTTCTGTATGCCGATTCCTTGCCTTTTGATGAATGTTCTGGATTGGAATATGATCAGTGAAGCTTCAGGAAGCCAATGGGATACGAATTATGCTTTGAATCAACCTAAAAAGTGGTTTTCAGTATTTGAGTTTTTAGAGAAAATTTCAATGTTGCAATGGTGTATTCTGAGCTGCTGCGTGTCCATGTGCATTAGGGTTATGATCAGGTATTTGTATGGAAGGCATTAGGTTAACAAAACTCAATCAAATCTCTTGAAATCATGGACTTTGAATTTTGATTTTCTAAGGATCTTTTTAAATCTTTTTCCATGTGTTCTTGTGTCAAAATCATGCCAATCAATCCAATTCTTTCCTAATTAGCATATGCACGAAATCTTGATGGCAAAACATGTATAAAAAGATTTGTTAGGGCAAGTTAGATATTTTTCATGTATTTAAATAATTTAAATGAATTAATATAAATAATAATTCAAATAAATAAATAAAAAATGAGAAAATACTTCCCTTTGGGCCAAGTGGTCGTGCACATGCTTGGAATGATGAATCATGGAAGAAAAATGGGCCCATTAGCATTTTTAGGTCATTTGGATCAAAGTTGACTTTTCAAAATATCCAAAAATTTCCCAACTTCCACAAGGCATAACTTGCTCAATTTTTAAGCTTTTCTCATGTTCTTGGACATTTTGGAAAGGTCTTTGAGTCCTATAACCAATTCCTTTGGTCCCATGTCATTTTGATTTACCAATCTCAAGTTATGGCCTTTGACTTAAAGTCCCTTTTTGTTGACTTTTGAAAATGACCTATAATGTTGAAATTGATAACTTTTTGTGAGAGAATTTCTTGGACTTGAAGTATGAAGATGAGTTGTAGGAAATGTCTTTCTCTTCAAAATGAGCTTTGGATGGAATTTTTCTGATAATCCATGTGAAAGTTATGCCCTGGTCAATTTCAGTTGACTTTTTCAGCTGTCCAAATATAGTAACTTTTGCATCTTGATGATTTTCTGAGCCAAATTTTGAGAATCATGATCAAGCATTGATCAAATGATGTTTGTGGCTTCAAAATGATATGTTGACCAAAAATTTGAACTTTTGACTGTCAAATGACCATTTTGCCCCTACAGTTGACTGTAGTGCAATTTAGGGTTTTGACTGTGCAATTTTGAGCTGAATGCCTTGAAACTTGATATGAGGATATTTGACCCTATTTGTAGGCATATGAGACTTGATTGGGCCTTTGAAAACTTCATTTCCTTGATCAGAACACAAACCCTAGTTTTGACTGTATAGGAGACAGTTGGACTGTGCAACCCTTGAGGAGTTTTGTGACTTGGCTTGGCAATTTCTTGGAGAATATGGGAGGGCAAATTTTGGGGTACAACAGTTGCCCCTGTTCAATCTTCTTAGACCTGAGGATGCAGATTGGCTGACGTGCCTTTCGTAATCCGAGGGTAGAAGATGATTGAACACTAGAGTGCCCAGGAATTTGCGCTCACATGTTAGCAGTGTGATGGGGGAATGGGCTTATAGATGCCATTTGGTGATTGCTGGATAGGATGATGGGCTTATAGATGCCATCTGGGTGTTGATCGCGTAGGAGATTCCTTAGCGAGAACCTGCATACTTGCAAAACAGAAAATGAGTACCTGACACGTTGCAGGAGTTGGTTTTCAGATGCTTGGTATAGATGTGTCCTGACTGGTTACAGGAGCTGAGTCTGGAGCTTCACAAGATGATGAATGAACCAGGGATGGTTACTACCTTAGCATGAATGGTAAGAGAACCTTGGGCGACTTTAACCTCAACAACGCTCGTTGAGAAAAATCTTAGCGGGAATTACCATCTTTGCAGTATCGGGAAGAGAACCATAGGCACTTATAATCTGAAAGGGAATTGTCACCTCACTCACCGTCGGAGAGGAAACCATAAGAAAAGGAATTATCACCTCACTCACCGTCGGAGAGGGGACCATAGGAGATTATCACCTCACTCACCGTCGGAGAGGGAAACATCTGAAAAAGGACTTACCACCTCACTCACCGTCGGAGAGGGGACCATAGGAGACTATCACCTCACACTCACCGTCGGAGAGGGAAACATCTGAAAAAGGACTTACCACCTCACTCACCGTCGGAGAGGGAACCATAGGAGACTATCACCTCACACTCATGTTAGAACAATGTTTGAATCTAGTACCCTATATTTAAGTTTTGATGATAACAAAGTGAAAAGATATGGTATTTATATGTTTCATGTTTGAACTATATGCTGCCTAAAAATACTATGCTCTGACTTGCAGATATGCTGATTAAAATAAGCAAGATCACTTCATCAGCATCAGAACTTGATTTGATACACCAGCATCAGAAGTTGCTGAATCAGAACGTGAAGATCAGATGATCAACTCACGCACATGCTGAAGCTTGATGAACAGAACTGCGCGTAAACACTCTGATACAGAAACAATAGTTCATCAGCAGCGAAGCAGAATCAGAATGAGCCAAGCCAGAACGTGCATTGAAGAAGCAACGGTACTGTGCATTGAACGCCAATTAATTCCAACGGCATCATTCTAGACAAGATCTGCTCAAAAAGGAAAGCTTGTTATTAGCATTGAATCAAGAATATTGCATTCAACGTTCATCTTCTCAAGTGCTATATAAACAAAGCTTCGAAGATTATCATGGCTAATGCTTCCAAACTCTCTACACGCACAAAGCTGAACAATAATCTTCATCTACCAGTTTTGCTAAACCAACAAACTCTGATACTCCATTAGTGTTTAGCATTCTAAGTTTCTAAGCTTAATTTGTGTATACATCACAGTTGTGATAAAGTTTTGTAGAAAACATTCACACACATTTGTTTTATACCTTTGTAAGAAAGTGTTGCCTTGACAAACCGGATTGTGGTTTGAATCAAGAAGGCTTTAGCAGTTGTTAAAGCAGATTTGTATTCAGTTGAATATAGTGAATTAAGACCTCGTTGGAGAGAGGCGAAATCACCTTGACGGGTGGACTGGAGTAGTTTGAGATCAAACGAACCAGGATAAAAATATCTTGTCAATTGCTTTAAGATTCCAGTTTTACAATTCAACCCCCCCTTCTTGTGTTTTTCACCCCTTCAATTGGCATCAGAGCGCCTGGTTCTGAGCTAAAACACTTAACCGTGTCAGTACAAGATCCAGCGTCAGAAAAACACAATGGCAGGAAACAACTCTCATTTCAGCAATGACAACAATGAGGATAGAGACAGATTCAGTGGCAAACCTCCAGTTTTTGATGGAGAAAACTTTGACTACTGGAAAGACAGAATTGAAAGCTTCTTTCTAGCACATGATGCTGATCTGTGGGATATGGTGACAGATGGATACACGCACCCTGTGAATGCAACTGGTCAGAAGATTGAAAGAAAATCAATGACTGATCAACAAAAGCGTGATTTCAAGAATCACCATAAGGCCAGAACCATCCTCCTCAGTGCCATCTCCTATACTGAGTATGAGAAGATCTCCAACAGAGACACAGCTAAGAACATCTTTGATTCTCTCAGAATGACGCATGAGGGCAACGTTCAAGTCAAAGAAACAAAAGCTCTGGCGCTCATTCAGAAGTATGAGGCGTTCAAAATGGAAGAATCTGAATCCATTGAAACTATGTTCTCTAGATTCCAGATTCTGGTAGCTGGTCTCAAAGTTCTGGACAAAGGATACTCTACTGCTGACCATGTCAAGAAGATAATCAGAAGTTTACCCAAGCAGTGGAGGCCTATGGTTACTGCTCTGAAGCTAGCGAAGGATCTCAACAAAATCACTCTGGAGGAACTTATAAGCTCCCTCAGAAGTCATGAGATAGAGCTAGAAGCTGATGAGCCTCAGAAGCAAGGTAAGCCTATAGCTTTAAAATCTAACAGAAAATCTGAATCTAAAGTTTTGCAGGCAGTTGAAGAAACATCTGATGGATCCTCATCAGAAGAAGACGAACTTTCCCTTCTCTCCAGAAGAGTAAATCAACTGTGGAAGCAAAGACAAAGGAAGTTCAGGAATCCCAGAAGATCTGATCAGAACGAGTCTTCTTCCAGATACAGAAGGACAGATTCTTCCTCTGGATACAGAAGATCTGAAGGCTCCTCCGGTAGCAAGAAGCCAAACACAAAAGACATCATCTGCTACGAGTGCAATGAGCAAGGACACTACAAGAGTGACTGCCCAAAGCTTCAGAAGGAAAAGCCCAAAAAGAAGTTTGGAAGAGAGAAGAAGAAAAGTCTCATGGCCACATGGGATGACTCTGACTCGTCTGAAGCTGACTCAGAATCAGATGATGAAAGGGCGAACATAGCGCTCATGGCTAACATTCCAGATGACAGTGAAGCTTCTGACTCTGACTCAGAATCAGACACAGAAGAGGTATTCCCTAACTTCGCTGTTAATTTTACAAAGGCTGAACTTGCTGAAAGCCTCAATGAAATTCTGGAACGTTATCAGCAGATTAGAGCTAAATTCAGAGACCTGAAAAGGACTCTTGAATCTGACTCTAATAAGTCTGAGAGTCTCAAATTGGAAAACTCTGAGCTGAGAGATAAAATTTTAAAATTAGAAAACTCTTTACAAAACTCTCAGAAGGAACCAATTTCTGGAACTCCCAACAACGCTGATGAGATCATCAAGGAGTATGATCATAGTTTCCAGAAGTTCCTTGCTAAAAGCATAGATAGAAGCAGAATGGCTTCAATGATCTATGGAGTTAGCAGAAACGGCAGGAAAGGAATAGGATACCTAGGTAAGGTTCCTACACCTAAAAATGTCATGGATTTAACCATTAAACACACTCCTTTAAATTCACACTTTGTGTATGGTCACACACATGACATCAAATATACTAGCAGTAAGCACTCTGTGAAACCAAAATTCAACCAGAGTTTTGGTAAAACTAACAAATCAGGACCCAAGAAGATCTGGGTACCTAAGGATAAAATAATACATGTTGCAGATATCTTTAGCAGCAAGTCAGAAACACCAGTCATGGTACCTGGACTCTGGCTGCTCACGACACATGACGGGAAGAAGGCATATGTTCCAAAGCCTGGAACTTAAGCCTGGAGGCCACGTTGGCTTTGGAGGCAATCAGAGGGGAAAGATAATTGGCTCTGGAACTGTAGGTAACGGAAATCTTCCCTCTATTAATAATGTTCTGCTTGTAGATGGATTGATGCATAACCTGTTATCCATAAGTCAATTAAGTGATAACGGTTATGATATAATCTTTAATCAAAAATCATGTAAAGTTGTTAGTCAGAAAGATGGGACTATCCTGTTTAATGGAAAGAGGAAAAACAACATTTACAAAATCAAACTTTCTGAACTAAAGAGTCAGAACGTAAAATGTCTTCTGTCTGTTAACAACGAGCAGTGGATCTGGCACAGAAGATTGGGGCATGTTAGTATGAGAAGAATATCTCAGATTAACAAACTCAATCTGGTCAGAGGACTTCCAAATTTGAAGTTCAATTCAGATGCTCTGTGTGAAGCATGTCAGAAAGGCAAATTTGCAAAACCTTCTTTTAAATCCAAAAATGTTGTTTCTACCTCTAAGCCATTAGAACTTCTGCACATTGACTTATTTGGACCAGTTAAAACTGCTTCAGTCAGTGGAAAGAAGTATGGGTTAGTAATCGTAGATGACTATAGCAGATGGACATGGGTAAAGTTCTTAAGACACAAGGACGAGTCACACTCTATGTTTGTTACCTTCTGTAACCAAGTTCAGAATGAAAAAGATCTTAGAATCGTTAAAGTCAGAAGTGATCATGGTGGAGAATTTGAAAATAAAGATTTTGAGTCATTCTTTAATGACAAAGGCATTCTGCATGATTTCTCTTGTCCTAGAACTCCCCAACAAAATGGAGTTGTAGAACGAAAGAACAGAACATTGCAAGAAATAGCCAGAACCATGATCAATGAGACAAACGTTGCTAAGACTTTCTGGGCAGAGGCAATAAACACAGCGTGCTACATTCAGAATAGAATCTCAATAAGACCTATTCTGGAAAAGACTCCATATGAATTGTGGAAGAACAGAAAGCCCAACATTTCGTATTTTCATCCATTTGGATGTACTTGCTATATGTTAAATACAAAGAATTATTTGAACAAGTTTGATTCTAAGGCACAGAAGTGTATTATGTTAGGATACTCTGAACGCTCAAGAGGGTACAGAGTATACAATACAGAAACACAGATTGTGGAAGAATCAATCAGTGTTCGTTTTGATGACAAGCTTGACTCTGAAAAGTCAAAGCAGAATGAAAATCTTGCAGGTATAGAAATTGAATTTGCAGGTTCTGAAGACAAGTCATCAGAAGCTCTCAACACAGACATTCCTTCAACGTCTGACAGAAGCAATGCTAGAAATCCTACAACTGCTGCTGATCAACCTCAGAAGAGATTACCCAGAAGCAGTTTGGATCACCCAGAAGAGACTATTCTAGGAAGAAAGGAAGATCCAATCAGAACAAGAGCAAGCTTCAGAAACTCTGAAGAAACTCTTATGGGACTTGTGTCTCTGATTGAGCCTTCTTCTATTGATGAAGCACTTCTGGACAATGACTGGATTCTGGCAATGCAAGAAGAGCTGAATCAATTCACCAGAAACGACGTATGGGATCTCGTTCCCAGACCAAAAGGATTCAACGTCATTGGAACAAGATGGGTGTTCAGAAACAAGCTTAATGAACAAGGTGAAGTCGTCAGAAACAAGGCACGACTGGTTGCACAAGGTTATAGTCAGCAAGAGGGGATAGACTATACAAAAACCTTTACCCCAGTCGCCAGGTTAGAATCTATCAGACTTTTAATTTCATTTGCTGTTAATAGAGGCATCACTCTGTATCAGATGGATGTCAAAAGTGCATTCTTAAATGGTTATATAGAAGAAGAAGTTTATGTTCACCAACCCCCAGGTTTTGAAAATACAAAACATCCAGAACATGTTTTCAAACTGAAAAAGTCACTGTATGGTCTGAAACAAGCTCCCAGAGCTTGGTATGAAAGGCTAAGTAACTTTCTGCTTGAAAATGAATTCACCAGAGGGAAAGTGGACACTACTCTATTCTGTAAAACAGTTAAGAGTGAAATTTTAGTCTGTCAAATTTATGTTGATGATATTATTTTTGGTTCTACTAATCCTTCTCTTGGAAGAAAATTTGCTAAGTGTATGCAGGCAGAATTTGAGATGAGCCTCATGGGGGAACTGAAATTCTTTCTAGGAATTCAGATTAATCAAACTCCAGAAGGAACTTACATTCATCAGAGCAAATACATCAGAGATCTTCTGAAGAAATTTGACCTCTCAGAATGTAAGCCATCAAAGATTCCAATGCATCCCACGTGCATTCTGGAAAGAGAAGAGGTAAGCAAAAGCGTAGAACAGAAAGTCTACAGAGGTATGATTGGTTCTCTCCTTTATCTGACAGCTTCAAGACCTAATATTTTATTCAGCGTATGTATTTGTGCTAGATTCCAATCAGATCCTAGAGAATCTCACTTAACAGCTGTTAAGCGAATTTTCAAGTATCTGAAAGGTACTACTAATCTGGGTTTGTTTTATAGAAAATCTAGTGATTACAGCTTAGTAGGCTACTGTGATGCTGATTTTGCTGGAGACAGAGTGGAACGTAAAAGTACTTCTGGAAGCTGCCAGTTTCTGGGAGAAAATCTGATCTCGTGGTCCAGCAAAAGGCAATCAACAATTGCTCTGTCAACAGCAGAAGCTGAGTACATAGCAGCAGCTGGATGTAGCACACAAATGCTCTTGATGAAAAGTCAGCTTGAAGACTTCCAGATTTTTGAGAGTAACATTCCTATTCTTTGTGATAATACTTCTGCTATTTGCTTAAGTAAGAATCCTATTTTACATTCTAGAGCTAAGCATATAGAAATAAAACATCATTTCATTAGGGACTATATTCAGAAAGGTATTTTAAACTTGAAATTTATAGATACAGACCATCAATGGGCTGATATCTTTACTAAACCCCTTTCAGAAGATAGGTTTAATTTCATTCTGAAACATCTCAGCATGAAAGTATGCCCAGAATGAAAATGTTTTAATTCCATATATTTATCTTCAGAATGTAATTATATTACTGTGAACTTCTGATCAATCTTCTTTCAGAAAGATAGAACATGCAGATTGTATCAGATGCAAGTCTAAAGATCTGAGAGTCTAATCTCAAAGACAGACGTGCTGATCACTACATCAAACAAGTGTCATCCAATCATCAGCAAATCCCTGAAGCAGAACGCGTGCACGCTTCTGAGAAGGCAAAGCGCTGATTGGGTGCATTGAGACACATGTCTGGTAACCGTTTTTAAGTATCTTTCTCAAATCCCCCAAAATCAGCAAGCATTTAATGAAAAGTAATCACGCTTGTTAATGGCAATCATTATTTTTTTTCTCTCTCTTAAAAACGTTTAATTTTTCAAAATAATTTTTGAAAACTTTATTTAAGCACATTATTCTTCATTCTTACTCTTTACGCTTTCTCATAATCTCTCAAGAACTTTCTGCATATTTCTGAGTTTATCTCCTTCAAAACCTTTTTCTCTCAAATCATTCTAAAATCTTTGTTGTGTGAGAACAATGGCATCCTCCAGCATTTCTGCAGGGAATCAGAAGAAAGAAACTTCTGAGCAATATCAGGTGCCTACCAGAACTCTTTTGACACCGGTAAAGAATCTTGAGGTTCTCTCTGAATTAATCATCGACTTCGAAAGTTTGAAGGAAAATGGATTTGACCTAACTGAAGAGATTAGGGCTCAAAAGTGGGAGAGGTATTTCGATAGGTTGGTTGGACCAACTTTCCCAGAGCTTGTCAAGGAATTTTGGATTCACGCCAAGATTCATAAACATCTAGTCATCTCTTCTGTCATGGGAAAGAAGATAATAATTTCTGAAGACCTCATTGCTAGGTTAATTGGTCAAAGTGGTGGTGGAGTCCGTTGTGTGAACATGGCTGACAGATGCCCTGATATAGGTGTGGTAGCAAACTGCATTTTCACTCTTGGTTTTCCCAGCAGCAAAATTAAGGATCTGAAGGATCACTGCAGAGTATGGGCCAAGATTGTTCTGGGCTGTTTCAATCACAGGAAGCCAACAAGCTCTCCTGATTATATAAACGTGGATCAGCAATTTCTGATCTACTTTATTGATCAGAGGGTGAAGATCAATCTGGCACACTTCCTGTTCAACCATCTGAAGACTAGTGTGAAAGAGACTAGAGAAGAAGAAAGGACCAAAAGGGACTGGATACCGTTTGGGAGGCTCATATCAGATATTCTGACAGAGAATAAGCTGATAGATTATCTGAGCGAAGCTCAAGTGCTGGGCACTATGGAACCAACTGTTGGAAAACCGCTGAACGCTAAGAACCTGAAAAAGATGAAGCTGATAGAAAATATTAGGAAGGAACCCAGAGCTACTTCAACTGCCGACATCTCCAGCAGAAGAGTGCCTCTGAGTAATTTCCCAAGATTTTCTGAAATGGAATCCCAACCTGATATGTTTCTCAAGTATCCAGATTCATACAAGGAAGAAGATGCAGGTTCAAAGCTGAAGATCAAAGATCTGAGTCAAGTCCAACCTGAAGTGACTCAGAAGAAGACAAAGAAGAGGAAAGCAGAAGGATCATCTCATCAGACTCCAAAGAAACGAGGTAATTCATCTGCTGCCCCTATTTCAATTTCATCTACTATTCCAACATCTGCTGCCCCTCCTAAAACTTCTCACAAAATATCCATCCCAATCCCTACTATTGATGAAACCATACCAGAAGACCCTTCTGAGGCCTTACTACTCAGAAGACCCAGAATCAAAATTACCAAACAACCAACTGTTTCAACTACACCAGCACTTGATAGAGTGCTAGCTGATATTGAGCGTGAACATACTTCTGCTCAACCAAATTCTGAACCACCAAATATTCCTCCTCCACAACCTGAACCAGAAACACAACCTGAACCAGAAATACAACAACAACCAGAACCAGAACCAGAATCAGAACCACAACAACAACCACATACAGAAGAACCTCTGATCCCTGAGCAATCAGAGATTCCACCTCCTCAACCAGAAAATAATCCACCTTCACCACAAACAGAGTTTCACCGCTATGAAACCCCTTCTCCTCATCATTCTGACCCCCACTCACCTCAACCTTCACCACTGGCAATCCAGTTGCCATGTGGAACCACTATTGTCAGGCCCCAGTTGCCATCTTCAGAGGAATCAACACCTCCAAAAACTCCAACCACTCCAATAGAAATATCCTCTGACTCTGATAACCCTCCTCCAAAACAAACAACCTCTGAAAACCAATCCGCTGAAAACCCCAGCAGAACTTTCATTGACTTAACAAGTCTTGAACGTCTTGCTGATCTTAGACACAAAATTGCCATACCCAAACCAAAGCAACCAGATGTTGGCTCTGGTATCTTGAATTTTGAAACAGGTATGCTGCAATGGATTGCTTCTTTGAAGCAAGTCTGTCCGGGGATGATCGACCCAGCTGCTTCTGATCAGCTCTGGTCACAGTTCAGAGTATGGGTTCGTGCTGAAGCCCTCCAGCTGCAGGACGTCAACTATGAGCAGGCTCAACAGAACTTTAGCAAGCTGCTGAAGGAAGTTGAGAGTCAGCTGCCTCAAGAAGTTGTGCTCCCTCTGGACAGTGAATCTTGGTCTGAGAAAGAGCAAGCTGCACAGGTGCAACCATCAGAAGACAAGACCCTTCAGGAAGAAAATCCAGCAGAAGATGTAGCTGAAAGTTCTGAGAAGCTTCCTCCTTCTGAAAGTTCTCAAGCTGCCCTGGACAGGCAGGCTCTGGAAGAACTAAGGCTGAATGACTTGCGTCTACAGCAGCGGATGGAAGAGAATGATCAGAAGATGGAAGCAAGAATGAATGTACAGGACAGCAAGATTGACACTGTTGTCACCATGGTTCAGAAGCAGAATGAAACTTCTGAAAAGATTCAAGCAATGCTGGAAAGCCTGTTCTCACGCATGCCCCCACAACCTTAAATTTTTTTTTCATGCATGACATTCTCTCTGTTTTCTTCATTTTCTGATGTATTGTTTTGACTATGTTTGTGTAATGTTCTTTTGCTCTGAACTATTTTAATATAATTTGTTTTTCTGATCTAAATTGTTTTAGCACATCACCAGCACTTTTTGATTGCTGACAAAAAGGGGGAGAACAAGAATGATATTTAAAATCAATAACGGCTAACTAGACAGAAACTCTCAAACATTCTAACTCTATTACTTGAAATGTTTTTCTGTTTTGTTTTTAAGTCTACAGGCACAATGAAGACTAGAAGCTAGAAGCTCTGATCAAATGTAGAAGCTCATGTTGCTCTGATCAAATATGAAGTTCTGATCGACCTAACACTCTGATCCGAAGCAAAGCTCTGACAGCAAAAGCTCTGAAGCTCTGCTCTCTGATAAGTCAAAGACCTATATTCTGATGTTCAAAGATAGAAAAAGATCTGATCCTGAAGAACACGCATATCAAAGGGAAGTAACAAACTCAGGGGGAGTATCTCTTAAACTCTGATTTCTCTTTACTTCTTAACTCTGAAACATTTCCTAGATACCTTTTCACGTTATCTTTTATTTAAAATATCTAGTTTTTGTCATCATCAAAAAGGGGGAGATTGTTAGAACAATGTTTGAATCTAGTACCCTATATTTAAGTTTTGATGATAACAAAGTGAAAAGATATGGTATTTATATGTTTCATGTTTGAACTATATGCTGCCTAAAAATACTATGCTCTGACTTGCAGATATGCTGATTAAAATAAGCAAGATCACTTCATCAGCATCAGAACTTGATTTGATACACCAGCATCAGAAGTTGCTGAATCAGAACGTGAAGATCAGATGATCAACTCACGCACATGCTGAAGCTTGATGAACAGAACTGCGCGTAAACACTCTGATACAGAAACAATAGTTCATCAGCAGTGAAGCAGAATCAGAATGAGCCAAGCCAGAACGTGCATTGAAGAAGCAACGGTACTGTGCATTGAACGCCAATTAATTCCAACGGCATCATTCTAGACAAGATCTGCTCAAAAAGGAAAGCTTGTTATTAGCATTGAATCAAGAATATTGCATTCAACATTCATCTTCTCAAGTGCTATATAAACAAAGCTTCGAAGATTATCATGGCTAATGCTTCCAAACTCTCTACACGCACAAAGCTGAACAATAATCTTCATCTACCAGTTTTGCTAAACCAACAAACTCTGATACTCCATTAGTGTTTAGAATTCTAAGTTTCTAAGCTTAATTTGTGTATACATCACAGTTGTGATAAAGTTTTGTAGAAAACATTCACACACATTTGTTTTATACCTTTGTAAGAAAGTGTTGCCTTGACAAACCGGATTGTGGTTTGAATCAAGAAGGCTTTAGCAGTTGTTAAAGCAGATTTGTATTCAGTTGAATATAGTGAATTAAGACCTCGTTGGAGAGAGGCGAAATCACCTTGACGGGTGGACTGGAGTAGTTTGAGATCAAACGAACCAGGATAAAAATATCTTGTCAATTGCTTTAAGATTCTAGTTTTACAATTCAACCCCCCCTTCTTGTGTTTTTCACCCCTTCAACTCACCGTCGGAGAGGGAAACATCTGAAAAAGGACTTACCACCTCACTCACCGTCGGAGAGGGAACCATAGGAGACTATCACCTCACACTCACCGTCGGAGAGGGAAACATATGAAAAAGGACTTACCACCTCACTCACCGTCGGAGAGGGGACCATAGGAGACTATCACCTCACACTCACCGTCGGAGAGGGAAACATCTGAAAAAGGACTTACCACCTCACTCACCGTCAGAGAGGGAACCATAGGAGACTATCACCTCACACTCACCGTCGGAGAGGGAAACATCTGAAAAAGGACTTACCACCTCACTTACCGTCGGAGAGGGAACCATAGGAGACTATCACCTCACACTCACCGTCGGAGAGGGAAACATCTGAAAAAGGACTTACCACCTCACTCACCGTCGGAGAGGGGACCATAACTTCTGCCGAGTCTTTATCAAAAAAATCTGTTGGGAATCGATTTAGCTTGACTAGAGAAGGTCTTGAAATATGTTTGAGAATTTCAACTGCGTCTTTCCTGAAAGGTAAAGGTTAGTCATATGCAATGCATGATATGGATCAAGCAATGATATTCTCAACATAAATGAGGTTTGCATGATATGATGCGTCTATGCATGCTATAATGATGTATGTGATGTTTTATGAATGTTTTCGTCTAGGAAAGTAGATCCTTGACGGGTGCCGGGAAGTCATATCCTGGGCTGATGTTGGAGAATAAGCTTTTACTTCCGCTGGGGCTGATAGTTGCAAGAATACCGGTAGGAGAAGATGACTCCTTTGAGGAATAAACTTGGCAAATGGAAGATTCTGCGGGGAGACAAGATACTCTAGCGATCATGCTGGGAAGCAATACTCTGTGGGAAGAGGGATGCCTTGCCGAATTGTTGAGAACTTGCTGAGGATGTCTTTGTTGTGCTGGAAGCGTTGATGGACTTCGCTGGGGTGAGAAGACTTTGTCGAGGACGCTCTTTCCGTGGCTTTTGGCTGAGGATAACCCAGTTATATCCTGTTAAGGAAATAACTCTTTAAATCAAGCCGGACGACGCGTTCGTGCTCTGCGAGGGGGTAAGCTTCCAGAATTTTACTGGGGATAAGCTTACTGCTTGGGGATATGGACTCCATCTTTCCTGGGGAAACCGGATTGGACTTTTCTGGGAAGTTTTGATATGCTGGGGAGTGATTCCTTTGAATGTTGATATACCGCCGGGGAACAATCTTTGGGCCAAGACTGCCGGGGATGCTTGTAGTGGATATTCATGCTGCTGGGGGATGTTGATATCTGCTAGAGGATACCCACTTTCCTTGAGGTTTGATAGTTTTGCTTGGAGAAGAATGTGTTGTTTTGCTGAACCACTCTCTGGGGAATTAAGGTATCTGGTTATGTTCTTTAGTCGAACCTACCTTGGTACCTTGGAGGATAGAACGATTGGTTGCTTAGACAACTCTTTTATTGCCCCTGTTTCTATGGGGGAGGCACATGTGGGATGATGATAATTGTTGAGGGTCAAACCTTCTTCTGGTAGGCAGGTGACAAGATGACAAGACGTAGTCGTACGCTTTGATCCCTAACTTTTGCCTGGACCGCCCTTTCGGGTTTTCAGTCCACCGGGATACCCATTTTTGCCCAAGCCGCCTTTTCAGGTTTTCGACTTGCCGGGTGTACAGATTTTTCATTTTCATCCCTTCATTTTTCCCGAACCCTTTTGGTTCGCCGGGAAGCCCTTATTTTTGCCTAGGTATGTCAACCTAGCGGGTCTTTGATTTTGCGTAGTATTTTTTTCGACTATGTCCATGCTTTCAGAATGTAGGGAGTTGCCCCTGTTAGAAGTGTTTTGTCATGCCGCCAGAAGGTGTTTGACCAGGCAAGATTCGTTGTTGGGATGCCCCAAGTGACTCAGGCGGAGATTTGCCCCAGGCTATTTGACTTTTTGAGAGATTCTCCGAATCTTGATTGGATTGCCCCAGATAATAGACCATGATCATGCCATGCCCCTTGATTGGAGATACTCTTGTTCATTAGACTTTCATTGTGCGAATTTCCCTGCTGTTCAAACAAAAAGTCATATGCAAACAAAGTTATGTTAAAAATGCAAAGCCTATGTCTGTCTTGAAAATTTTGAAAATGCATTTTTTTTCATAAAACAAATGATTGTTTGTAAAACGTGATGTCAACTCCGTATTTACCGTAAGCCTTCAGGAGTCAGGATACCTTTCGTACAGTATGCTTTCGAACTAACCCATGCTTCAGCTAGGACTTTTAAGGGTTATAACGTGGCCTGGTTCACGGTTTAAGAAACAAAGGATAAAGGCTCAAATTTTATTTGTACCCACCCGCTCTTCGTGATGTTCTCCAAACCTAAACTCAGTTGATCATACGTTAGACCTTGTTTGAGTCTTTGCTCTGATGTTCCGGTGATGATTCGGATATTGAACGTTTATTTTGCATAGGCAGTCATTCCTTTTTTGTTGAGGGTTTGTAAGACCTCTTTCTTGATTGATTTTGTTATCCCTTTCTTTTTGCCTGAACTGTTTCCTTTTTGGAATTACAGTCAGCGGGATGCCCCAGTTTTGTAAGTCTCCTTCATGGGTTTTGACTTAATGGGTTTTTCATTTTTGAGATAATGACTGCCTGTCCTTGTGATTTATTCAGAACCATCATTGTCTTTTGTTTTGTAAGGACTCCTTTGGTGCCATTTGTTATGCACTGGGATCAACTGAGAGAACTACCCTGCCCCAGGTTATGATAAAGGGTTTTAAATTTCGAAAAGAAAAACTCCTACTTCTTTGGCTCAGAGGGGTTGACGAGGGATTATCATCCTTATAACTCCAGTGTTTAGGGATTGAAACAATGCATGTACCTCATCAGCGGGGTCTGTTCAAAAGCATACTGTAGATTATGGTATCGTTTTCGTCATCCTCCCTCAAGAGGCTTAGAATTTTAGATCAAGAGTTGACATCAGAAAAAATATGAAAAGAAATTTGAACATAATGGAAACAATTGTATTAATTCCCAAAACAGACGTATGCGATGCATTGATAGAATAAAAGAGTTTGCTATGACATTAATTGTTTGTATAAGCAAAGAAAAATACAACTCAAAAATTCAAATAAACAAAAGGCTTCAATGATTGGGCAACGGAGCAGTGATTATGTTCGGAGTCTCAGGCACTTCAAACTGAATCTCCCCGGCGTCGATCATGTCTTGAATTTTGTTCTTGAGAGGCCAGCAGTTGTCCGTAGTATGCCCCGGGCTATCAGAATGGTATGCACACCTATCGTTGGGATGATAGTTAGGAGCAGAAGTGTTCGGATTCCGAAGAGGAGCCCTTAAGGTGATCAGCCCTGCCTTCAACATTTGTTGCAGTGCTTGATCCAGCGACATGTTGATTTTGGTGTACTGCCTTTTAGGCTTGTCTGGTTTGCTCTGATCAGCCCGTTGTTCTGGGCGAGGTCGTTGTTGGACCTGTGGAGTAATAGCAGCTTGGAGAGGCCTAAACCTTTGACTTCTGGGAAGTTGATTAATGACTGGGTCCCTGACTTGGGCTCGTTGCTTCATATCTAGATGAAGCTGGCTGACCATGGCTCTCAGCTCTCCTTGCTCCTGAGCTAAACCTTGAATAAGGGCCCTTTGCCCCAGCATCTGGGTTTTCAGCGTGTCTACCTCAGCCTGTAGACGTTTCAGCTGTTCGTCCTTGTCATCTTCAGGACTCTTTCTGATCAGATTCCCCACGAGGAGTGTCCTCAACTCTTCCTGCCCCTTGGATAGACCTAGGAAGATTTCCCTGAACTGAGTCTCTTGAGCGTGAAGGTCCTGGTTATCTTGTTGTGAAGCCATTGCTGAAATAAACAGCGGGAAAGGTAAGTGACCTGCAACAAGGATACCTGTTATGCAATGATGAGTATGACATGCATGCAATGTTTTCAAGGACCTCGCAGGGTAAACAAGAAAATTTGTTAGCGTTTGGATCCGGCAGTTTGATTGAAAGAACTTCATATTTGTTGAGAGTCTTTCTTCCAAGGGTCAAAGGCTCACCATATCCAGTGGGTCACAGCCTCTGACCTTAGTCATCATGTCTGGTTTTGATTTCCAAACGACCTTGGTTAGGGAACCTTCTTCAGGAGTCAGAGCTCACCATATCAAGTGGGTCATAGCCCCTGACAACCTTGGCTAGAGGAAAATAAATCCTTTTTGCCCCTTGCTGGGATAGTTGATTCATCATGACCTGTATCACAAGCCCCTTGAGATCCTTGAAATGGATTAGGATGTATGCAATGGTATGATGTTATGGTATGCATGGGGTAATATGGATAAACCCTGTTATGAGCCCTTATTAAGGGCTGCAAACCAAAACCTGCAAGAAGCTCAAGTAAAACCTGTCATGAGTCCCAGTTAAGGACTAAAACAAACCCTGCAAGAAACTTAGTACACCCTGTTATGGGTCCCATTTAAGGACTATAAACAAAACCTGCAAGAGACTTAGTACACTCTGTTATGAGTCCTAGTTAAGGACTATAAACAAAACCTGCAAGTAGTTCACGTGTCAGTTTAACAAGCATGCAAGTAGGCAAGTACGAAGGCACACAAGTCACACAAAAGAGCCCTTAGAGTTTAGGCCAGCATGAGGTCTAGGTGTTACCCTCTTTCAGTTGGTTGGTTCATACCTGTCCTATCAAAGTAACCGGGTTCTTAGAGGATCCCAATATCATTGACTACCCTCAATCGGTCATAACTCCAGCATCGCAATCTTTTCTTGCGGCCAGAACCATCACGAGAGTTTAGCCTCAATGGGCGTAGCATACTGCTACTGTTCTAATGGCCAAGTTGTTTCATTTAAGGTTCTAAGGTCTGTTGGTGCTTAATGACTCCTTGGAAGACCCATATTCTCCCCGTTTCAACACGAGGGATATCGGTACAGACCATGGCGCCACACCAACGTAGCCACTGCTTCACCCGTGTCGGTCTACGTCGGACAGGTCCCTCACAGCTTATGCTACCTAAGCAGGGTATCCCCAGATCTGGGTTAGGATCTATGTAACTCCCATGCAACCCACAAATTTAAAGCAGACAAGTCAATACAATTGAAAACACAGTTATGAACTAACCCTAAGGTACACCTCACTTTAAGTTTAAGTCCCCAGCAGAGTCGCCAGTTCTGTGATCGGTGGATCTGGAACTGACTGTTTAACGCTGGTTCGCGAAATGTCGCGGAAGCAAGAGTCGCCACCGTCTTTCATTTTCTCCAAATGGAAAGGACAAAAGCACAGAAAAATTCCTTATAGAGATTGCTCTCGGTTCGGGAGGTAGATTATAGAAAGGGAAGGTGTTAGCACCCTTTCTATCCATGGTTATCCATGGGCTCTTAGATACTTGCTCACTTGTGTTTTCAAAAATGGTTTGTTTGCTTTTCAACTGTGGGTTTTAAAAGTTTCTTTGAAAATTCCAGTTCGACTCTTGTATCGGTCCTCAAGAGTGTTTGAAAAATTGCTTTTGAAAGCTTTTGAAAATGTGTCGGTGTGAAAAGAGTTTTTGAGTTTGTTTTGAGATTAGAGAAAGTATCTACGAGAACCTATCTACCCTAAGGAATTCGTCTGTGTAAATGTCCTTTAAAGTAGTGCCATCCCACCATTGAGAGGTAGGTAGCACCACCGTTGGAGGTGTTCGGGTCAATTCGAGGTTCGGGACATGGTGATCACCAGAGCAATGGGAAGACACCTTAGAAGCTACCCTCATGCCAGGTTCCCGGATCATGAGGACTTACTAAGACATCCTCTACTCGACGATCACCTTTCGAGGCAAGGCAACAGTGAGGCGTACCCTAGGGGTGGTGTGTGCGATTTGTGTGTCGTTTTCATTGATATTTGTCTTGTCATGTTAAAGTGATCTACGCTTGATTTTATTATGGCCATTCATTCTTGCATGCTTTGTTTAACAGTTAATATTTGCGGGAAAAGTAAATTCTAAACTATTACAAATGGCGCGGGTCCACATCGCCAAAATTAAACCGGACCCGATTTGACAGAAAAGTAAATAAAGCAAAGTAAATAAAGTGCGAGAAGTAAATGTTACAACGCTTCGGGAGAGATACATAATTATTTAAGCGGAAAAAGAAATAAGTATGCGAAATTAAACAATTAAAAATATGGGCGTTGGACCCTTTCGCAAAAATTAAAATTAATAAGGAATTAAAATTAAAATTTAAAAGAAAATGTTTTTGATATTTTTATGTTTTTTAAGATTTAATAGGAAAAGAATTAATTAAAACTAAAATAAAATGTTAAACCTAGTTCTAATTATTTTTTAAGTTATTAAGAAAAATATTGAAATTTTTAACCTAAATTAACCCTAAATTATCTTACATGCATAATTTAATTATAAAAAATAAAATAAATATTATTATTGTGAAAAAAGAATAATTAAAAAGAAGGATAAAAATTAACTAAACCTAATTCTATATTTTTTAGATTTTTATTGTGAAAAGAATTAATATTAAAACCCTAATTTATACTAAGTTTATTTATATACAATTATTTACAAGAAAATATTAAAATAAAATATTTATTATATTTTTTGCCTTTTCTGTTTTTTTATGATATTTTTATATTTTGTGTAAAAATAATTAATTAAATTAAGACAACAAAACAAATAAACAAATAATTGAAAATAAAATAAAACATAAAGAAAATTGAAAAAAACATTGCAAACCAGGGGGGGTGGAAGTCCCAAATTGGAGGTGTGCTTTAGGAATTCAGGCCCAACAAGCTTCAGGTCCATTGACCTTTTTTGCGTAGCGTGCAGTGCGTTGACTAGGGTTTAGCATGTTCATCAATCTGGAGCCTTTGATATGAAGCAGCTAGACGCGTGGCAGGTTTGATGGTGATGGAATATGGTGCGCATTAATGTTGTGCCTGCATAGGAATTATTATGGAAAAACAATATTGAAATATGTAAGACCTGGGGTTCGAACCCAGGTCATATGCATTACCAATGGACTTGCTTGCCATCTGTGCCAGTTCACGCTTTTGATTAATAAACAAACAACAAATATTATAAGAGAAAACAAGGCAGTTAGTGGGTAGCGCGCGAAATATTCAAACCGGCTTATCATGCTTTGACAACGCATCATCTTCTTCGCGTGTTTATTTTTTTTTCTGAAACACGAGCATACAGCAACGGTTTTAAACGCGTGGTTTTAGGCATGCTACCAAAAAATAGCGATTAGGCCTATGCAACTCATAAATTAATCGCGACTATGGGTTCTTCTTCATCTCCATGCACTGAATTGGATGGTGGTGGTCTCAAGGCTTAATTTTTCCTCGTTTGCAAATCCCTAATTTTGAGCTTTGAAAACCCTAGAAAAACAGTTATGGCATAATCGCGTATGGCTTGCAAAAATTCAATCAAACATGTGGGTTAGCTTTAAAATCACACCAGGAACAAGAATCAATAATTGAAATGTCATGAAAATGCATAGATTATACAATACGATTATGAAATTTTCATGGAATATGTTGAGTTCTGTATGCCGATTCCTTGCCTTTTGATGAATGTTCTGGATTGGAATATGATCAGTGAAGCTTCAGGAAGCCAATGGGATACGAATTATGCTTTGAATCAACCTAAAAAGTGGTTTTCAGTATTTGAGTTTTTAGAGAAAATTTCAATGTTGCAATGGTGTATTCTGAGCTGCTGCGTGTCCATGTGCATTAGGGTTATGATCAGGTATTTGTATGGAAGGCATTAGGTTAACAAAACTCAATCAAATCTCTTGAAATCATGGACTTTGAATTTTGATTTTCTAAGGATCTTTTTAAATCTTTTTCCATGTGTTCTTGTGTCAAAATCATGCCAATCAATCCAATTCTTTCCTAATTAGCATATGCACGAAATCTTGATGGAAAAACATGTATAAAAAGATTTGTTAGGGCAAGTTAGATATTTTTCATGTATTTAAATAATTTAAATGAATTAATATAAATAAAATTCAAATAAATAAATAAAAAATGAGAAAATACTTCCCTTTGGGCCAAGTGGTCGTGCACATGCTTGGAATGATGAATCATGGAAGAAAAATGGGCCCATTAGCATTTTTAGGTCATTTGGATCAAAGTTGACTTTTCAAAATATCCAAAAATTTCCCAACTTCCACAAGGCATAACTTGCTCAATTTTTAAGCATTTCTCATGTTCTTGGACATTTTGGAAAGGTCTTTGAGTCCTCTAACCAATGCCTTTGATCCCATGTCATTTTGATTTACCAATCTCAAGTTATGGCCTTTGACTTAAAGTCCCTTTTTGTTGACTTTTGAAAATGACCTATAATGTTGAAATTGATAACTTTTTGTGAGAGCATTTCTTGGACTTGAAGTATGAAGATGAGTTGTAGGAAATGTCTTTCTCTTCAAAATGAGCTTTGGATGGAATTTTTATGATAATCCATGTGAAAGTTATGCCCTGGTCAATTTCAGTTGACTTTTTCAGCTGTCCAAATATAGTAACTTTTGCATCTTGATGATTTTCTGAGCCAAATTTTGAGAATCATGATCAAGCATTGATCAAATGATGTTTGTGGCTTCAAAATGATATGTTGACCAAAAATTTGAACTTTTGACTGTCAAATGACCATTTTGCCCCTACGGTTGACTGTAGTGCAATTTAGGGTTTTGACTGTGCAATTTTGAGCTGAATGCCTTGAAACTTGATATGAGGATATTTGACCCTATTTGTAGGCATATGAGACTTGATTGGGCCTTTGAAAACTTCATTTCCTTGATCAGAACACAAACCCTAGTTTTGACTGTATAGGAGACAGTTGGACTGTGCAACCCTTGAGGAGTTTTGTGACTTGGCTTGGCAATTTCTTGGAGAATATGGGAGGGCAAATTTTGGGGTACAACACTTACCAAATCAATGGTAAGACAACAATATCAAAGGAATAGAAAATGCATAAGAAAGACATTTGAGTAGGTAGATTACTTCTAGTTACTTGCTACATTTCAAACAACTATCCTTGCTATTTTAAAAATAAACACACAAATTTCAAAACATCTTACAATCATTGAAAACATTTTCAAAAGACAAACATCTTTGTATACATTCTTACGAACAAGAATCATTACAAAGATTGCCTAAATAAATGGCATCTTTTACAAAATACTTTCAAAACCACACCAAACACAATTTCAAACAACAAAAGCAAGTGATCTAAGCAAGTAACTAAGAACCCATGGGAAACCATGGATGAAAAGGGTGCTAATACCTTCCCTTTTCATAATCTACCCCCGAACTCAAGAAAACATCTCAAAGGTCTTTCCTGTGCTTTTTCACCTTTCCTTTTGGGTAAAAGAAAAGTCGGTGGCGACTCTTGCTAACCGTAACATTTGCGATAAAATGCAAAACCTCAAGTTAGTTCTCCCACCGCATCACACATAGTCTCTCGATGATGCTATCTATGTTGCCTTTCAAAATGATCTTAGTCCCTAAATAAAATGCTAAGATATCTTGCAACATTGCTAATCATGGTTATACGATGACCCACGCCCGTCCCTTTTACATACAAATATAAGGTTATTTACAAAATCAATGGTAAGATAAAAATGTCAAAGGAAAGAGGAAATAAACATGAAATAATTTTGAGTAGGTAGAATTTTCCTAGTTACTTTCTCAATTTCAAAACAAAACATCCTTGCTATTTTCAAAAACAAACACCTACACTTTCCAAACACCTTTCAAAACATGAAAAATAATTTCAAAAGATCAACACTTTTGTATAAATTCTAACGAACGAGAATCATTACAAAGTTTGTATTGTACCCCAAAATTTGCCCTCTCACTTATCAATATTTTCTCACAAGATCTCCTTTGGCTCAAGACTGCACTGGGGTTGATCAACTCAAGACACCTCCTTAAGCATTGATGACCAAAATTAGGGTTTGAGTTTCCACAAGGATATTTGAAATTTCAATTCCCCATATGACTTTCATGGATCATTATGGACCCTCAAGTTTACTCATGTCAAGTTTCAAGCTTTGGATCAAACTTTTGCTCAGTCAATTGAACAATTGACCTAAAAATCAACAGTATTAGGGAAAAAGTCAACCATGGCCAATTTACAGTTAAACTTCATAATATTTTATCCACGTCAACATTTTAAACTCATATGTATCATTTGATCAAGTTTTTATCACAATTCCTCAAGAAATTTGATCAAATCTTCAAAAGGGCAAAATGGTCAAAATTAGGGTTTTGACTGGTAAAGGGCAATTTCTGATTTTTGACCTAGCAAATGATCAATTGGTTTAAGGCATGATCTCAAGATTACAATTGCATAATTTTGATCTAATGACATATCTCAAAGCATTGCTCAAGTCCAATGGATTGACAGATGAATTTTCAGTCAAATGATCAAAAGTCAACTCTACACTGAAAAGTCAAACTTTGACTTTTTGTTCAAGATTCAATGTCAAAGATCACAATTCATCAAAACATGTCAAAATATTAAACTTATTCATCAAGAAATCAAAATGTCAAGATTTCATTTTGGAAAGTCAAAGTTTTCTAACTTAGAAATTTTTATAAGTGTTTAAACTTCATGTTTTTTCATAACTTTAAGCCAAATTTTCACCATGATGCAGGATGATTCAAAAGAAACTTCCAACATGAAAGTTGTATATCTCCATGAAATATACAACTTTGCTTCACACAACTCCTTCCTGAAGTTCTTGGATCTCAAGTTATAATTTTAAGAACACGTGGTCATGAAACAAAACACTTAGTGAAATTTTGCCCTAATTTGGTCAAGATTTTGACCCAACTTCATGGCACTTTTTCATATAGTTCCAAGGGGAATCTTCAAAAATAATTCAAAGATGGGTTTTAGAGAATATTGCAAGCTTTCCAAAATGTCCAATAACTCCTTGAGATCATTTTTGAGTAGGGAGAATCGAAGAGATGAAGTTAGGGTTTTATCACTTGAATTACAAGGCATTTTGTGATGAACAAAATTCAAATTCAAAGTTATGCTGCATAACCTCTACTTTGCAAGCCTCAAACTTGTTAGGCACTCCATAGTAAATTTCTTGCACAGATGTTAGAGGTCTCATATCAAGCATTCAATGCAAGGCCATGCTTTATATCCATTTTGGGAAGAAAGTGCACATTGCCATTTTGATAAAGTGACTTTTTACACAAAACTTGTTCTTGAGCCTTGCACTTGTTCTCTTATGATCATACATGTCTCATAACACAAGATAAATGGTTTAGACACTTACAATCACTCATCCCATGCTTGTACCTCCTCTTGAATCTTGTTTTCCCACTTTTCTTCAAAATCAAGTAACCTAGCAAATAGCTTGTAACTTGTACTTCTGACTTTCAAAACCACTCCAACCCTTTTGCTTATACATACACAAACCATTTTCCACAAAACACACGCATGCTTAAGCCATGATAACACCTAGAACATAGAATCACCAAAAACACTTCAAAACTTGTCATTTCTGAGTTTTGAAGCCAATCTTCAAATCTACTCGTGCATTTCTTGGCCTTTTACTTTCAAAAGCTTCTAAACAACATACACAAACGATACCAACACCTGTAACACCTCCATCATCATCCACCATTTTCAAAAATAGAGCTTTGCACTTGGACTTCTCCAGAACTCCTCAGGCACTTTCAGCTCAAGCTAAGTATCCCATTAGCTTCCTGGGAACTTGAGGAAGCTAACCCAATCATTGGAACTCACTGAAAGCTTCTCAAACTCCAAACCCGATACCCTCTTGCAAGGTAAGTTTTCTAACTTTGGAACTTTTCATACAGGCATCATTAATGATTTATTTGTGAATGAAACATATAGATATCATTTCCCTAAAGCTAACCATGTCCATAGTTTCAATTAATTTTGCTTGAGCTTAGAGAATTTTAAGATTGAAATTTCTGAGATTTTTAGGGTTCAGATTAGGGCCATTAAAATTCATGCTTGTCTTTAAACTATGATGTTCTTGCTTTGCATTTCTGAAATCGTGAGGAAATTTTCTACAAGTTTCCTGTTTACATTTCTCATTTTTGTTGAGATTTGAACAAGTTATAGAGGCTCTGGCTGGGCGTGAGGTTGAAGATGAAGTTCAGGCCATGGACTTGTTTACTATCATATATTTATTATTTTGATTATATAAACGGATGTATAGCCACCCCAGTGGTAGAAGCGCACGCCTGTAAACAGAGGGACCTGAGTTCGAGCCCCAGTGGTACCCTTTTGATTTTTTCCATTTTTTCCATACATTTTGACTTTTTTTTGGCATGCGCTGGGCCTCCTTGGGCCTTGTTGTTTTTGTTTTTACTTTCTAACCCCCTGTTTCACTTACACAACCCCTGGCCTATTTTTATTTCTTTTTTCTTATTTTTATTTATTTATTTCTTAAATATATTTTCTAATATTAAAAAATCATAAAAAAATATAAAAAATAGTAGATTTATATTTTAACATAGTTATTTATTTTTTCTCACATAAAAATTATTTTATTTGATCATACTTTATTTTATCTTGACTAATTGTTTTATAAATTTAAAATAAAACTAGTTTATTTATTTATTTTCTTTTACACCAATTAAAATATATTATTTTAATATAAAAAAGGCCAAAAATATTTTATAATACTATAAATTATTTTCAAGACAAAAATACCAAAAAAAAATACTTTTCCTATAAACTTAATTTCTTTTAATAAATTAATAGATTAGGGTTTTATTCAATTTCTTTTCCTAGTAAATTTAGGTTTATTCTTTGTTATTTTAATTAATTATTTTCTTGGTTAACTAGGTTAAAACAAATTCCCTTTTCCTAAAAAATCCAAACAAAAACATCCATTTTCTTCATATTTGCATTCTTGTATATTTATTCATTATGTACATTATTTATTTCATTTCTTGTACAAATTCAATATGGTTGTAATAGATTAATTAGGTTTATTTTCTTGCAATCTCCATTTATAATTTGTACACCCCTCCCACAAATATTGTAATAGCGTAGTAATTTTAAATTCCGCAATTTATCGCTCTAGTAATTAAGGTTTGTATGGAAAGACTAAAACCAATCAAATAGAAAACCCTAATCAAAGACAAAATCAAGCATGAAAAACAATACACTTGCACACAAACACCCCTAGGATAAATCCACTTGGTTGCCTTTACAAAATGGCCATATTACGCATGTGAGGTATCTTAGAAAAAACAAGCAAAGTATAAGATCATAGTCCCTCGATGACGCTATCTAAGTTGCCTTTCAAATGATCTTGGTCCCTAGAAGAGAATGCTAAGATACCTTAAAATATTGCTAATCATGGTTATACGATGACCCACGCCCATCCCGTTTACATCCAAAGATAGGGTTACTTACCAAATCAATGGTAAGATAACAATGTCAAAAGAAAAGGAAAATGAACATGAAAGACTTTTGAGTAGGTAGAATGCTCCTAATTACTTGCTCAATTTCAAAACATCCTTTCTATTTTCAAAACAAACACCTAAACTTTCAAAACCTCTTGCAAACTTGAAAACATTTTCAAAAGATAAAACATCTTTGTATACATTCTTACGAACGAGAGTCATTACAAAGATTGCCTAAACAATGGCCTCTTTAAAAAATACTTTCAAAAACCACACAAAGCACAATTTCAAACAAAAGCAAGTGATCTAGCAAGTAACTAAGAGCCCATGGAAAACCATGGATGAAAAGGGTGCTAATACCTTCCCTTTTCATAATCTACCCCCCGAACTTAAGAAATAATCTCAAAGGTCTTTCCTGTGCTTTTTCACCTTTCCTTTTGGATAAAAGAAAAGTCGGTGGTGACTCTTGCTAACTGCAACATATGCGATCAAACCTTCAAGTCAGTTCTCCCACCATATCATAGAACTGGCGACTCTGCTGGGGAAGATTCAAAAAGTGGGGTTAACTTAAGGTTAGATCATATTTACTTTCTTTCATTGTTTGACTTGTATGCTTTACATTATGGTTCTTTGTTTGGGTTTGAATCATCTACCCGGATTTGGGATACCTTATAGGTAAGTAGCAATACGTTGTGGAAACTGTGTGGGGTATACCGATATGGTCTAAGCAATAGCTATGTTAGTGTGACATATTTGTCGGTACCGGTAGCCCTTGAGTTAATCAAGTAGAATACAGGGCCACTGAGTGATGTCATGAAGCACTAATGAACTTTTAGTACCTTTACTTGACCAACTTGGCCATTAGAACATAGTGAGATGACCGGATTTGGTGCAGTTCGAAGTTGGTAAATACTCGATACTACACTCATTGAGGTTTGGTTTTTTGGGATATTTTGGTCGCCATTAAAGAGGCTTGTGTTGAAACAATGCTCAAGGAAACAAACTAGTGATATTGAGCTCCTTAGAACCCGGTTACTATTGATAGGACAGGTTTGAGCCAACTAAACTTCAAGAGGGTACTTACTTTTAAAATTCCATGCAAGCCTAAACCTAAGGACTTGTTTGCTTTGTTTGTATATATTTACTTGTACATAACATCATGAACATCATAACATCATATGCATTCACTAACCATTTCAAGGATTTCTGCAATTTATATTTGTTCTTGTTTTGTAGGACATGGATTCTATTCCCAAGAAAACTATTCAAGTCAATCTTGTAAGGATCCCTCCTCAACTTAAGGAGCTAGCTTCAAGGATTCCAGAAAATTCTCCATTTACCGAGAGACATGGTCGCCACTCATCTTGGTCACTTCTAACACTGATGAAGACATGATGAAAGTTCTCTTTCAGTTCTTTGATCCTTTACACCATTGCTTCACATTTCTCGATTATCAACTTGTGCCAACTTTGGAAGAATTCTCCCAACTCTTGAGGATTCCCATTCTCAATCAACTACCTTTCAATGGTACGGAAATAGACCCAAAGCCAGAAGAGATTGCTCAAGCCCTACACTTGCAATCATCTGATGTCACAACCAATTGGGAAACAAGGAGTGGTGTCAAAGGTTTCCTAGCCAAGTTCTTGTTTGAGAAAGCCCAAAACTGTTCGAACTCTTTGGATCTACAAGCTTTTGAGGAAATTGTGGCTCTCCTCATCTATGGGATGGTTTCGTTTCCAAATCCTGACCAACTCATAGATGTGAACACCGTCAAGATCTTCATGTCACGTAACCTGGTGCCTACTTTGCTAGGAGACAACCTACATTCTTTTCACCCTCGCACTATGAGGAAAAGAGGTATCCTTATGTGTTGTACTCCTCTCTTGGAAAGATGGTTTATTTCACATCTTCCCCAATCTGTATTGAAGAACGAGCAAGGTTCAAGGTGGTCACAAAGGTTGATGACGCTCAAACATTCAGACATCCATTGGTGTTTCCGATCCATAGAGAATGTTACTATTGTCGACCATTATGGAAAATTCCCTAATGTCCCTTTACTTGGCATTAGAGGAGGTATCACCTACAACCCCTGTTTAGCCTTAAGACAGTTTGGTTACGCCCGAAGGGATGGCCCACATGAGTTGCTCACTCAAGGTTTGGCATTTGACTACGAGAACGACGATCAAGATCTTCGCCAGAGATTTATCCGAGCTTGGAGGATGTTGAACAAGGTAGATAGCAAGACATTGGGGCATAAGAATTCCATCCCTCTTGAGCCTTACCTCAAATGGGTACGAACTCGTGCTTAGAGTCTTATGATGCCTTATCCCTCCATCCTCCCGGTGATCATGGAACCTGTTATGGAAGGAGATGTTCCATACACTATCCTACATCCTGATATGCCCACCTCTCTTAAAGACTTACAAAGAGATTGGGTACAACTTAAGGGAGAGAAAGATACTTTTGAAGCCCAATTCTACGCTAGCGAGAAGAAGGTTTTGGAACTCACTAAGCAACTTCATGAGGAGCGAACTCTAAATGCCTACATCGCATCAAAGAGGATGGGTACAACATTTTTATCTTAGAGTTTTTGTATTTGTTTTGCCCAAAGAGGCATTGATATACTCAAGCTTTAATTTATTAATATAACATGTGTTCCCTTTTTGTCTAAAACAAATTTAAATCTTTAAATCCTTGAAATCATTGCATATGAATTTTTACCATTCATCATAACATAAGCAGGTTTCTTGCAACAAGTCTCCTCATCTTTCTATTATTTATTTCAGTAAGATGGATCTCGAGCAAACGGTGAAGGACCTCCAAGCTCAAAATGCTCAGTTTCAACATATGTTCTTAACTCTAGACAAAGGACAAGAAGAGTTGAAGACCTTGTTGGTTGAAGAGAAAAAGAAGAAGACAAAGAAAATAACCGGAGTTCTAAATATGGGAAGAAGATTCCAAGGACAAGCAAGAAGGACCCTGGATTTTTGCAACATCATCAGAAGAGGAAGAAGAAGATTATTCTGAAGAACAATACCCTTCAGCCGATGACAAGTATAAGCATCTGGAAGAACAGTTATGTGCAATGGAAATCCAAAAAGTGTCTGGAATTGACTTTGAGGAGTTGGGATTAGTATCTGGGATTGTCATTCCTCCTAAATTTAAAGCACCGGTGTTTTCTAAGTATGATGGAGTTTCATGTCCCAAAATGCATCTCCGGTCCTATGTGAGGAAAATACAGCTTACACCACTGACAAGGATTTATGGGTACACTTCTTTCAAGACAGCTTGTCCGGAACTCAACTTGATTGGTTTTATCAGTTAGAAAGAGCCAATGTTCATAATTGGGAAGATCTTTCCGCTGCCTTTTCACAAACAATACCAAAACAACGCTGATCTTGCGCCCACCCGTACTCAACTCCAGAGTATGGCCATTGTTTCAAGTGAAGGCTTCAAAGACTACGCGCAAAAGTGGAGGGACTTAGCAGGAAGAGTCCAGCCTCCCCTATCTGAAAGAGAGTTAGTTGATATGTTTTTGGGCACCTTGTCTAGACCTTTCTTCAATCACTTAATTGGGAGTTCACCGACAGGTTTTACTGAATTAATATTGACCGGAGAAAGGGTGGAAGCCGAAATAAAGAAAGGGAAGATTCAAAAAAATACATCCTCTGCTGCTGTAAGGAAACAATTTGTTAGAAAGAAAGAAGTTATTGTTGTATATCCTCGGAGAAATCAAGACAGGGCTGAACGCCGTCTGATGGTGGGGGCTGCCATGATTCCTAAACTTGTGCCGGCTCAACAAAGAAGCAACCAGCCAAGAATGGAAAGACCAGTCAGACAATTCACCCGAATTAATATGACATTATCTCAAGCATTGCCACATTTGTTAAGATACAATCTAGTGACTTTGAAAGAAGCTCCAAAGAACCCTAACACAACCTCTCCTCACTATCATCCTAATGCATGATGTGCATACCATTATGAGAGTCCCGGCCATGACACTAACAACTGTGGTCTCTAAAGAACAAAGTACAAGACCTTCTTGAAGCCAAAGAGATTGAATTCGATGCGCCAGAAATTCCCAATGTCATTACTACCCCTATGCCCAAGCACGGTCGTGATGTCAATGCCGTTGAAGAAGATATGTTTGTTACTTCAGTTGATGAACTTGCGACCCCACTCCTGACTATCAAAAAGAACTTGTTGAATGTCGGTGTATTCCCGGGCTGTGATGAAAGATGTCATTTCTGTTTATCCTCACCAACCAGATGTCCGTTGTTAAAAGCAGGTGTTCAATGCCTAATAGATAACAAGGAGATTTTGTTCGAGAAAACTTTAATTCCAATTGTTTCTTATGATTATGTTTCCATCGTGACAATTTCCTACAATTCTTCCAGGGTCTCAACCAAAAGACCCGTTAGAATTACATCAATTCCTAAATTGGCTCCGTTGATAATTACAATGCCTGGACCAATCCTGTATCCGTCAGACAAAACCGTCCCATGGAATTATGGAGGTGATGTCTACTACCACGGTATCAAAAAAGATTCGCCAGCTGCTGAAGATTCAAGTTCTGAGAAAGTTGATTCCAATGTCAGTAATATCACAGGGACAAGCAAGATTACCCGAAGTGGAAGGGTATTCTCTCTGGAAATTGCTCCTCCAAAAGCTAGTTTTGGACCTATAATCATTCCTGTAGTTGTGGCTCCTCCAAAAGCTATTCTTAGTCCTACAATCATCTCTACTAATACTCTTGTTGACAAAGCTGTTACAATCCCTGTTATCACCCCTACTGACATTCCTGCTGACGAGTCAACCGAGACTCGAGGTAAAGGTATTCTGGTTGAGCCTGTCCAGACGAAGGCACAATCAGTAGCTATCCCTGAGACCTCCCGAAAAGAGACGGAGGAAATTCTAAAGATCATAAAAAGAAGCGACTACAACGTAGTCGAGCAACTGGCGAAAACTCCATCAAAAATTTCCATGCTGGCTCTATTGTTATGTTTTGAGGCTCATGCAAAATCCTTGGTAAAACTCCTTAAAACTGCTCATGTACCCCAAGAAACATCTGTCGATCAGTTCCAAGACTGCGTAGCCAGCTTGACCGCAGACAATGGCTTAGGTTTTTCAGATGCTGATTTAACCCCAAGAGGGAGGAAGCATAATGAGGCATTACTTGTCTCAGTCGAATGCAGGGGCACGACCTTGGCCCATGTTTTTGTGGAAACTTATTCGTCTCTGAATGTGTTGCCTAAAAAGGCTCTCGATAGGCTTGATTGTGAAGGATTGACATTGAAACCGAGCAACATAGTAGTGAGGGCCTTTGACGACTCAAAAAGGATGGTGCATGGGGAAGTAGACATACCCATAAAGGTTGGAACCCAAACATTTGATTCAACTTTTTATGTAATGGATATTCACCCTTCATATTCCTGCTTTTTAGGCTGACCATGGATTCACAATGCTGGTGTCGTTACTTCTACGTTGCATCAAATGCTTAAATATCCAATTCAAGGGAAAATCATCACCGTTCATGGAGAAGAAGAGTATATGGTCAGTCATCTAAATTCCTTCAAATATGTGGAATTAGATGGTGAATTTATTGAAACTCCATTCTAGCACTTTGAAGAAGTCCCGCAGACTGTGGCAGTAACCAAGGTTGTGTCTCAAATCCCCAAGATTATAAGGCCTCCGCTCAAGATGTCGTCTTTGAAGGATGCCAAATCACTGATAGAATAAGATGGGTGCACTATTTGGGGTCAACTCACAGATATCCCATACAAATCTAACAAATTCGGTTTAGGTTTCACTTTAGGATCTCAGAAAGTTGTACGTCGCGCTCGTGTCGGAGGACCACCCTTGAAGATCAGTAACCACCAAGCCAACATAGTAGAGGATGATGAAGACAACTACAACCTGGAGGATTGGATTTTCCCAACTTTCAGTGGAGGGCTCAGCAACTGGGAAGCTAGAGATTTTGTCCCGATCACATTTATCCCACAGTAATTTGTCTTTAAATTTTGTCGGATCTATAATATTAAAAAAATTCAGACTCTTAAAACCTTGTGTCTTACCCGAGGCACAATGGTCCATTTGTAAGGGTTATTATCTCATTTCCATATGACATCAATAAATCATGGACGTTTTTGAATACAAACTTTATGCTCATTGTTTTTCTTTTTACGTTTTCATTTCTTTTAAAGATAGATATACTCTTACACACACTCACACTCACAATGCAGGTCTACATCCACTCGGGATCCCATGGGTAACGGTTCTGCTATGGCCTTCTGTGACTCTGAAAATCTAATCTACCAAGCCGAAGACGAAGGTGAGGAAGATTGTGAAGTACCAGGGGAACTCGCCAGGTTACTGCATCAAGAAGAGAGGACCATTCATCCCCACGAGGAACCAATGGACACAATCAACCTAGGTACCAGAGAAGACAAAAGAGAAGTCAAGGTGGGTACCCGTATAGAACCCAGTGTCAAAGAGCATCTGATTCAGCTGCTACATGATTATGTTGACGTCTTTGTCTGGTCATATGAATACATGCCAGGACTTGATGCAGATATCGTAGTACATCGTCTACCTACAAAAGAGGACTGTGCTCCGATAAAACAAAAGGTCCGTCACATGAAACCAGACATGTCAGAGAAGATCAAAGTAGAAGTTATGAAACAATTCAACACCGGATTCTTGGCCGTCACTTCCTATCCACAATGGGTTGCCAATGTTGTTCATGTGCCCAAAAAGGACGGCAAAGTATGAATGTGCATGGACTACAGAGATTTGAATAAGGCAAGCCCTAAGGATGGTTTCCCACTTCCCCATATTGATATTCTAGTTGACAATACGGTGCAACACAAAGTGTTTTCCTTCATGGATGGTTTTTCAGGCTACAACCAAATCAAAATGGCGCCTGAGGACATGGAGAAAACAACCTTTGTCACACAATGGGGCATGTTCTGCAACAAGGTTATGCCATTCAGGCTAAATAATGTTGGGGAAACCTATCAGTGTGCCATGGTATCTCTGTTTCACGACATGATACATCACAAAATAGAGGTCTATGTGGATGACATGATAGCTAGATCTCAAACAGAAGAAGAGCATCTTGACCATTTACAAAAACTGTTTGAGAGGCTAAAGAAATACAAGTTGAGGTTGTACCCAAATAAATATGCATTTGGGGTAAGGTTTGGTATACTCCTAGGCTTTGTCGTCAGCGGTAAAGGTATTGAAGTAGATCCTGCCAAGGTGAAAGCGATACAAGAAATTCCTGCTCCTCGTACTGAGAAGGAAGTCAGAGGATTCTTGGGAAGTTTAAACTACATTGTCAGATTCATTTCTCACCTGACAGCTACTTGTGAACCAATCTTCAAATTACTTAAGAAAGATGAAGTAGTCAAATGGAATGACGAGTGACAAACTGCCTTCAACAAGATCAAAGAGTACTTACAAGAGCCTCCTGTTTTAATGCCACCAGTCGAGGGAAGACCATTAATCATGTATCTAACTGTTTTGGAAAATTCAATGGGGTGTGTGCTGGGGCAGCATGACGAGTCTGACCGAAAAGAGCATGTTATTTATTACCTGAGGAAAAAGGTTACCGACTGTGAAACAAGATATTCACTGCTCGAGAAAAGTTGCTTCGCTCTGGCATGGGTTGCTCGTCGGCTAAGATAGTATATGTTGACCCATACTACCTTATTGATATCTAAAATGGATCCAATAAAATACATCTTCGAGAAACCTGCCCTCTTTGGGAGAATAGCGAGATGGAAGATGATCCTGACAGAATATGACATACAATATACTACCCAGAAAGAAATAAAGGGAAGTGTACTAGCTGATCACCTTGCTCACCAAGATGTAGAAGACTACCAGTCCATGAAGTTCGAATTCCCAGATGAAGACATCATGATGGTAAACAACTGTGAAGAATTCAGACCATATGACGGACCTGAACAAGGATCCCGATGGACCCTGGTTTTTTATGGGGCGTCCAACGCACTCGGCAATGGCATAGGTGTTGTACTCATATCTCCTAAAGGATGTCAAACTCCCTTTGATGCAAGACTCTACTTCAATTGTACAAATAACATGGCGGAATACGAAGCGTGCATCTTTGGTCTCAAAGCTGCCATACATTTGAGGATCAAATCCTTAAATGTATTCGGAGATTCAACTTTGGTCATCAGCCAGATCAAAGGGGAATGGGACACCAAACACCCTAACCTTATCCCCTACAAAGAACATGTGTTGACATTGATCCCACATTTTGAGAAGATTACCTTCGAGCATTTCCCGCGAGAAGAAAATCAGCTAGTAGACACACTAGCCACAATGTCATCCATGTTTAAAATTAAATGGGATAACGAGGCTCCCCGGATCACCATTGAACGAATGGATGAACCAGCTCACTGTCACGAGATTAATACTGAAGAAGTAGCGGACCAGCCTTGGTTTCACGAAGTCAAGAGGTATCTTGAGGCTCAAGAATATCCGGAAGGAGCTTCAGTTAATGATAAGAAGTTCTTAAGGAGATTCTCTGCTAAATTCTTCCTTAGTAATGGCATTCTCTACAAATGCAACCATGACTCTGTGTTACTTCGGTGCGTAGACAAGGTTGAAGAAAAAAAGGTCATGGTTGATCTACATGAGGGAACTTTTGGAACTCATTCCAATGGGTATACGATGGCAAAGAAGATCCTACAGGCAGACTATTACTGGTCTACCATGGAAGCAGATTGCTATCAACACTCTCGAACCTGCCACAAGCGTCAGATCTATGCTGACAAGGTGCACGTACCTACGGTTCCTCTGATGGATACCGCTTCATCTTGGTGGCCATTGACTATTTCACAAAGTGGGTTGAGGCGGCTTCTTTCGCTTCCGTTACCAAGAATGTTGTAGCTCGGTTCATTAAGCAAAATCTCATCTGTCGGTACGGTATCTCGGAGAGGATCATCACAAGCAATGGTAAGAATCTTAACAATACTATGATCACTGCCCTGTGCGAGCAATTCAAGATCCAGCATCACAATTATTCTCCTTACCGGCCAAAGATGAATGGTTATGTCGAAGCCGCAAATAAGAACATCAAAAAGATCATACAGAAAATGACAGTCATGTACAAAGACTGGCATGAGATGCTACCATTCGCTCTCCACGGTTATCGTACCACGAAACGCACATCAATCGGGGAAACACCTTACTCTCTGGTATACGGTATGAAGGTTGTCTTGCCTATTGAGGTCCAGATCCCCTATTTGAGAATTATGAAGGATGCAGGTCTGAATGAAGAAGATTGGATCCAGACTCGACTTGATCAACTAAACTTGATTGATGAGAAAAGGCTTACTATTGTTTGTCATGGTCAACTGTATCAAAAATGGATGATCAAGGCTTTCAATAAAAAGGTCAGACGCCAAGTATATCAAGTCGGGGATTTGGTGATCAAACGTATCTTACTGCCGCAAGGTGATCCCAGGGGAAAATGGACTCCTACATACAAAGGACCATTTGTAATCAAAAACATAATCTCTGGTGGAGCAATGATTCTGACCACCATGGATGGCAACGACCTGCCGCACCCTGTGAACACGGACATAGTCAAAAGATACTATGCATAAGAGACCCGCTAGGTTGATACACCTAGGAAAAACAAGGGCATCCCGGCGAACCAAAAAGGTTCGGGGGGAAATTAGGAATAAAACAAAAAAAATGTGTACACCCGGCAAGTTGAAAACTCGAAAGGGCCACTTGGGCAAAAAAGGGTATCCCGGTGGACTGAAAACCCGAAAGAGCGGTCCAGGAAAAAGTTAGGGATTTAAAGCGTATGACTATGTCCCGTTGGATCACCTTACAGACAACTTGCAAACTCGATGGTTCTGATCAATTCAATCGGCTTCAGATAAGGCAATAAATAGATAAGATGCTCAGAGACACGAAGGCTATAGTAGAATGGGAACCCCATGGGATTATTTCACATAGCTATATTTTCTTTGTATCAAATTTTCATTTTTTTACGACGGAATTATCTTACTAGAATGTTTGTCTCATTGTACAAAACTACTTACTAAAGTCAATACAAAGATATCCCTTTGAAAGTGAAAATCTATCTGTTTTTTATTTATTTTTGTGTTTTGTTTACAAAAACGTCCAATGATTTATTTTTGAACATATGCATTTGAACATAATTACTATTTACAAATGAACAAAATAGAAAAGACAATCACTGGTGACATTAAGCGATAGGGAAATCTCTCCAAGCTGTTTCCTTAAAATCCCCCGCAGTGTGAAGTTTAATCCCCAGGGGAACAAGGCTTCCAGTTATCAATCCCCAATAGAAGTCATCCAATTTCTCAGGATTTCCCAATAAGATTTTACAGGCAGTACACGACATTTCCCTTGCAACAGAATTTATTTCTCTAAGTGGAAATTTATCAACACTTAAACTTCATAACATGAAGACTTACATTCCATATCCTCAGCAACAGTCATGGATTTATTTTCCCCAATCTAACAAACAGTGCAGCAGATTAGCTCACATACGCACACATCGCATCCATATATCATAAATGTTGATAACACGAATATATGTATCACAATCTCATTACACCATGCATATTCATACAACATGACATTGCATATTAACTAACATTTTACCCTTTGTAGGATAAGGTTAATCAATAGCTACCACTAACAATGTTAAAAGTCTTTTCAGATACAGTTCAGATACGCTCCATACACGGATGCCATCCTGATACTTATTCAGATTCAGCTTTCAGATACAGTTCAGATACACTCCAGACACGGATGCCATCCTGATACTCATTCGGACTAAGCTTTTCAGATACAGTTCAGATATGCTCCAGACACGAACTCCATTCTGATACTCATTCAGATTCAGCTTTCAGATACAGTTCAGATATGCTCCAGACACGGATGCCATCCTGATACTCATTCAGATTCAAGCTCTCAGATACAATTCAAATACGCTCCAGACACGGATGCCATCTTGATACTCATTCATATTCAGCTTTCAGATACAGTTCAGTTACACTGCAGACACGGATGACATCCTGATACTCATTCAGATTCAAGCTCTCAGATACAGTTCAGATGTGTTCCGGACACGGGCGCCATTCTGATACTCATTCAAAGTCATCTTTCAGATACCATTCAGATATGCTCCAGACACAAATGAGATCTTGATACTTATTCAGATTCAGCTTTCGGATACAGTTTAAATATGCTCCATACACGGATGCCATCTTGATACTCATTCAGACTAAGCTTTTCAGATACAGTTCAGATACGCTCCAAACACGGACACTATTCTGATACTCATTCAGATTCAGCATTCAGATACAATTCAGATATGCTCCACACACGAATGTCATCCTGATACTCATTCAGATTCAAGCTCTCAGATATAATTCAGATACGCTCCAGACACGGATGCCATCCTGATACTCATTCAGATTCAGCTTTCAGATACAGTTCAGATACACTCTAGACACAGATGCCATCCTGATACTCATTCAGATTCAAGTTCTCAAATACAGTTCAGATGCGCTCCATACACGGACTCCATTATGATACTCATTCAAATTCAGCTTTCAAATACAATTCAGATACGCTCCAGACATGGATGCCATCCTGATACTCATTCAAATTCAAGCTCTCAGATATAGTTCAGATACGCTCCAGACACGAATGCCATCCTAATACTCATTCAGATTCAAGCTCTCAGACAGTTTAGATGCGCTCCAGACACGGATGCCATCCTGATACTCATTCAGACTTAGTTTTTAGATACAATTCAGATACGCTCCAGACACGGATGCCATCCTGATACTCATTCAGATTCAAGCTCTCAGATACATTTCAGATACGCTTCAGACACGGTTGCCATCCGGATACTCATTCAGATTCAGCTTTCAGATACAGTTCGGATACGCTCCAGACACGGATTCCATCCTGATACTCATTCTGATTCAAGCTCTCAAATACAGTTCAGATGTGCTCCAGACACGGATGCCATCCTGATACTCATTCAGAATTAGCTTTCAGATACAGTTCAGATATGCTCCAGATACCGATGCCATCCTGATACTCATTCAGATTCAACTTTCGGATATAGTTCAGATACGCTCCAAACACGGACGCCATTCTGATATTCATTCAGTTTCAGCCTACAAATACGGTTCAGCAATCATTTCTGGATGGCATCTACAATCCCATCTTTAACAACTTTCCATCATTCCTCCAAATGGCATCTTTAAGCCCATTCCCTCTACCATCACATTACGAGTGCAAATTTCAGGACACTCTAATGTCGGATCATCTTCCACATTCGAGTCACGAATGGCAAAACTCGCCAATCTAACTCTTCAGGCTTAAGAAGATTGAACAGGGGCATCTGTTGTACCCTAAAATTTTCCCTCTCACTTATCAATATTTTCTCACAAGATCTCCTTTGGCTCAAGACTGCACTAGGGTTGATCAGCTCAAGACACCTCCTTAAGTACTGATGACCAAAATTAGGGTTTGAGTTTGCACAAAGATATTTAAACTTCTAATGCCCCATATGACTTTCATGGATCATTATGGACCCTCAATATTACTCATGTCAAGTTTTAAGCTTTTGATCACACTTTTGCTCAGTCAATTGAGTAGTGGACCTAAAAATCAGTTGTATTGGGGAAAAAGTCAACCATGGTCAATTTACAGTCAAACGTCATAATTTTTTATCAACATAAAAACTTTAAACTCATATGTATCATTTGATCAAGTTTGGATCATAATTTCTCAAGAAATTTGATCAAATCTTCAAAAGGGAAAAATGGTCAAAATTAGGGTTTTGACTAGTAAAGGGCAATTTCTGATTTTTGACCTAGCAAGTGATCAATTGGTTTAAGGCATGATCTCAAGAGTCCAATTGCATCATTTTTACCTATTGACATAGCTCAAAGTATTTCTCAAGTCCAATGGATTGACAGATGAATTTCCAGTCAACTAATCAAAAGTCAATTGTACACTAAAAAGTCAAACTTTGACTTTTTGGTCAAGATTCAAAGTCAAAGATCATTCATCAAAACATGTCAAAATATGAAACTTATTCATCAAGAAATCAAAAAGTCAAGATTTCATTTTGGAAAGTCAAAGTTTTCTAACTTAGAAATTTTTATAAGTGTTTAAACTTCATGCTTTTTCATAACTTTAAGCCAAATTTTCACCATGATGCAGGATGATTCAAAAGAAACTTCCAACATGAAAGTTGTAGATCTCCATGAAATATACAACTTTTCTTCACACAACTCCTTCCAAAAGTGCTTGGATCTCAAGTTATAATTTTAAGAACACATGGTCATGAAACAAAACACTTAGTGAAATTTTGCCCTAATTTGGTCAGGATTTTGACCAAACTTCATGGCAATTTTTCATATAATTCCATGGGGAATCTTCAAAAGTAATTCACAGATAGGTTGTAGATCACATTGCAAGATTTTAAAAATGTCCAAGAAATCCTTGAGATCATTTTTGAGTAGGGAGAATCGAAGAGATGAAGTTAGGGTTTTATCACTTGAATTACAAGGCATTTTGTGATGAACAAAATTCAAATTCAAAGTTATGCTGCATAACCTCTACTTTGCAAGCCTAAAACTTGTTAGGCACTCCATAATTAATTTCTTGCACAGATGTTAGAGGTCTCATCTCAAGCATTCAATGCAAGGCCATGCTTTATATCTATTTTTGGAAGAAAGTGCACATTGCCATTTTGATAAAGTGACTTTTTACACAAAACTTGTTCTTGAGCCTTGCACTTGTTCTCTTATGATCATACATGTCTCATAACACAAGATAAATGGTTTAGACACTTACAATCACTCATCCCATGCTTGTACCTCCTCTTGAATCTTGTTTTCCCACTTTTCTTCAAAATCAAGTAACCTAGCAAATAGCTTGTAACTTGTACTTCTGACTTTCAAAACCACTCCAACCCTTTTGCTTATACATACACAAACCATTTTCCACAAAACACACGCATGCTTAAGCCCTGATAACACATAGAACACAGAATCACCAAAAACACTTCAAAACTTGTCATTTCTGAGTTTTGAAGCCAATCTTCAAATCTACTCGTGCGTTTCTTGGATACTTTCAAAAGCTTCTAAACAACATACACAAACGATACCAACACCTGTAGCACCACTGTAACACCTCCATCATCATCCACCATTTTCAAAATCAGAGCTTTGCACTTGGACTTCTCCATAACTACTCAGGCACTTTCAGCTCAAGCTAAGCATCCCATTAGCTTCCTGGGAACTTGAGGAAGCTAACCCAATCATTGGAACTCATTGAAAGCTCCTCAATTTCCAAACCCGATACCCTCTTGCAAGGTAAGTTTTATTACTTTGAAACTTTTCATACAGGCATCATCAATGATTTATTTGTGAATGAAACATGTAGATATCATTGCCCTAAAGCTAACCATGTCCATAGTTTCCATGAATTTTGCTTGAGCTTAGAGAATTTTTAGATTGAAATTTCTGAGATTTTTAGGGTTCAGATAAGGGCCATTAAAATTCATGTTTGTCTTTAATCTGTGATGTTATTGCTTTGAATTTCTGAAATTGTGAGGAAATTTGCTACAAGTTTCCTGTTTATAATTTTCAATTTTGTTGAGATTTGGACAAGTTACAGAGGCTCTGGCTGGGCGTGAGGTTGAAGATGAAGTTCAGGCCATGGACTTGTTTACTATCATATATTTATTTTTTTGATTATATAAATTGATGTATAGCCACCCTAGTGGTAGAAGCGCGCGCCTGTAAACAGAGGGACCTGGGTTCGAGCCCGAGTGGTACCCTTGTGATTTTTTCCATTTTTTGCATACATTCTGACTTTTTTTGGGGAATGCGCTAGGCCTCCTTGGGCCTTGTTGTATTTGTTTTTGCTTTCTAACCCCCTTGTTTCACTTACACAACCCCTGGCCCATTTTTATTTCTTTTTTCTTATTTTTATTTATTTATTTCTTAAATATATTTTCTAATATTAAAAAATCATAAAAAATATGATAAAATAGTAGATTAATATTTTAACATAGTTTATTTATTTTTTTTCTCACACAAAAATTATTTTATTTAATCATACTTTATTTTATTTTGACAAATTGTTTTGTAAATTTAAAATAAAACTAGTTTTTTATTTATTTTATATTACACCAATTAAAATATATTATTTTAATATAAAAAAGGCCAAAAATATTTTATAATACTATAAATTATTTTCAATACAAAAATACCAAAAAAATACTTTTCTTATAAACTTAATTTATTTTAATCAATTAATAGATTAGGGTTTTATTCAATTTCTTTTCATAGTAAATTTAGGTTTATTATTTGTTATTTTAATTAATTATTTTCTTGGTTAATTAGGTTAAAATAAATTCCCGTTTCCTAAAAAATCCAAACAAAAACATCCATTTTCTTCATATTTGCATTCTTGTATATTTATTCATTATGTGCATTATTTATTTCATTTCTTGTACAAATTCAATATAGTTGTAATAGATTAATTAGGTTTATTTTCTTGCAACCCCATTTATAATTTGTACACCCCCTCCCACAAATATTGTAATAGCGTAGTAATTTTAAATTCCATAATTTATCGCTTTATATATAATTGCTAGTAATTAGGGTTTGTATGGAAAGACTAAAACCAATCAAATAGAAAACCCTAATCAAAGACAGAATCAAGCATGAAAAACAATACACTTGCACACAAACACCCCTAGGGTAAATCCACTTGGTTGCCTTTACAAAATGGCCATATTACGCATGTGAGGTATCTTAGCAAAAATAACAAAGTATAAGATCATAGTCCCTCGATGACGCTATCTAAGTTACCTTTTAAATGATCTTGGTTCCTAGAAGATAATTCTAAGATACCTTACAATATTGCTAATCATGGTTATACGATGACCCACGCCCATCCCGTTTACATCCAAAGATAAGGTTACTTACCAAATCAATGGTAAGATAACAATGTCAAAAGTAAAGGAAAATGAACATGAAATACTTTTGAGTAGGTAGAATGCTCCTAATTACTTGCTAAATTTCAAAACATCCTTGCTATTTTAATAATAAACACCTACACTTTCAAAACCTCTTACAAACTTGAAAACATTTTCAAAATATCAAACATCTTTGTATACATTCTTACGAACGAGAATCATTAAAAAGATTGCCTAAACAATGGCCTCTTTACAAAATACTTTCAAAAGCCACACAAAGCACAATTTCAAACAAATGCAAGTGATCTAGCAAGTAACTAAGAGCCCATGGAAAACCATGGATGAAAAGGGTGCTAATACCTTCCCTTTTCATAATCTACCCCTCGAACTCAAGAAATAATCTAAAAGGTCTTTCCTATGCTTTTTCACCTTTCCTTTTGGGTAAAAGAAAAGTCGGTGACGACTCTTGCTAACCGCAACATTTGCGATCAAACCTTCAATTCCGTTCTCCCACTGTATCACAGTTTGCCTAAACGATGGTGCCTTTTCAAAAAATACTTTCAAAACCACACAAAGCACATTTTCAAACAAAAGCAAGTGATCTAGCAAGTAACTTAGAGCCCATGGAAAACCATGGATGGAAAGGGTGCTAATACCTTCCCTTTTTATAATCTACCCCCGAACTCAAGTAAAAATCTCAAAGGTCTTTCCTGTTCTTTTTCACCTTTCCTTTTGGATAAAAGAAAAGTCAGTGGCGACTCTTGCTAACCGCAACATTTGCGATCAAATGCAGAACACCCAAGTCAGTTCTCCCACCATACCACAGAATTGGCGACTCTGCTGGGGAGTATTCTAAAAGTGGGGTTACCTTAGGGTTAGATCACATTTACTTGCTTTTTTGTTTGACTTGTATGCTTTACATTGTGGTTCTTTGTTTGGGTTTGAATCCTCTACCAGGATTTGGGATACCTTATAGGTAAGTTACAATACGTTGTGGAAATTGTGCGGGGTATACCGACACTGTCTAAGCAATAGCTACGTTAGTGCGACATATTTGTGGGTACCGGTAGCACTTGAGTAGTCAAGGAGAATACGGGTCCGCTGAGTGATGTCATGAAGCACTAATGAACTTTTAGAACCTTTACTTGACCAACTTGGCCTTTAGGATGTAGTGAGATGACCGAATTTTATGCAATCCGAAGTTGGTAGATACTCAATACTACACTCATTGAGGTTTGTTTTTTTGGGATATTTTGGTCTCCATTTAAGAGGTTTGTGCTAAAACAATGCCCGAGAAAACAAACCAGTGATATTTAGCTCCTTAGAACCCGGTTACTATTTATAGGACAGGTTTGAGCCAACTAAACTTCAAGAGGGTACTTACCTATGAGACTCCATGCAAGCCTAAACCTAAGTACTTGTTTGCTTTGTTTGTGTATATTTACTTGTACATAACATCATAAACATCATAACATCATACTCATGCTTACTAACCATTTCAAGGATTTTTGGGATTTATCTTTGTTCTGTTTTATAGGACATGGATTTTATTCGCAGGAAAACCATTCAAGTCAACCTCATAAGGATCCCTCCTCAACTCAAAGAGTTAACATCAAGGATTCCTGAAAATTCTCCATTTACCGAAAGACATGGTCTCCTACTAAACTTGGTTACCTCCAACACTGATGAAGACATGATGAAGGAGCTCTTTCAGTTCTTTGATCCTCTACACCATTGCTTCACATTTCCCGATTACCAACTTGTGCCAACTTTGGAAGAATTCTCCCGAATCTTGAGGATTCCCATTCTCAATCAACTACCTTTCAACGGTACGGAAAGAGATCCAAAGCCATAAGAGATTGCTCAAGCTCTACACTTGCAACCATCTGATATCACAACTAATTTGGAAACAAGGAGTGGTGTCAAAGGTTTCCTAGCAAAGTTCTTGTTTGAGAAAGCCCAAAATTGTTGGTATTCTTAGGATTTGCAAGCCTTTGAGGAAATTGTGTCTCTCCTCATCTATGGGATGGTTTTGTTTCCAAATCCTGACCAACTCAAAAATGTGAACACCGTCAAAATCTTCATGTCTCGTAACCCGGTGCCTACTTTGCTAAGGGACATCCTACATTCTTTTCATGCTCGCACCATGAGGAAAAGAGGTATCCTTATGTGTTGTACTCCTCTATTGGCAAAATGGTTTATTTCGCATCTCCCCCAATCTGTATTAAAGAACGAGCAAGGTTCAAGATGGTTCCATAGGTTGATGACGCTCAGACATTCACACATTCATTGGTGTTCCCGCTCTTTGGAGAATGTTACCATCATCGACCATTGTGGAGAATTCCCTAATGTCATTTTGCTTGGAATTAGAGGAGGTATCACCTACAACCCTTGGTTAGCCTTAAGACAGTTTGGTTACGCTTGAAGGGATGGTCCACACGATATTCTTATCCAAGGTTAGGTATTTGACTACGAGATCGACGATCAAGGTTACCGCCAGAGATTTATCCGAGCTTGGAGGATGTTGAACAAGGTGTGTGATCGGTGGATCTGGAACTGACTGTTTTAAAGCTGGTTCGCGAAATGTCGCGGAAGCAAGAGTCGCCACCGTCTTTTATTTTCTCCAATAGGAAAGGACAAAAGCACAGAAAAATTCCTTAAAGAGATTGCTCTCGGTTCGGGAGGTAGGTTATAGAAAGGGAAGGTGTTAGCACCCTTTCTATCCATGGTTATCCATGGGCTCTTAGGTACTTGCTCAATGTGTTTTCAAAAATTGTTTGCTTGCTTTTCAATGTGGGTTTCAAAAATATTCTTTGAAAAGTTTCAGTTCAACTCGTACGTCAGAGTGTTTGAAAAGTTTGTTTTGAAAGTTTTTGAAAGTGTGTTGGTGTGAAAAGAGTTTTTGTTTTGTTTGAAATTAGAGCAAGTACCCTTGAGAACCTACCTACCCTAAGGAATTCGTCTGTGTAAATGTCCTTTGAAGTAGTGCCATCCCACCATTGAGAGGTAGGTAGCACCACCGTTGGAGGTGTTCGGGTCAATTCGAGTTTTAGGGACGTGGTGGTCACCAGAGCAACAGTAGGACACCTTAGAAGCTACCCTTATGCCATTGATCCTTTATTTTCCGAGGCAACCGTTTCGAGGCAACTGGATCATGTCATGGACATAAGGACTTACTAAAACGTCCTATACTCGACGACCACCTTTCGAAAGGCAACAGTGAGGCGTACCCTAGGGGTGGTGTGTGCGAATTGTGTGTCATTTTCAGTTTATTGTTTGTCTTGTCATGCATTGGTGATCTAACGATTCGATTTTATTTTTGGGCATTCATTCTTTCATGTTATTGTTTAACAGTTAAATGTGCGGGAATTTAAAGTGCGGAAAAGATAAAAGTCCTACGCTATTACAAAGGCGGGGGTCTACAACGCCAAATTAATCCAGACCCGTTTTAAAATAAATTGCAGAAAAGAAATGTCTAATAGCTATTACATGGCTTTGGTACATATACATAATTATTTACAAAAGAAATAAATGAAACGCGCGAAAAAAAGAAAATAATCAAATGCGAGGGCGTTGAACCCTTTAAAAGAATTAAAATAATTAAGTTATCTAAAATTAAAATTAAATGAAAAATGGTATTTTTGTGTTTTTTAGATTTAAAAGAAAAAAAAGAAAAGTTAATTAAAATTAAAATCCTAGTTCTAATGTCTTTTAAGTTTATTATGAAAATATTGACTTTTAACCTAATTTAATTCTAAATTAATTTATGTGCATTAAATAAATAAATAATATTATTATTAAAAAAAAAAGAAAATAAAAAAGTTATTAAACCTAAACTCTATTTTTTTTGGATTTTAGTTATTAAAAGAATTAAAATCTAACCTAAAATGCAACCCTAGTTTAATTATGAAAAACACTAAGACTATGGCAAAAAACAAGGAAAGTCAAAAGGAAAAAGTCATTAACCTAATTCTATGTTTTTGTTTTTGATTTTTATTAAAAGGAATTAAAGTTGAAAACTTAATTAAAACTAAACATTTTACATGTTATTATTTATACAAAAAAAAACAATATTTAAAATAAAATAATTATTAAAATTTTTGACTTTTCTGATTTTTTTGAATGTTTTTTATGTTTTTGTAAGAATTAATTAAATCAGAAAATAAAATACACAAGTAAATTTAGAAATAATAGAATATAAATAAAATTAGAAAAAAGAAAAAAAGATAGAACCAGGGGGGTGTTCTGTCCCATTGTGGAGGTATTGATTTGAAAAGCCTGGCCCATTTGCCTGAATTTTGTTGACCTTTCCAATCATATGCACGCCTGTTGACTTGTCCTCATGGTATTCCCTAGCACACAACCCTTGATCTGATCATTGTGGACGCGCGTATGGTTGATTTTTGAGTGTGCATGGTGAGTATCAATGTTATGCTGCATGGGAACTCAAGTGAAAAAATAATATGAGAAATGTGTGAGACCTGGGGTTTGAACCCAGGTCATGAGAGTCCCTAGCGCGCGTCCCTGCCAGCTGAGCCACTTTGATTTCAATTAATATATAATAGTCAATAAACAATATAAAAGAAAAAGGTTAGTGCTTTTTAAAACGCGCGCAAATTCAAACTCCTCCAATCCACTTGTGCCACGCCATCATCTCTTTCATTTTCCTGAAACACAAAGAAAAAAGGCAACGGTTTTGAAACGTAGCATTAGGCAGTCTTCCAAGAAATAGCGAATAGGCCTGTGTATCTCATAAATTTGTCGCGACCATATCTTCTTCTTCGTCTCTAAACACTGAGTTCAACCATGGTGGTCATGGGCCATAATTTTTCCTCTATGCAAAATCCCTAATTTAAGAAAACTGTAACCCTAGGATTCGAAAATGGTGGATTAGCGTATGATTAACAAAAATGAAATTAAACACCATGAATAGTTTGGAAACTTCGCATGGAACAAGAATATACTATTGAAATGCAATGAAGATGCTTAAAATGGAGAATACGATTTCAAATATTTTGCTGTACAGTTTGAGTTGTCACCACTGTTTCGTCGCGTTTTGATTGATGTTAGGAAGTGGAATGCCTTCAGAAATGCCTCAGGATGCTAATGGTATATGAATCAAGGCTTGAAAAATCCTCTAGTAGTGATTTCAGTTTTGCATTATATGGCCAAAATTTCAAATTGTCCAATGGCTTTTGAGCGAGCCTTTTGCTATGTTCTAGTTAGGGTTGGACTCAGTGATCATCATGGAATGGAATAGGCTTGCTATTTGACCTTAATCCATGCTTGGGAAAGAATTGGTCTTAGGGTTTCTTCCATTAACCATTTTCCTACTTTTTAGCCAAAACCTAGACCTAGTGTGCAAATGAACCCTAGCCTGATTTCTTGAGTTGGTTCATGATACATAGAAATTGTCCAAGTTCATTTGACACTATTCCATTGGTTTTTAAATTTTATTTGAATTTTCAAAGAATTAAAATGAATTAAATCATCAAAAATTAAATAAAATAAAAAAATCAATATTTGGTCTTGAAATTAACCATGGGACACGTGTGTGGCATGACAAGGATGGACCAAGTGGAAAAAATGGGGCCCTTTTGTCAAAAATTGGATTTTCAAGGATAGTTGACTTTTGCCATTTCACAAAAATTTCCCAACTTCTACAAGGCATAACTTGCTCAATTTTTAAGCTTTTCACATGTTCTTGGACATTTTGGAAAGGTCTTTGAGTCCTTTAACCAATGCCTTTGGTCCCATGTCATTTTGATTTACCAATCTCAAGTTATGGCCTTTGACTTAAAGTCCCTTTTTGTTGACTTTTGAAAATGACCTATAATGTTGAAATTGATAATTTTTTGTGAGAGAATTTCTTGGACTTGAAGTATGAAGATGAGTTGTAGGAAATGTCTTTCTCTTCAAAATGAGCTTTGGATGGAATTTTTCTGATAATCCATGTGAAAGTTATGCCCTGGTCAATTTCAGTTGACTTTTTCAACTGTCCACATATAGCAACTTTTGCATCTTTGATGATTTCTGAGCCAAATTTTGAGAATCATGATCAAGCATTGATCAAATGATGTTTGTGGCTTCAAAATGATATGTTGACCAAAAATTTGAACTTTTGACTGCCAAATGACCATTTTGCCCCTACAGTTGACTGTAGTGCAATCTAGGGTTTTGACTGTGCAATTTTGAGCTGAATGCCTTGAAACTTGATATGAGGATGCTTGACCATCTTTGTAAGCATATGAGACTTGATTGGACCTTTGAACACTTCCTTTTCTTGATCAACACACAAACCCTAGTTTTGACTGTAGGGAGGCCTTTGCATTGTGCAACTCTTGGGGAATTTTGTAGCTTGGCTTGGCAGTTTATTGGAGAATATGGGAGGGCAAATTTTGGGGTACAACAGTTGACCCTGTTCAATCTTCTTAGACCTGAGGATGGAGATTGGCTGACGTGCCTTTTGTAATCCGAGGGTAGAAGATGATTGGACACTAGAGTGCCCAGAAATTTGCGCTCACATGGTAGCAGTGTGGTGGGGGAATGGGCTTATAGATGCCATTTAGAGATTGATGAGTAGGATGATGGGCTTATAGATGCCATCTGGATGTTGATCGCGTAAGAGATTCCTTAGCGAGAACCTGCATACCTACAAAAGAAAATGAGTACCTGACACGTCGCAGGAGCTGGTTTTCAGATGCTTGGTATAGATATGTCCTGACTGGTTACAGGAGCTGGGTCTGGATCTTCAAACGGTGATGAAGTTGTCTCTACTGACAGGTTGTTTCCAAGGACGAGTGGTCTTTAACGATGGGTGTCTATAGCGACTAGTGTCTATGACGAATGTCTATAACGACAAGTGTCTACACTGACGAGTGTCTATCACGACGAGCGTCTATCACGACGAGTGTCTATCACGACGAGTGTCTATCACAACGAGTTTCTATCACGACGAGTGTCTATCACGACGAGTGTCTATCACGACGAGTGTCTATCACGACGAGTGTCTATCACGACGAGTGTCTATCACGACGAGTGTCTATCACGACGAGTGCCTATCACGACGAGTGTCTATCACGACGAGTGTCTATCACGACGAATGTCTATCACGACGAGTGTCTATCACGACGAGTGTCTATCACGATGAGTGTCTATCACGACGAGTGTCTATCACGACGAGTGTCTATCACGACGAGTGTCTATCACGACGAGTGTCTATCACGACGAGTGTCTATCACGACGAGTGTCTATCACGACGAGTGTCTATCACGACGAGTGTCTATCACGACGAGTGTCTATCACGACGAGTGTCTATCACGACGAGTGTCTATCACGACGAGTGTCTATCACGACGAGTGTCTATCACGACGAGTGTCTATCACGACGAGTGTCTATCACGACGAGTGTCTATCACGACGAGTGTCTATCACGACGAGTGTCTATCACGACGAGTGTCTATCACGACGAGTGTCTATCACGACGAGTGTCTATAACGACGAGTGTCTATCACGACGAGTGTCTATCACGACGAGTGTCTATCACGACGAGTGTCTATCACGACGAGTGTCTATCACGACGAGTGTCTATAACGACGAGTTATATCAGAGGAATCTTTAGGCATTGATTTAAACTGGATTTGTATTCTTTGACCGGATTTGTCTCTTATGACGGGATTTGTCTTTTCTGACGGTGTTTTGTCTATTTTGACATAGCTGATCATTCAACTGTATCCTTCCTGAAAGGTAAAGGTCAGTTATATGCAGTACGTGATATGAATCAAGCAACGGCATAAATGCAATTGTATGACATGATGCGTACATGCATGTGTCATGATGTACGGAAATGTGATGTTTATGAATGTATGCTTTCGTCTAGGAAAATAAATCCTTGACGGGTGCCGGGAAGTCACTCCTGGGCTGGTGTTGGAGAATAAGCTTTTGCTTCCGCTGGGGATGATAAGACTTTACTGAGGACGGTCTTTTCCGTGGCTATTGGCTGAGGATAACCCAGTTATATCTTATTAAGGAAATAACTCTTTGAATAAAGCCGGACGACGCGTTCGTGTTCTGCGGGGAGTGAAAATATCTGGGTCGCATTCTTTAGCCGAACCTATGATAGACAGAGCAACCGGATCTTTTAGACAACTCCTTATTGCCCCAGTTTCAGTGGGAGGAGGCACTTGTGGGAGTACTTGACGAGTCTTCTGGTAGGCAGGTGCCGAGATGCTGGGACATACTCGTACGCTTTGATCCCTAACTTTTGCCTGGACCGCCTTTTCGGGTTTTCAGTCCACCGGGATACCCATTTTTGCCCAAGCCGCCTTCTCAGGTTTTCGACTTGCCGGGTGTACAGATTTTTTCATTTCATCCCTTATTTTTGCCTAGGTGTGTCAACCTAGCGGGTCTTTGATTGTGCGTAGTATTTTTTTTGACTATGTCCGTGCTTTCAGCATGTAGGGAGTTGCCCCTGTTAGAATTGTTTTGTCATGCCACCAGAAGATCTTCGTTTGATCGTCCAATGCCCCAAGTGACTTAGACGGAGATTTGCCCCAGGCTGGTTGGCCTTTTTGAGAGATTCTCCGAATCTTGACTTAACTGCCCCAGATGATGGATAATAGTCATGCCATGCCCCTTGATTAGAGGTACTTCTGTTCATTAGGCATTCGTCGTGCGAATTTCCTTGCTGTTCGAACAAAAAGTCATATGCAAACAAAGTTATGTTAAAAATGCAAAGCTTATGTCTGTCTTGAAGATTTTGAAAATGCATTCTTTTTCCTAAAACAAGTAAATGTTTGTAAAAACATGATGTCAACTTCGTATTTACCGTAGGCCTTCAGGAGTCAGGATACCTTTCGTAACAGTATGCTTTCGAACTAACCCCTGCTTCAGCTGGGACTTTTGAGGGTTATAACGTGGCCTGGTTCACGGTTTAAGAAACAAAGAATAAAGGCTCAAATTATTTGTACCCACCCACTCTTCGTGACGTTCTCCAAACCTAAACTCAGTTGATCGTGCGTTAGACCTTGTTTGAGTCTTTGCTTTGATGTTCCAATAATGGTTCAGATGTTGATGACTTATTTTGAATAGGCAGTCATTCCTTTTGTTGAGGGTTTGTATGACCTCTTTCTTGATTTTTGTTATCCCTTTCTTTTTTTGCCTGAACTGTTTCCTTTTTGGAATTACAGTCAGCGGGATGCCCCAGTTTCGTAAGTCTCTTTTCATAGGTTTTGACTTCTTGGGCTTTTCGTTTATGATTTTTTTTTTGATAATGACTGCCTGTCCCTATGATTGTTCGGAACCATCACTGTCTTTTGTTTTTGAAAAACTCATTTAGTGACATTCATTGTGCACTTGGATCGACTGAGAGAACTACCCTGCCCCAGGTTATGATTAAGGGTTTTGATTTTCGAAAATACAAACTCCTACTTCTTTGGCTCTGATGGGTTGACGAGGGATTATCATCCTTATAACTCCAGTGTTTAGGAATTGAAACAATGCCTGTACCTCATCAGCGGGGTCTGTTCAAAAGCATACTGTAAATCGTGGTATCGTTTTCGTCATCCTCCCTCAAGAGGCTTAGAATTATTAGTCGAACGTTGATCATCAGAAAAAAAATATGAAAATAATTTGCACATAGTGAATATGAAATAATTACTTCAAAACAGACATGTGTAATGCATTAATGAAATAACCAAGTTTGACATGAAATAAAATGTTTGAACAATTGAAAGAAAATTACAACTTGAATATTCGAATGAACAAAAACTAATCCTAGCCATGTCTTGGCAAGGGAGCAGTGATCATATTGGGAGCCTCTGGAGAGTCGAGCTGGACTTCCTTTGCGTCAATCAGATCTTGAACCCTGTTTCTCAAAGTCCAACAGTCATCTGTAGCATGCCCCGGGCTGTCGGAATGATAGGCGCAGCGAGCATTGGGATTGTACCTCGAGGGTGTCCTGTTAGGATTCTTTGGAGGGTCCATGAGGGTTACCAACTTGGTTTCCAGCAACTGTGGCAATATTTGTGACAAGGTCATGCCGAGGGGAGTAAATTGCCTCTTAGGTCTCTCTTCCCTTTGTTGATGGTGACGCTGAGGAGCACCGGCCGGTTTTGCGATAGCTAATGCGTTGACAGCACTAGATTCCCTCCTGGATGGTTTCTTTTCAGTGTTCGAGGAGTCACCATTCTGTATTTTCCCTGACTTGATGCCCGCTTCGATTCTTTCTCCGGTCAAGATTAGATCTGTAAACCCAGCAGCAGAATTCCCAATCAAGTGGTTGAAGAATGGACCAGACAGGGTCCCCAAGAACGTGTCTACCAACTCCCGATCAGTCAACGGTGGCTGCACTCTGCCAGCTAGGTCTCTCCACCTCTGAGCGTACTCTTTAAAACCTTCACTTGCGCCTAACGACATACCCTGAAGTTGGGTACGTGTGGGGGCAAGGTCGGCATTATATTGATACTGCTTGTAAAAAGCAGTGGCCAGATCCTCCCAGTTACGAATGCTGATTCCATCCAGCTGATAGAACCAATCGAGGTGAGTCCCTGAAAGACTCTCCTGGAAGAAATGGATCCAAAGGTTCTTGTCTGCTGTGTAAGGCTGGATCTTCCTTACATAAGAACGGAGGTGCATCTTGGGACAGGAAGCCCCGTCATACTTCACAAAGGCAGGTGCCTTGAACTTGTGTGGAATCACCACCCCAGTAGATAACCCCAAGTCTCCGAAATCCAGTCCAGGCACTTGCTGAACCTCCATAGCCTTTAATCTGTCTTCCAGCTGTTTGTACCGGTCTTCAGCAGGAGGGTACTGTTCGTCGTTGAAGTCTGTTTCAGTATCAGAGCCCACGGGAGTAGGGACCTCCCTTTCTTGGTGACTACCTTCCGTCACAGATGGAGGAGTCCTTTCAGCTTCAACCAAAGTGTTCCCGAGTCTGCGCCCAGTGTTAAATAGCACAGTCCTCCTCTTCTTCTTAGTCTTCTTCAGCAGCATGGTCTTCAACTCTTGTTGACCCTGAGCCAAGCCCTTGATCAGCTCCTGAAATTGGGCGTTCTGCGCCTGAAATTGGGCGTTCTGCGCCTGAAGAGCCTTGATAGATGCCTCGGTTGATGATTCAGGGTTCATAGTGCTGAAATAAACAGCGAAGAACAGTAAGCAACCTGTCAAGGGGATACCTGTAATGCAACGAGATGTATGACATGCATGCAATGATTTCAAGAATCTCGTGGGGTAAACAAGAAAATAGTTAGCATTGGAAACTGGTGGCTTGATTGAAGGTACTTCATATTGTTGAGAGTCCTTCTCCAAGGGTCAAAAGCTCACCATATCAAGTGGGTCATAGCCCCTGACAACCTGGTCTAGAGGAAAATAAATCCTCTTTGCCCCTTGCTGGAACAGTTGATTCGTCCTGACCTGCATCACAAGCCCTTGAGATCCTTGAAATGGGTTAGGATGTATGCAATGGTATGATGTCATGGTATGCATGGGGTGATGTCAGTAACCCTATTATGAGTCCTAATTAAGGACTGAAACAAACCTGCAAGAAACAAGTGTTAGATCACAAGCATGCAGATAGTCAAGTACTAAGGCACACAAGTCACACAAGAGAGAGCCCTTAGGTTTAGGCCAGCATGGGGTCTGGGTAGTACCCTCTTGAAGTTGGTGGGTTCAACCTGTCCTAATCAAAGTAACCGGGTTCTAAGGTTCCCAATATCACGGGATTGCTTTCATTGTTCATCGTTTCGATTTAGCCACTGAACTGGCGACCGAAATATTCCAGGAAAGCAACCCTCAATTGAGTGTAGTATCGAGTATCAACCAACCTCGGACTGCACCAAAGTCAGTTATCTCACTACCCTAAAGAGGCCAAGATAGTTCAATTAAGGTTCCTAAGGTCTGTTGATGCTTCATGACACCACATGGAGGCCCCGTACTCTCCTTGACTGACTCAAGGGTTACCGGTACACACCAAAGTGCCACATCAACGTAGCAGACTGTTTCAACCATGTCGGTATACCCCGCACAGTTCCCTCACAGCCTTGTTGCTACTTTCTAAAAGGGTATCCCCCAGATCCGGGTTAGGATCTATAGAACTCCCAAGACGGTCCCACAATTTTAAAGCAAGCAAATCAAGCAATTGAAAACATGAGAGTGGTCTAATCCTAAGGTACACCTCACTTTAAGTTTTTTTTTCCCCAGCAGAGTCGCCAGTTCTGTGATCGGTGGATCTGGAACTGACTGTTTTAAAGCTGGTTCGCGAAATGTCGCGGAAGCAAGAGTCGCCACCGTCTTTTATTTTCTCCAATAGGAAAGGACAAAAGCACAGAAAAATTCCTTAAAGAGATTGCTCTCGGTTCGGGAGGTAGGTTATAGAAAGGGAAGGTGTTAGCACCCTTTCTATCCATGGTTATCCATGGGCTCTTAGGTACTTGCTCAATGTGTTTTCAAAAATTGTTTGCTTGCTTTTCAATGTGGGTTTCAAAAATATTCTTTGAAAAGTTTCAGTTCAACTCGTACGTCAGAGTGTTTGAAAAGTTTGTTTTGAAAGTTTTTGAAAGTGTGTTGGTGTGAAAAGAGTTTTTGTTTTGTTTGAAATTAGAGCAAGTACCCTTGAGAACCTACCTACCCTAAGGAATTCGTCTGTGTAAATGTCCTTTGAAGTAGTGCCATCCCACCATTGAGAGGTAGGTAGCACCACCGTTGGAGGTGTTCGGGTCAATTCGAGTTTTAGGGACGTGGTGGTCACCAGAGCAACAGTAGGACACCTTAGAAGCTACCCTTATGCCATTGATCCTTTATTTTCCGAGGCAACCGTTTCGAGGCAACTGGATCATGTCATGGACATAAGGACTTACTAAAACGTCCTATACTCGACGACCACCTTTCGAAAGGCAACAATGAGGCGTACCCTAGGGGTGGTGTGTGCGAATTGTGTGTCATTTTCAGTTTATTGTTTGTCTTGTCATGCATTGGTGATCTAACGATTCGATTTTATTTTTGGGCATTCATTCTTTCATGTTATTGTTTAACAGTTAAATGTGCGGGAATTTAAAGTGCGGAAAAGATAAAAGTCCTACGCTATTACAAAGGCGGGGGTCTACAACGCCAAATTAATCCAGACCCGTTTTAAAATAAATTGCAGAAAAGAAATGTCTAATAGCTATTACATGGCTTTGGTACATATACATAATTATTTACAAAAGAAATAAATGAAACGCGCGAAAAAAAGAAAATAATCAAATGCGAGGGCGTTGAACCCTTTAAAAGAATTAAAATAATTAAGTTATCTAAAATTAAAATTAAATGAAAAATGGTATTTTTGTGTTTTTTAGATTTAAAAGAAAAAAAAGAAAAGTTAATTAAAATTAAAATCCTAGTTCTAATGTCTTTTAAGTTTATTATGAAAATATTGACTTTTAACCTAATTTAATTCTAAATTAATTTATGTGCATTAAATAAATAAATAATATTATTATTAAAAAAAAAAGAAAATAAAAAAGTTATTAAACCTAAACTCTATTTTTTTTGGATTTTAGTTATTAAAAGAATTAAAATCTAACCTAAAATGCAACCCTAGTTTAATTATGAAAAACACTAAGACTATGGCAAAAAACAAGGAAAGTCAAAAGGAAAAAGTCATTAACCTAATTCTATGTTTTTGTTTTTGATTTTTATTAAAAGGAATTAAAGTTGAAAACTTAATTAAAACTAAACATTTTACATGTTATTATTTATACAAAAAAAAACAATATTTAAAATAAAATAATTATTAAAATTTTTGACTTTTCTGATTTTTTTGAATGTTTTTTATGTTTTTGTAAGAATTAATTAAATCAGAAAATAAAATACACAAGTAAATTTAGAAATAATAGAATATAAATAAAATTAGAAAAAAGAAAAAAAGATAGAACCAGGGGGGTGTTCTGTCCCATTGTGGAGGTATTGATTTGAAAAGCCTGGCCCATTTGCCTGAATTTTGTTGACCTTTCCAATCATATGCACGCCTGTTGACTTGTCCTCATGGTATTCCCTAGCACACAACCCTTGATCTGATCATTGTGGACGCGCGTATGGTTGATTTTTGAGTGTGCATGGTGAGTATCAATGTTATGCTGCATGGGAACTCAAGTGAAAAAATAATATGAGAAATGTGTGAGACCTGGGGTTTGAACCCAGGTCATGAGAGTCCCTAGCGCGCGTCCCTGCCAGCTGAGCCACTTTGATTTCAATTAATATATAATAGTCAATAAACAATATAAAAGAAAAAGGTTAGTGCTTTTTAAAACGCGCGCAAATTCAAACTCCTCCAATCCACTTGTGCCACGCCATCATCTCTTTCATTTTCCTGAAACACAAAGAAAAAAGGCAACGGTTTTGAAACGTAGCATTAGGCAGTCTTCCAAGAAATAGCGAATAGGCCTGTGTATCTCATAAATTTGTCGCGACCATATCTTCTTCTTCGTCTCTAAACACTGAGTTCAACCATGATGGTCATGGGCCATAATTTTTCCTCTATGCAAAATCCCTAATTTAAGAAAACTGTAACCCTAGGATTCGAAAATGGTGGATTAGCGTATGATTAACAAAAATGAAATTAAACACCATGAATAGTTTGGAAACTTCGCATGGAACAAGAATATACTATTGAAATGCAATGAAGATGCTTAAAATGGAGAATACGATTTCAAATATTTTGCTGTACAGTTTGAGTTGTCACCACTGTTTCGTCGCGTTTTGATTGATGTTAGGAAGTGGAATGCCTTCAGAAATGCCTCAGGATGCTAATGGTATATGAATCAAGGCTTGAAAAATCCTCTAGTAGTGATTTCAGTTTTGCATTATATGGCCAAAATTTCAAATTGTCCAATGGCTTTTGAGCGAGCCTTTTGCTATGTTCTAGTTAGGGTTGGACTCAGTGATCATCATGGAATGGAATAGGCTTGCTATTTGACCTTAATCCATGCTTGGGAAAGAATTGGTCTTAGGGTTTCTTCCATTAACCATTTTCCTACTTTTTAGCCAAAACCTAGACCTAGTGTGCAAATGAACCCTAGCCTGATTTCTTGAGTTGGTTCATGATACATAGAAATTGTCCAAGTTCATTTGACACTATTCCATTGGTTTTTAAATTTTATTTGAATTTTCAAAGAATTAAAATGAATTAAATCATCAAAAATTAAATAAAATAAAAAAATCAATATTTGGTCTTGAAATTAACCATGGGACACGTGTGTGGCATGACAAGGATGGACCAAGTGGAAAAAATGGGGCCCTTTTGTCAAAAATTGGATTTTCAAGGATAGTTGACTTTTGCCATTTCACAAAAATTTCCCAACTTCTACAAGGCATAACTTGCTCAATTTTTAAGCTTTTCACATGTTCTTGGACATTTTGGAAAGGTCTTTGAGTCCTTTAACCAATGCCTTTGGTCCCATGTCATTTTGATTTACCAATCTCAAGTTATGGCCTTTGACTTAAAGTCCCTTTTTGTTGACTTTTGAAAATGACCTATAATGTTGAAATTGATAATTTTTTGTGAGAGCATTTCTTGGACTTGAAGTATGAAGATGAGTTGTAGGAAATGTCTTTCTCTTCAAAATGAGCTTTGGATGGAATTTTTCTGATAATCCATGTGAAAGTTATGCCCTGGTCAATTTCAGTTGACTTTTTCAGCTGTCCACATATAGCAACTTTTGCATATTTGATGATTTCTGAGCCAAATTTTGAGAATCATGATCAAGCATTGATCAAATGATGTTTGTGGCTTCAAAATGATATGTTGACCAAAAATTTGAACTTTTGACTGCCAAATGACCATTTTGCCCCTACAGTTGACTGTAGTGCAATCTAGGGTTTTGACTGTGCAATTTTGAGCTGAATGCCTTGAAACTTGATATGAGGATGCTTGACCATCTTTGTAAGCATATGAGACTTGATTGGACCTTTGAACACTTCCTTTTCTTGATCAACACACAAACCCTAGTTTTGACTGTAGGGAGGCCTTTGCATTGTGCAACTCTTGGGGAATTTTGTAGCTTGGCTTGGCAGTTTATTGGAGAATATGGGAGGGCAAATTTTGGGGTACAACAAGGTGGATAGAAAGACACTAGGACACAAGAATTCCATTCCTCTCGAGCCTTACCTCAAATGGGTTCGAGCTCGTTCTCAGAAACTTCTGATGCCTTATCCCTCTATCCTACCAGTCATCATGGAGCCTGTGGTTGAAGGAGATATTCCCTACACTATTCTCCATCCCGATATGCCTACCTCTCTCGAAGACTTGCAAAAGGGTTGGATCCAGCTGAAGGAAGAACGAGATACTTTTGAGGCTCAATTCTATGCTACTGAAAAGAGGGTCTTGGAGCTTATGAAACAGCTACAAGAAGAGCAAAGTGTGAATGCTTATCTCGCGCCAAAGAGGATGCGCTCGGTCTTTTTATCTTAGAAAGTTATTTTGTAATCCCAAGAGGCATGACGTAACCTTTCTTGTTTTATCTAATGAAAATTAACGTTTGTTCATCCTGTTGTCTACACAAATTTAAATTTCATTAATCCTTGAAATCATTTGCATAAACATATTCCATGCATCATAACATGACGGGCTTTCGCATAACAGGTTTCCTTATCTTTCTACTATTTATTTCAGCAAGATGGATCTAGAGGAGACTGTTATGGATCTCCAAGCCCATAATTCTCAGTATCAGGAAGCTCTACTAGCCAAAGAAGAAAGCTCTGCTCAAATGGGTAGAAGGTTTAAGGAAACAATCCTTCAAATCCCAATAGGAGGAGACTCATCTGAAGAGGACGAGAACCAGGTCGGTGAGGTCAAGAGTACTCAAGTTGAATGTGTTAATGATCCAGAATTTGATGATGATTATTTCAACGAGCAGTATCCACCCGCTGATATCAAATACAAGCAGTTAGAAGACAAATTGAAAGCTGTTGAAATCCAAGTCGTCCCCGGTTTAGATTTCGACGATTTGGGTTTGATCTCTCGGGTAGTCATTCCCCACAAATTCAAAGTACTAATCTTTTCCAAGTACGATGGGTTTTCTTGTCCAAAACTCTATTTGAAGTCTTATATGCGCAAGATACAGCCGCACACTGCCGATGAGAAGCTATGGGTTCAATTTTTCCAAGAGAGTTTGGCTGGAACATAAATTGAATGGTTTTATCAGTTAGATGGTTCTCGTATCAATACTTGGGATGATCTAGCTACTGCCTTCTACCATCAGTATCAATACAACGCCGACTTGGCGCCAACAAGGGTTCAATTGCAACATATGACCATGGGAAAGAATGAAGGATTTAAGGAATATGCGCAAAAGTGGAGAGACCTTGCTAGTAGGGTGCAACCTCCCTTGACTGATAGGGAACACATCGACATGTTCATGGGTACCTTATCTGGTCCTTTCTTTAATTTGTTGGTAGGATGTTCTTCTTCTGGTTTCACCGAATTAATATTAATCGGTGAAAGAGTTAAGAGTGGCATCAAAAGTGGGAAGATCTCTGTGGCATCTACCTCCACCGCCAATTCTATCAAGAAACCTTTTGCTGCAAAGAAGGAAGTTAATGTTGTGTATGGGGAAAGGACCCATACCAAGAAGAATGATCATTCATCTATCAACGCTGTCTGAATCTCCAATCCAACTCCTACTCCAAGACCATCTGCAAATCATCAACGTTTTGAAACTCCAAGAAGACAATTTATAAGGTTAGGCATGTCATTGTCTCAAGCCCTTCAACATTTTCTTAAGACTAATTTAGTGACATTGCGCGATCCTCCCGCCAACCCTGACACCTCGTCACCAAAGTATAACCCGAATGCTAAGTGTGCTTACCATTCAAATAGCCCTGGGCACGAGACTGACCAGTGCTGGGCCTTGAAGAACAAAATCCAGGATTTAATTGACAATAAGACTATTGAATTTGATCCACCTCCAACGCCGAATGTGATTACCGCTCCAATGCTGAAGCATGACAAAGGTGTTAATGTTGTCGAAGATACAATTTTTATTGCCTCTGTTGAAGAATTGACTACTCCGCTGAATATAATCAAGAACAATCTATTGAAAGCCGAAATCTTCCCTGTCTATGAAAAAGATTGTGTGTGTTGTATAAAACAATACAATGGTTGTGAAAGGATGAAGAAAGGCGTACAACGCCTGATGGATAGCCACGAAATTCTGTTTGAAAAGACTCCGCCTGTCAAGAGTGTGATTAACAAATGTGAAGACCTCTCTATTATTACCATCTCCAACAAGCCTATTAGGATTACCTCCAAAGGTCCTATTAGGATTTCAAATGAACCCACTGTTGCTCCCTTAATCATTACCAATACCGGACCGATTCCCTATTCTTCAAGTAAAGCGGTACCATGGAATTACGGTGCTGAAGTGTTCTATCATGGGATTAAAAAAGATGGCTGGATTGGAGAAGAAAAAATTGACAATGTTGGGAACATAGCTGGCTCAAGCAAAGTGACTAGAACTGGGAACATATTTTCACCCAATATCTCACCTCCAGTAGTTACAAAGACGCCTATCTGCATTACCGCTGCCAAGCCAAATACCGATACCAGAGGGAAGGGGAAGTTTGTTGAGCCTGATGTGATTGAGGTACCCTCCAAAGACGTAGCTGATGAAGAACCCTCTACCCGTGAAATGGGCGAGATTTTAAAGATCATAAAAAGAAGCGACTTCAAAATTGTAGAACAATTGGGGAAAACCCCCTCTAAGATTTCAATGTTGTCATTGTTGCTTTGCTCTGATGCCCATGCTCGGACATTAATCAAGTTCCTGAAAAAGGCTCATGTCCCCCATGAAACAACAACAGATCAATTTGAGAATTGCGTGGCTAGCCTGACAGCTGATAATGGCTTAGGATTTTCAGATGCTGAATTAACACCCCTCGGGAAAAATCACAATAAAGCATTACATGTGTCAATCGAGTGCAAAAGGACCACCTTAGCACATGTGCTAGTAGAAATTAGTTCTTCTCTGAACGTATTACCCAAAGGGGCGTTATACCGTCTCGACTGTGAGGATTTGGTATTGAAGCCAAGCGACATCGTTGTAAGAGCATTTGACGGATCAAAGAGGACTGTTCATGGGGAGGTAGATCTTTCGATCAAAGTGGGTTCCTAAACCTTCAACTCCACCTTCTATATTATGGATATTCATCCTGCCTATTCCTGTCTGTTAGGTCTCCCTTGGATCCATAAAGTCGGGGTAGTAACCTCAACCCTCCACAAGAAACTCAAATATCCAGTCAAGGGTAGAATAGTCACTGTCTGCGGAGAAGAAGAGTTTATGGTCGGCCACCTTAACTCTTTCAATTATGTAGAGATGGATGGGGAATTCATTGAAACCCCGTGTCAAGCCTTTGAGGTCATACCACCGATGATTGCTGCTACTAAATGTTCTTCCGTTGAGTCTAAAGCTGTTAAGGCCACACCAAAGATGGTTTCGGTCAAGGATGCCTGTGCGACAATTGAAGAAGGAAACTGCGAAACTTGGGGGAAACTCCTCGATATCCCGTTTAAAGCAGACAAGTTCGGTCTAGGCTTCACCGTTAGAGCTCAAAAGGAAGTAAGGCATGCTCGTGTTGGAAAGCCACCTCTCTGCATTGGAAGCCATGAAGTCAATACCGTGGATGATTCTGAAGAAGAAGATACATTTGAAGAGTGGGTGTACCCAACTACAATGGAGTTGAAGAATTGGCATACAAAGGACTTTGTGCTTGTATCCTTCATTGAGGAGTAATCTACTTTTTATTGCTTTTCTTTCAATTCAAGAACTAGTTGTCTGTAATATTCAAACAATGACTTTTAAGCCATGTGCCTGGCCCGGGGCATTTTGGTCCATTTGTCAAGGGTTTTATTTATATTCATCTAATCATATGATCATTCAGTATATTGGACTCTTTTGCATTCAAATATTTGTGTTCATTGTTTTTCCTTTCTTTCAAATACATTTTCAAAATTAGCCATGTATCTTACATGCACACATACACACACATACACACTTTTGCAGGTCCACATCCACTCTGGATCCTATTGCTAATGACTCTATTATTGCCGACTATGACTTTGAATGTCCTATCAACCAAGCCGAAGACAGAGGCGAGGAAGATTGTGACATACCGAGAGAACTAGCCAGACTTCTATTACAAGATGAAAAAGCTATTCAACTGCATGAAGAGTCAGTTGAAGTTATCAACCTGAGTATTGAGTCAGATAAGAAGGAAATCAGGATCAACGCTAATTTGGAAAGCAGTGTTAAGAGAAGGTTGGTTCAGATGTTGCATGATTATGTGGAAGTATTTTCTTGGTCTTATGAAGATATGCCTGGGTTGGATACCGACATCGTAGTTCATCGTCTTCCGACAAGAGAGGACTGCCCTCCTGTTAAACAAAAGGTTCGTCGCATGAGGCCTGATATGTATGAAAAGATCAAAGCTCAGGTGATGAAACAATTTGATGCGGGGTTCCTAGCTGTGACATCCTATCCTCAATGGGTTGCCAATGTGGTGCTAGTACCAAAGAAAGACGGGAAAGTTCGCATGTGCATAGACTATAGGGATCTGAATAGGGCAAGCCCCAAGGATGACTTCCCTTTATCACACATTAACGTCTTAGTTGATAATACTGCTCAGCATAAAGTCTTCTCATTCATGGATGGCTTCTCAGGATATAATCAAATAAGGATGGCTCCCGAAGATATGGAAAAGACTACTTTCGTTACGCAATGGGGCACCTTCTGCTACAAGGTCATGTCGTACGGATTAAAGAATGCAGGGGAAACATATCAAAGAGCTATGGTAGCTTTATTTCATGACATGATTCATCATGAGATAGAGGTATATGTGGATGATATGATTGCCAGATCAAAAACCAAAGAAGAACATCTCGATCATCTGCACAAATTATTCGAGAGGCTGAAGAAGTACAAGCTGAGGTTAAATCCTAACAAGTGCACGTTTGGAGTACGATTTGGAAAGCTTCTAGGTTTTGTCGTCAGCAAAAAAGGCATTGAAGTTGATCCTTCAAGGTAAAGGCCATCCAAGAAATGCTAGTCCCTCATTCTGAAAAAGAAATCAGAGGATTCTTGGGTCGTCTCAATTACATTTCCCGTTTCATATCTCAATTGACTGCTACTTGTGAGCCACTCTTACATTTTCTGTTTCTTATTTATCTTATTTTTGCCTTTAATAACCAAAAACACAAAAAAAAAATTCATATTCACATGTTTTATTTCATTTCTTTTAGAACAAAAAGATTAAAAATATTTTCTTAAGAAAATTAATTTCCTAACAAAAACAAAACAAGTCCCTTTTACATTTCTTGCATATTATTTCAATATGGCTGTAATAGATAATTAGGACTTTAATTTCTTGCAATCCCCATTCATAAATTTATACCCCCATCCCCTAAAGCTTTGTAATAGCTTAGTATTTTTATTTTCCGCAATTTAATCCTTTATGTACCAATTGCTAGTAATTAGGATTTGTATGGAAAGACTAAAACCAATCAATTAGCAAACCCTAATCAAAGATAAATCAAGCATGAAAAAGATACACTTGTACACTTTAAACCTCTAGGGTTAACTCCACTTGTTACCTTGAGAAATAAATGGTCATGATACGCATGTAAGATATCTTAGCAAAAACAAGCGAAATACAAGATCATAGTCTCTCGATGACGCTATCTATGTTTCCTTTCAAAATGATCTTAGTCCCTAAAGAAAATGCTAAGATATCTTGCAACATTGTTAATCATGGTTTTATGATGATCCACGCCCGTCCCTTTTACATCCAAAAATAAGGTTATTTACCAAATCAATGGTAAGATAAGAATGTCAAATGAAAGAGGAAATAAACATGAAAGACTTTTGAGTAGGTAGAATGTTCCTAGTTACTTTATCAATTTCAAAACAAAACATCCTTTCAATTTTCAAAAACAAACACCTACACTTTCCAAACACCTTTCAAAACTTGAAAACATTTTTCAAAAGATCAACACTTTTGTATACATTCTTACGAACGAGAATCATTACAAAGTTCGCCTAAACGATGGCGGCTTTTCAAAAATACTTTCAAAACCACACAAAGCACAATTTTAAACAAAAGAAAGTGATCTAGAAAGTAACTAAGAGCCCATGGAAAACCATGGATGAAAAGGGTGCTAATACCTTCCCTTTTTATAATCTAACCCCCGAACTCAAGTAACAATCTCAAAGGTCTTTCATGTGCTTTTTCACCTTTCCTTTTGGATAAAAGAAAAGTCGGTGGCGACTCTTGCTAACCGCAACATTTGCGATCAAATGCAAAACACCCAACTCAGTTCTCCCACCGTACCACACACATCTTCATTGAGGAGAAAATTGTCTGCCAACCTTCTCAATGTCTTTCTATCTTTGTTTGATGCACCAGCCAGGTATTACTGAGTCTAGAGAAAATGATTGATATCATAATACCAAGGTTTTTTGTTTGACATTCCCTCTGTTGCAAACACATGAGCTGGTTTATCCAAGTGTCGCACTGTGATGCGAGGCACATTGTTCCAAGTATTTACTTGATGCATTAAGCCAGAGTGGCTAAAGCATCCACCATTTGATTTACATCTCTAGGAATATGACGAAATTCAACTTTATTGAAGTATGGTAATAATCTTCTAGCATAGTTTTTGTAGAAAATCAAGCCAATGTGATGAGTATCCCATTCTCCTCTAATCTGATTTATTACCAAAGCTAAATCGCCATATACATATAAAACTTTGATTCTGAGATCTATAGCCTCTTCGAGACCTAGAATGCAAGCATCATCAAATGTCAATATTTCAGTAAAAGGGATATGCGACCCATGAGGAGTGATAATCACGACACCAAATCCTTTCCCATAACCATTTACAGCTCCATCAAACACCATACCCCATCGGGATTCAGGATCAGGACCTTCACCAGGCAAAGGTTCATCACAATCTTTTATCTTCAAAAACATCAGATCCTTATCAAGGAAATCATATTTAACAAACTGATAATCATCAACTGGTTGGTGAGCAAGATAGTCTGCAAACACACTACTTTTTATAGCCTTTTAAGTACGGTATTCAATATCATATTCAGACAACATCTTCTAACGTGCAATATTTCTAGTAAGAGCAGGATTTTCAAAAATATACTAAATCAGATCCATTTTGGAAATCAACCAAGTAGTATGATTCAACATATATTGCCGCAACCGTTTTGCTGCCCAGGCCAGAGCACAACATGTTTTTTCCAGCATAGAATGTTGTGACTCACAGTTAGTAAACTTGCTGAGATAATAAATGGCATATTCCTTTCTCCCATTTCATCTTGTTGTTCCAAAATACAGCCCATAGGATTATCTAACACAATCAGATACATAATTAATGGTCTTCCTTCAACAGGATGGAGCAAGATAGGAGGCTCAAGCAAATACTCTTTAATGCTTTCAAATTCCCTTTGGCAATCATCTGTCCACACAAAACCTTAATCTTTCTTTAACAACTTAAAGATCGGTTCACATGTTGTAGTCATATGGGAAATAAATCTGGAAATGTAATTCAACGCCCAAGGAAGCCTCTAACTTTCTTTTCAGTCCTTGGTTCAGCCATTTCTTTAATTGCCTTAACTTTTTTAGGACCAACTTCAATTCCTTTTTGGATGACAATGAAACCTAACAATTTTCCTGATCGGGCACCAAAGGTGCATTTATTTAGATTCAAGCGGAGACGATACTTCCTCAAATGCTGAAACAATTCCAATAGATCTTCTATATGCCCTTCTTCAATATAGGATTTGGAAATCATATCATCAACATATACCTCAATTTCCTTGTGCATCAGATCATGGAATAGGGTTGTTATAGCCCTCTGGTACGTTGCACTAGTGTTCTTCAACCCGAAGGGCATCACTCTGTAACAAAATGTTCCCCAAGGTATGATAAACGTTGTTTTTTCCATGTCATCGGGAGCCATTCTGATTTGATTATATTCTAAAAATTCATCCATGAATGAGAATACTTTTAATTTTGTTGTACTATCAACCAACATATCAATATGTGGCAATGGAAAGTCATCTTTTGGACTAGCTTTGTTTAAATCTCTATCATAAACGCACATGCGAACTTTTCCGTCTTTCTTTGGTACTGGGATAATATTGGAAATCCACTGAGGGTACACTGATGTCACAAGAAAACCGGCATTAATTTTCTTTAAAAATTCTTCTTTAATTTTTACTGCCATATCAGGGTGAGTTCTTCACAATTTCTGCTTGATTGGTGGGCATTCTGGATTTAGCGACAAATGATGTTCCACAATATCAGTATCCAATCTCGTCATGTCTTGGTAAGACCAAGCAAAGATATCCACATACTCTTTCAACAACTCAATCAACCTGCTCTTTACATCAGAATGAAGCAATGCTCCAATCTTGACTTCTTTTGGATCTTCCTCTGAACCCAAATAAATCGTCTCCAACCGCTCTTTATATGGCTGAACGGTACTTTCCTCACGCTCAAGCAACCATGAAACCTCTTCTGGGATTTCATCATATTCTTCTTCTTCGGCCACATACATAGGGTATTCAAAGTTGGGAGAGGGTGCAGTATCATTGTACTCAACGGGTTTTTTAATTAATTTGCACATATGATTTAAGATTGATTTTAGAAACTAACACATATAACAAGTGATTATGCATACTTAATTACAATTATTATTTTTTTGAAAGGAATTTTCTGATTACCATTTTCCAAGAAAAATCAAAGAAAAAGACACAATTTTGGGAATCAGAGACAACTTTTATTATTGACTTTAAAGATCAAAACAAACAGATATGCCCATACAATATCAATACTTTCACCTTGGGCAGAGTGAAATATTTTTGAAAAGATTAAAAAAAACAAATTACTTTGAAATATGAATACAAGAGGGAACATCAATAGTGATCCAATTTTGGACTCTGGCTCCATGTGTCATGTAGTTCAGCATCTCTTGCTCTGATTCACCTTCCAGAATAGCATTGATCCTAGGAACAATTGTATGAAGGTAACCGCCGCTATGAAATATGTCTTGATATTTTCCCAAAGAAGACTTCGGCTTCATAACCTCACCTTTATTACAATTCACAAAGAATCCCAAACTAGCTATATTCTTATTCACAGGTGGATCACAATCTGCCCCCACACCTTGCTAGGGCCATTATGCACAACCTGTTGAGCATCTTTAAATGAGGCTATATAATCCTTATTTTTCCTCACATTATCAATGGATAAATCTTGGAGCTGAGTTCTAACAACATCTTCATTCGCTTCCACAACTCTGAAAGAGGATAAATGAGATATTAACAAATCTTGCTCTCCATTTATGATGACCACCTTTCCCTCGTGAACAAATTTCAACTTCTCGTGCAAATTTGAAGTAACAGCCCCTGCCTCGTGGATCCAAGGTCGCCCCAGTAAACAATTATAAGCGAGAACAATATCCATAACCTGGAAAGAAATCTGAAATAGGTGCGGGCCTATATGAATAGGAAAATCCACTTATTTGATGACAAACTTCCTCGATCCATCAAACGCTTTCACACTTATGACACTCGGGCGCATGGGAATTCCTTGGTACTTCAGCTTCATAAGTGTGCTCCTCGCTATGACATTTAAAGCGGACCCATTATCAATCAGCATGTTGGATAATGAGTCATTCTTACAATTCATGGAGATATGGAGAGCTAGGTTGTGATTCCTTCCTTCATCGGGCAATTCATCATCATAGAAGCTCAGGTTATTATAGGATGTAATATTCCCTACAACACTACTAAATTGGTCCAGAGACATATCACTTTACAAGAAAGCTTAATCCAATACTCTCATCAAAGATTCACTGTGTGCATAAGAGTTCATTATTAGGGCTAGAATAGATATCTTAGATGGAGTCTGCAACAATTGATCTACGATCCTGTAGTCACTCATCTTGATAATCTTCAACAGGTCATCCACATCTTTTTCCAAAGTAGCACCATTAGATTCTCCCACTTCTTTCTTAGGTTCATTACTTTCAACAACCTTTTATCAGCATTAACATTCCCTCGAATGACAGGTGCAAAAACACGGCCACTGCGGGTTACTCGGATGGCTTCAGCAATATTCTTGACATCAAACAAATACTACATGTGAATTTTCACTCCATCCTCCAAGGTTGTCGCATTGTATTTATATGGCACGGCATTGTTTGATTCGTAAGGAACAGGACCCGGAAAGCAAATCACTATTGGAGCAACAGCTGGCTTGCTATGGTGCTCAATCTCTATAGGGGTTGGAACACCAAAACAAGGCACAATAACATTCACCCCTTCGTCAGAATACTTAGACATCATAGAATCATTGTTGTAGAACATATCTTCATCGGAAGAAAAGAAATCATATGCAGAAGCATACTCATCATCTAACACAGTCTCGGCTGAGCAATCTTCAATCACGTTAATCCCATGGTAATCATCTTTATTGCTTGAAACCTTGATATTACCATTGTCCAATAATAACTGAACACCCTCTCTCACAATGGAACAACCCCGAGATTCTCTGCAGCAAATCTGGAAAGACCCATATTGGTGTTTTTCTTGACCATCCATGTGATAGAAGGTAGCATGTAATTGCACCAAATCATCATTCATATGATTCACATAAATTCAAAATTTTCCAGGACATCCGTAGACCATATTCAAATCTTATTCATACTCTGCCCAAGGCCTAATTATATGAATGAGGCCTTCGTCCATCATTTCCTGAAGATCAGCTTTTCTCTTATCACATCCCTGGATATCTGTACTACAAATACTACAACCAGCATAGTCATGCGTATAGTAGTTGAATTCATAGAGGTTAGCACACATCTTCACCAGATCCCCTCTAACTAGGTTGATATCAAAAATTCGGAAGTCCCCAGGACAACCAACAACAATGTTTACAGCATTTTCCCCTCCGTGCTTAGGCAAAGGATTATATTTCACGTTAGGGCCAACATCTTTAAAGGATAGGAAGCCATATCTCACCATCTTTTTTACTTCATATTTCAAAGGATAGTAGTTCTCGATGATGTGCCCTGGGGCTCCTTGATGAAAAGCGCATGTCTGGTCTTCCTTTTAATACCAGGATAAAGGTGAAGGTATAGAAGGGGGAGGCGTGGTCTGAACCAACTTCTTCTGAATTAACGCCGGTAATAACTCTGCATAGCTTATTGGAATAGATTCAAAAGCCTCTCTCTTTTGACTTTGCCCTTGACTTCCCTGAGGTGATGGTCTCTGATAGGCAACTGTGGTTGGAGTTACATTGACAACTGGAGTCACAGAAGCAACCTGTTGCTGGTACCAATGATGTCTTCTAGGTGGCCTTATCTTCCTTTCCCCAATAACAACATTCATTTCACTTTCTTTTTTTCGAGAGAACCCGTATGACGATAAAATCTAAAATCCTAAGAAGTCAAAGCTGATGAAGATATCTCCACACACTGATGCTTTCCTAGGAGTCTTGTAATTTGAGCCTTCAACTGCTTTTTCTCTTATACATATCTGTTGGTGACCTCTTTCCAATCACCAGAGTCAGGAAGTGAGAAACTAGGTCCTGGCCGAGCTCTAGAATAAAATAAGTCATATTTCCTCTCCATTATCTCTACAACATAACTCTCAAGAATCTTGATTAAGTCATCATTCTCTTTCAAGTATTCTCAGTAGGATATCTCTAAAATCTGACACTTGTTCTAAAAGGGGAAGAGTGGTCTTTAAAAACATATCAGGAATGGGTTCTTCATGGGAATATGGCATCTTCAACTGAATTTCCCTTGCATGTACCCATTGGAGATAAGGCTCCAAAGAAACAGCTCCTCTAGGTCCCAAGTCCTTTCTACTTTTTCTGTGAATATGGCGCCAAGCCTTTGCAATATCATCCTTAGCTTCCTTATGATCCTCTTCCTCTTTGATAAAGAAACCACTTAGATGAATACTATTTGGCTTATCTCTCATCGGATATCCAAGTTTTCGTCATGAAAGAACGGGATTGTAGTTAATTCCTCCCTTTGTACCAAGAAGATGTACATTGGGGAAACTACCATAACTATAGACAATCTCCATATCATAGTAAGTTTGGTGATATCAAACAATGTAGGAATGAGTGAAGGCCATAATCTTCGGAGCCCAACAAGGTTCCTACTTGATATCCCAGAAGGCATCGGACCGAGGTAAGTGAGAAATAAACCACTGATACAACAAAGGCGTGCAACAAATGATCATCCCTCCATGATAAGAATCTCGAAGATGAATGGAGTAATAAGTATCTCCTAATAATGTAGGGACTGGATTCCCAATCAAAAATATCTTGATGGAATTGATATCCACAAATTTTCGACATTAGGAAATAAGAACAACCCATAGGCAAGTAGAGAAAAGATGGCCTCAAAAGCAATTGTACTCTTCATCCTAGAAAAGGAGCGAGCTTTCTCAACTAAAAACTGAGCGGGTAATCCTTTGATTCCTACCTTGGTAGTCATGTGGGCCTCAATCTCAGACTTCCCCAAATGAATCACAGCAGCAATCTCATGAGACTTAGGCTCTCCCTCCAAACCGGTGAAAGGAACACGATCTCTAACAAGTAAACCTAGTAGGTAAGAATACTCCTCCAATGTAGGCATCATCTGATAATCAAGGAAAGTGAAACATCGACACATCAGATCATAAAATTGGAACAAATTCGAAGAATACCCTCTTTTATCCTGAGCTTCATAAGTGACACGATGGATTGATATTTCTTCTGAAAATATGTAGAACTCTCGATCTCAGGAATCAGACTCATCAATTCATCTATCTTAGGATCCTTGAAATTGTACTTCCGAGTATTTATTTTTCCAGAATCCATGGTCAAAAGTACCTGAGATATTCGCAAAAGGTCAACTTTAGGTCCCTTGAAACAAAAATTTGAAAGGATGCTCATGGGTGCATGAATGCATGACGCAATAATCACACACAAGATCACAAACATGGGGATTCATAGGTTCGACATCACGAGCATGAGGTCAAAGGTACTACCTACAAGGTATGGTCTAATAGTTTATCATCTTCCGAACAAGGTTCTAACAGGTTCTCAGAGTCTACATCCTTCCTTCGGATATTACCAACGTCCTGATTGACTCGGTAATTAGTAATATTCTCATGAAAAACTCGTCTGAGTGTATTATCGCGTGACAACCATTTCTAGATTACTTTGTCATAGCTTCCGCACTACACCTAAAAGGCCAGGATGGATTAAAGGTTCTACAGTCCTCAGCTTCAGTAGGCTCCCAGGTGGAATACAACACGTATTCCCGATTACTCGGTCAATGACACTACAGTTAAAGGGGCCTCCACTGAATGGGGGATCTCATTCCTCCTTTTTTGGGATTACTCCCTCAAAGTTAACATGACTATACCGCCCGTCCTATCTTAATTTTTCCCAAGTCCGGGTAGAGGACTTATGAGAATTCACCAAGCACCCTGAAAACCAGGAAAATCTAGACAAACATATATACAACACATAATATACAAAAAATAATAGCACATACACAAACAAACAAAGATAGACTCAACACACTTAGGGATGGACCTGCATTTGGTCAGTTTGTCCCTAGCAGAGTCTCCATTTTTTCTGTAGCGGTAAAAATGTTGAGACTAAGCCATTGGATTGACTTGACTCGCACAGATCAAAATAAAAATCGCCAATGCACTTTATTGTTTCCAAAGGAATGGGAAAAGAGTGAATAACCCAAAAAGAGGTGGAGAGAATCTAAGTTCGGGGGTTGGTTATGCAAAGGAAAGGTATTTGTACCCTAAACATCTACGGTACTCCGCAGGAACCTCTTTGAAATTTTTTGTATTTTGGCTATCAGAGTTCTATACAAAAATAAATTGTGGGATGAGAACAGAAGTATTTTTTAAAATTTTTGCACCCGCCGCGGTTGTGAACCTTAGTTCCAACGTACCATCTTCCGTGCAATAGGGGATCAGGGTACTCGTATTTCACCTTTTGAAATTTTAAAACACAAGTGTGTTGGTTAATTTTAAGAGTCGAGACATCATCGTCTTATCTGAGTGGAAGAACATACTTACCACCCATGATTATGAGAAAGGAGAATTTGCATCATCTCAAAGTGGAGGATATAGCTTGGATTTCAAAATTAACAAAGCTTCACTCAACACCCAAGTGGAAAATATCTCACTTTACTATATATCATAGAAGTATAATAGTTCTCATCACTACAAGGATTGACAAGAGTCTAACCTTTTAAGAAAATTTTAAAATAAAAAGACAAAATGGAAAAAATTGTTTGAATGAGATTGATTGAATTTTAGTCTTCTCACAAAAAATGTCAAGGTATTATTAAGTTGATTAAGAAATTATTTTGAAAATGCATGGATCTAAGTCCAAGTTTTCTGTGAAAGTGGTTCAAGTTTAAAAACAAGAAGAGTTTTCAAAAGGAGTGAGAAGATTTTTGAAATTAAAGGGGATAGGAGGAAATGAATGGGCTATCCTAAAGCATAAGGTAAAAGCTAGGGAAAAGAACTGTCTAACCAACAAGAAGTCAACACTTGACACAATGAGTCAATGTAGAATTCTCATCCTTTGGATTGAAACCACAAAAGCAAAGTTATTAAACTTCTTAAGAAAACCAAGCTTCAAATGCATTAAGTCTTCAAAAAATTGGGCAGAGTAACGGCTGTATACAGATGAGTTGTCGATCACATACAAAGCACATAATCAGAATAACCTGCACACAAAGAAAACAAACAACCCAATGTCTCAGGGTGAACCCCAAGAACTCCAGACAAAACAACAATAGAAGTCACCAAGGTCTTAAAGTAGGCCAAGGTCTCTAATCCTAAGTCTAAGAAGTCCATAACTCCAAATTTCCAAGGATAGTAACCAAATAGTCCAAGTAACCTTAAAGTTTTTTATTATTTAAGTTTGTTATTAGGTATCTTCAAAAAGAAAATGAAAAGCTAAAGTGAGCAAAGTAAAAATGACATAAAAATAAATGCTCAAGTGAGAAAATATGAAAATAGCATGAAATGTAAATTCTAAAATAAATGGTGCATAAAAGTAAAGGCATAAAGTAAAAGCATAAAAGTAAAAGTCAATTGTTAATGAGTTAGAAATTATATGTTAGTTGAATGACCATCTTGAATCTTGCATTTGAAAACTCATTAGAAGATTGATAATATCAAAGTCTCTCAACAACAAGTTTCATTTGCTTTTTGTTAAGTATATCATTCATTTCAAATTCTCCAGGAAACAACAAATGATCAATGATGTTTAAATGATTCACTTAGACCAAATTCTATGAAAGTCCATTAGAGGATTGATAAGATCAACGCCTCCTAACAATGAACCTCAAGGTTATTGGATCAAAGCTTTCAAATTAAACATACTTGGGCTTGCAAACATAGGTTTGGGCCATAAATGATCATTTCTCGAGGCCAGTCAAGCAATCGTAAGTGGACTTATATAGAAATCACACCTATTTTGAGGTTGGTCAATAGAAATATATGTGTCATATGGTTGGAGAGATGATATGTAGATCATCCTCAAACAACATGTAGCACATGTAAGATAAGGATAAGATGAAGAGGAAGGGGAAGTATTTGAACCAAAGATTTTGATCAAACTATCATTAAAATCATGCATCCATTTTGGTGGAGTTAAACTCAACACCCAAGATCCAATGATGTTAATCAAGTTCATGATCAACAATCACATAGTTAGAATATATTAAAAAATAAATTTCATTTAATGAACAAAATAAAAAGAAAAAATGATTTTTAAAGTGTTTTTTAATGGAAATAAAAGGACCAATAGCAAACTATATTCAAAGTATCAAAGAAAAATTAAAAGAGACTATAGAAAAGTCAGAAATGATCTAAAATATGTTTATAAACTTTTTTGGTAATTTTTTAAACAGAAAAAATATTTTTAAATTAATTAAAATCATTCAAATAAATGGAAAAAGGATAAAAAATAGTAGAAGTCAAAATAAAATTCTAGAAAAATTTCAAAAAGTCACAAATAAGGAAAACGGTTTTTATAAAAAAAATTAAAATTTAAAAATATCAAAAAGTATTTTTAAATAATTAGAAACAAGTCAAAATATTGGAAAATTATAAAAAAAATATCAAATCTGAAAATAAAATCATAAAAAAAATAAAAATCAGAAAGAGAATATTTGAAAATATTTTTATGAATTTTTTCATAATTTTTGAGTCAGAAATGAATTTTCTATGAGTTTTTAAAAGTTTAAAACAATTAAAACAAAAAAAAAATCAGAAAATAAAATTACAAAACAAAAAATATGGACCATCTGATCATTGTCAAAACGCATTAGTAAATAGATCCAATGGATCTGGCGTGTTGTGTATGTCATGGACTTTATTAAATGTCACACTTGAACATTTTTTATTAAATAAAAATAGCTTAAAATGTGGCATGTTGGATGGAGTCTGACTCACTAAAGTAATGAGATACCAAGGGCTCATAACAAGTGTGCATGGTAAAGTGAAACACCAAATATATTTCAAAAAAATAACGTGGCTAAATGTCATTGGTTGAAGACGTACATGTCGTCGTCTTCAACCTCCAACCAACGTCAAATTGAATTCCACAAACTATAAAATTTGCAAACTAGATCGGTACCATTAGATTCGTCTCTTCAAGACAATTCTAATGGTATCATCGCGCCAAATTTATATAAACTGAACAAGGCTTTAATTGAGAAAAAGCATAAATAATAGCGAGCACGAAATTCTGGAATATCTCACTCAAAACTCAATGAAATTGCAAATTTTAAAAAGCATGAGAATCAAAAGGATGCAGAGAGTAGATTAGTCTTTTATTTGGATTGATTTGACCAAGAAATCTACCTGAACAAAGTGGAAAAAATTGGCTCTGAAACTGGACTTTTATAGATCGATATAGGTCACAATTCTTGAAGGCAAGAATATTGTTAGCTTCAGAGAAGTTCAATGAAGCTAACTAAATGGAGCTTTTGGTGTTTTGGAGTGAGAATGCAAGGAATCATAAATTCAAATTCAGAGTTTGTGTGGGATCTGAACAGGGGTAAATTGGCTATCAAAATCTTGTGAAAATAGGTGGAGTATGCATCTTATTTATAAGAGAGGATGAGAAAATGCTTAAGCGTGTGAATGAGAGTGTAATTGAGTGAATTCGTGTGAACCTGAAGCATGAGAAATGTGTGATTTGTTTAGCATCAAAACTCAGCCAAATCTTGTGTTTTATGATGCTAAATTCTTTTGGAATGTTTCTAAACATGATTAGAAGCAAAAACGCGTGTAAACTATGTTTAGAGGTCACAAAATGGATTTCAAATTCTGACTTGGAAGGAAAACTCAACTTCAAGTAGCTGACTTTGAATTCATGGTGTGCACGATTTAGGGAACCTTAGGACTCGATTCTTGATGAATTTTAAATATAAGGTAACCATCTTTGAAATGTGCCAAGAATTATAGCAAATGGATGCTTGAGCTAAGAGTTGTGATGAGTCAAAGTTGAGAAAAAGATGCTGACTTTTTGTACTTTGAAAAATTCTAAGTTTTTCTTCAAAAGTGACTTATAATGTTTTGAGTTCAAAAAAGGCCTTCTTCCAAAATTGAGCTTTGATCATTGATTCTATCTTGAAGTAGACTTCCTAAAGAGAATTTTGAGACTTGAATCACTCAAAAATACGAAGTATTGAAAAGGTTATGGCCTTGTGAAGTTGGTGAAAATTCATGAGGTGACTTAGAATCTTTTGAATTCTTAGGCAATCTTCCACTCATTTTCAAGCTTTGCACATAAAAGAAGAGTTGAAGTTCACATCCTTAAGATCAATATGGAAAAGGAATGAGCTAAATGAGATACAAATTGACCATGTTATGATCTTTTGAAGTCACATAAGGAAATTTGATGGCCTATCTAGAGGATTTGTAATCTTTCTTCATCATTAGGCATCTTCCAGGCAAAATTTTCTTGAAACTCTTGAAGTGATTAGTTCATAACCCTTTAAAGAGAAGCATGTCTTTGTAATCACTCAAAACTCTCAAAATATGAACAAGATATAACCCTTAGAAGTTCAAACCCCTAGCTACTCAAGCACCAAAATAACTTGGAAACCCCTTTCAATTTTGACAAACTTTCTTGCACAACTAGTTTTTCCTTGTGAATAGAAGTTGTTGTGGATGACAATAAGAACTCATAGAAATAATAAACACTTCCAAATATTAATAATTTAGATAGTTTTGCACTTGTGATCAAGGAATCAAAAACTTGTCCAATTAGGTTAAACTTCTTCAATCAATCCTTGCATCTTTTGACTTCCTTTGACAAAATGAGGCATGGTGAATCATAGTATACCTTGTCATAATAATACTTTAAAGCATCTTCAATGATGAAACTTGAATCTTAATGAAGTTTTGTTGAAGAAGGCATGGAAATAAACTCATGAACCTATAAATCAACCTGATGAAATATGGTGTGCCCTCACCTATATTATCATCACTTAGAGCAAACATTCAATGTATTTTTTAGTTAAAAAGTTAATCAATACCAAACATATATAATCACAATATACAAATCAAGGTGCTTGGTGATTCCTCATGAGCAAACCTAAAGGTAGGGAGAAGAGCCAAACCCTAGTGTGATCTTGTGTGATTGAGTTAACATGATATGATAGAGGAATATTAGGGGCAAAAATTGGGGTACAGCACACCCAGAAGCCTACTGTCATCTTCGACTGACTCAAGCAACATCGATATAAACCAAAGTCTTACACTAATGTAACCATCACTTCAACCATATCGGTTTATGATGTACAGTTTCCATGATCTATTTCTACTTACCTAAGGCATCCCTAGATCCGAGTGTAGGATATTTACAAGTAATAAAACCCAAGCAACCCTTAAAGATAAAGCATAAAATGCAAATAAAGCAAAATTAAAGTGATCTAAATTCTTAAGTTAACCCCTCTTTCGTTTTAAGTTCCAAGCAGAGTCGCCAATTCTGTAATACGGTGGGAGAACTGACTTGTTTTTGCATTTTATCGCAAATATTACGGATAGCAAGAGTTGCCACCGACTTTTCTTTTATCCAATAAGGAAAGGGTGAAAATAACAGGAAAGACCTTTAGAAATTTTGAGTTCGGGGGGTAGGTTATGAAAAAGGATTAAGTTAGCACCCTTTTCATCCGTAGTTATCTACGGGCTCTTAATTGCTTAGCTCACTTTGAAAATCTTGCTTTTTTGTGTGTCTGTGTATTTGAAAATATTTTGAAAAATTAACTTTATAATGATTCTGGTATCAGTCCTCGAGAATGCGTACAAAGTATTTTTGAAAATATTTTTTTGTGAAAAATGTTTGTGAGAAATGTTTTGTTTTTGAAAAGTTTATGAGCAAGCGATTAATATTATTCTACCTACTCAAGGTCGTTCTTGTACTTTTTTCCTTATCCTTTAGAGATAGTGATATCCGTATCATTAGTTGGTAGGTAGCTTTATCCATTGGATATGAAGGAACATTGAGGGTCGTCATACCGTAATTGAAGACAACTCGTAAGGATGCTTTAGCAATTTCGTAAGGGACTAGATAATTTTTCAAAAGGCAATGTCGAAGGGTCCTCGAGGGACTGTGATATTTTATTCGAGGGTCTTTGCTATAGCATCCCTACGTTCGAGGGACATGGTCGTTTTTTTTTCCGAAGGCCACAAAGGGAGGTTACCCTTGAGGTGCAGGTGTGCAAGTGTGTTGATTCGGTTATTTTATCTTGCATTAGGGTTTTCTAGCGTTCAATTATTATCTTGCCATACAATCCTATTAATTAACAATTATATACATACAATGCATACAAAGTATAAGTGTGAAAAAATAAAATGCGAGAAATTAAAGACCTACAGTTATTACATGGCTTCGGGAGAATTACAATATTTAGAACTTTGTGGGAATTTAAACACTAAGCTATTACAAAAAAAAACTTATGTGACCTATACAATCGCTTCTAAGAAAACAAATGGAAAAAGTAAACAAAAATGTTTGCGAAATTATTTTTTAAAAGTCTTAACATCTAAAAGATTAGAAATTAATTTTTTTTGTGTATTTTTTGGTTTGATTTTAATAATAAATAAATAGATTTTAAACCTAAATTAAATACTTAATTAATTATAAAAAAACCTATGTCTAATTAATGAATAAAGAAAAATATTGTCTAAAATTAAATTAATCTATTAAAAGTCTAAATTTGATTTTATTATATTTTTATGGATTTTTTTATTAAAGATTAATTAAAAGAAAAGAGAAATTAATTAAACAAACAAAAAGGAAAAATAGGAAGAAAATTGTAAAATGGGTAAGCCAAAAAAAAGGGTTACAGGCGATGGGGCATTCATCTTCACATGTGATCACCTCAACATGTTCTAAATATTCACATATGAAGATCTGAATGATTAGTAGCTATGAAACACGCATGAAATGAAAGATTTAAAAAATCAAAAATTTACCAACCGGAGCTAGTGGTTGGGCTCATTTCAGGTGGTGAATTGATTGGGTATGAGTCTGAAAATGTTTCTCAGACCTTCAGGAAGTGGCTGTAGACCTTGGATCGCTTTGAAGTTGCTTAGAATTTGAGAAATGATTGTGAATTAAAGTTGAATATTTTTTCTCTTTGAAACTCTATTCTCTTGCCAATTTTGTGTGTCCCTTGTGTCTAAATATGGTATGTTTATATAGAGGGAGAAAAATAGATCAAGACAAAAGAGGAAAAGTCCAAGTATCCAATGCCTTGCCAAAACACCAAAAAAAACATGTTTTCAAACATTCCATTTTGAGAAGATCATATCTCAACACTTTCCCCCCATGTTTGCATGGCTGTCCAAGAGTCTTTGGGCCTCAAATTTGATCCAAGAACCAAGCCCACATGCCTTGGTCCATCATTTACTATTTTATTTAATTTATTTTGTATTTAATTGAATAAAAAACAAAATAAATGAAATAAAAATAACAGATAAGACATGAGTGGATTTATGGGTCTCTTATCATGTCATGAACATGTTTTAACTTAAGAAATTAGGTCCATTAGTCCATAATTTAAAAATTGATCAATGTAAGTTTCATGCATTTCTCAAACTTTGCTCAACTTGCACCAATCATAACTCTCTCAAATTTCATCATTTGAAGGTGATATTTGACTTTTTGGAAAGCTCAAGATGTCCCCTACAATCTCTATGTTTATTATTTTTTTAATTTGAAGACTTCATCTTGATGTGATTTACCTTGACAAAAAGTGTCTCTTTGTTGACTTTTGAAATGACCTATAATGTTTTGGCCTGTATCTCTCAAATGAAGCATTTTTTGAACTTGACCTTAGAGATAAAAAGTGGTAGAGGATTGAATTTACTTCAAAGTTGGCTTTGGTTGAGAAAAATATTATGAAGCATGTGAAAGTTATGTTTGGTCAAAGTTCAATTGACTTCTCCTTAAAAAAACCCTAATTTGGTAATTTTTTACTTTTGATGAATCTTGAGTTTTCTTGATGAATCATTATCAACCCTTGATCAAATGATGAATGTGACCTCAAAATCTTGATGTTGACCAAAAATATTGAAGTTTGACTGTATGTTGACCACAATTGACTTTTTGTTCAATATAGTTGACTTTCACTCATATAGCAATTGATTGAGCAAACTTGTGATGCAAGGCTTGAAACTTGTCATTAGTGTACCTTGAAGAATATGAGGAATTATGGAATCCACTTGAGGCATTAGAAGCTCAATTTTCTTTGAGAAACACAAAACCTTAGTTGTAGGTTAATTGCTTAGGAGAGGTGCTTGTATGCTCAAACCCTTGAGTATTCTTGATAAATTGAGAACCCTATGAGCATGAGGAGGTGTCTTGAATCAATTGTATTAAAAAATGAGAGGGAAAATTTTGGGGTACAACACAGTGGCTGCTGGTCATTATGGGAAATCCTGATAGGATATGTTAAGTCATCTGATTTTATTGGGTTAATGATTGTTATATTTGTTAAATCAGATCATTAAACATATCATTGAAAGGTTCCTTGAGTGACTCAGTGATGGTATGATCTCAACAAGACAGTGATTGCGGTCATTGTTGGAAATCCTGATAGATGATCTTAAATGATCTGATTTTATTGGGTCAATAAACGTTATATCCTTTTGGATCACAAAACGTGGCATTGGTTATTAGTCACCGGTTGTTGCTCGTGCAATTGTAATCAGTTTTGTTATAGTGGATTAAGTGCTTGTTGAAAGCGAAATCATCTTTGAGGGGGTGGGCAGGATTAACCTTGTTATGGTGAACCTAGATAAATCACTTGTGTCCTTTACTCTTCCTTGTCTTCATTTTTATTATCATTTGAGTGCTCAGAATTTCTAGAGGGGAATATTTTCTATAAACCCAATTTAACCCCCCCCCCCCTTTTCTTGTGTTTTCTCTACCATCAATTGGTATCAGAGCTCGACTTTGATATTGATTCCAGAATCAAACACTTAACTGTGTAGAGAGATCTAGCAAGAGAAAATTCTATGGTTACCTGCTACTCAAATGATAGAAAGATTTTTTGATTCAAAGCCCGATCTGTAGAGAAATCAAAACTTTGGGTAAGAATCAGAAACATGAATACAGAATCTCTTGAATCAAGATCTCAGTATTCTGAAGGCTTAAGTACCTGATGGAAAATAATTTCTTCTTCTCATCGTCAGAACTTCTCCATCCAAAGAAAAGTTCAACAATTCGTACTAAAAATCATCAACTAAAGCATATCATCCAAATGTCAACCGCTGCAAGCTGTTATGGAACAAATCAACATTGTCTTGAATATATATTTCAAAAGCTCTAAAGAAGGAAAAAGCTTCTAAACGATAGGAAATAAAGCTGCTACTGAAGTACAAGAAATGAAGAATTCAAAAGATGTTCAAACGGAAGCTTCTTCTGTTCAAACTCTTATGAAGAGGCTCAGGCAGAAACTATCTCTTCCTGAAGGTATCTCTTGATGAATGATCTAAAACTAGATCTCCAATGAAAACTCCATGTTTGTCATTTAAATGTTTTCTTTTTGACAAAATCTCAACTAGTCTCTTCTAACAGTTATAATATTATCTGTTAAGAAAAAGTCTATATGTTATCAGTCATAACAAATTTAGATCTATCTATTAATCTTTAGCATATTGTTTAGGTTGTGAGAGGAGTTTTAATTTTAGGAATTAGTATTAATCCTTGATAATCATAAAATTGTCTCTTATCTGTATCATATACGTGATTCTTGTTTAAAACTAATCTTTCACTTGCTTGTTTGAATATTTAACTTTTTCAATTTATTTTTTTAGCCTGCTGCTACTATTTTTCTGTATATCTTGATAATTTATTTGTATGTTTTCTTCCTATTTACTTTGACTGACCTATTTGGTTAACCGATTCATTGGGAACAAGAAATGTCAGCTAGCTATATCCTTTCTTACTCCAAGTGTCTTTTCATCCTCCATGACGTGTCTGGGGACTTGTTCTATACTCCCATCACTTTAAGTCTCTTTTATTGGGATGACTGTGTCAATATATTTTACAGTATACTCATATTTTTGTCCAGTTAGTTATGCTTCAGTCCCATCTATTTAAATCACTATTTATCTCATTCCTTGTCAGTCTCTTTCTCTCTCCCTCATCCATTATCCCTCTTCCAATGGCCGTAAGAACCTTACAGGGTCTCGAAGAACTTCTGGAACTCATCTATGAGCTTCGTCCTCGACTCAGCAAGGTTGATCTCTATCTCACTGAAAGCTTCATCCTTCAAGTATGGTCTCTCTACATCACTATGTTGCATGGACCCATCTACCCTCATTTGATCCATGAGTTTTGGTTGTATACGTATGTTGATAATGTTTCCATATCCTAAACTAATTTCAGCAATTCTATCACCATAACTCCAACAATAATCGTTGCTGCAATAGGATGTACTCAAGCGGGTACATATGTTGAAGCAATTAAAAACACCCTCGTTCTCCAAAAAGTCTCAGATCCATTCATGATCCTGCTGAGATGTATGAACCAAATAATCCTGGAAATCTCCTTCCTACCGCTGCCTTATGGTTTCAACTTCTTTTAACCAGTCTCCGTCCTAGAGGAATAAATTTGCATATTTTATCTTATGAAGATAGAGTTCTAATTTATTGTCTCATGCATCACATTAGGAAAAATTTGCATTAAACCATCTTCAACTATCTCAGGAACTCGATTACTGCCTCCATAAATTATCACCATTCCTTTGTCCCATTTGGAAGATTCCTCTATGCTCTCTTCTTTAAGGCTGGGATTGTTGAAGCAGTCCATCATAATGGACCTGATGATGCTCTTAAAGAAGAGAGATGCTAAGTTCTTGAAGTATAGTCATTTCATAGTTTGCGTTTATCAAGAGTAGATTATGAGGGTTTCACGATTGTTATGTTTTGTCTGTCAGATTGAATGAATGAAAAGTTATGATGTGTCAATTAATCTTATGATTCTACTAAAATAATCCTAGGAAAAAACTAAACTATCCTAAAAATATTAAAACAAATAAATATTCTCTCAAAAATATAACAAAAATTCTAACAAGGTTCAAGAAAAGTCAAGCCAAAGTAATCAACTGTAATATAGTTGGAAGCGTTTACTGATCAATCTCTAATAAGAAACATTCTAGGAATTAAAATTCTCTGAGTTATAATAACATAAATTTGATCAAAGTGAAAAATCTATTGTCACTCCCAAATATCCTTATTTAACATGTCACTATAAAAGATATGGCTTCCTTGGAAATACATAAAAAAAATCGTTTTGCTTTTCCTAAATATCATAATCCCTCTCTAGGATTTCCAGTACCTCTTCCGACCCAAGCTTTAATTGTTGTGTCCTAACCTGTCTATATGTCCTTAGAAAATCTTATGTGTGACACGCCTCTAAACCTTTGTCATTTCTCCTATTGTTCACGTCTTTTTTTTCTATTTATTCACACATTTTTCTTCTGTCTTCATAATCCTCCAAAATCCTCTATCAAAAATGTCTATCACCCCAAACCCAAGAACCTGTCATGAAGATGATGATCTTCTGGAAGTTATCAATGAACATCATCCTAAACTTTTTGGTGACAGTCCGAACTTCCACATTGGCATTCTCTCCCAAAAATGGAATAGTTATCTCTCTCTTCTAAAAGGGACCATCTATCCAAATCTTGTAAAAACATTTTGAAAAAATGCTTCGGTCAGTCTCAATGGTCTATGGATCACATCAAACATCTATGGTTGGCATGTCTCTATAACTGTTGGATGCATTGATGATGCAATCAATTGTCCTTAAAGCGGTTTCACGTCTAGCCGTGTTTCTCTTAACAGTATATTTGATTCAAAAATGATCTATATCTTTGGCGTTTCTTCTGAGTTTGACTCTTCAAACCCTGAGAATATTAAGCCTTTTCCAAAGAATGGTTTTGCTTTATCTTGACAAATATTTGTCCTCGTGGTGTTAACAAAAATTTTCTAACTAATAATGACAACATCATGATTTACTACTTAATCAAACGCATTCTAATTAACCTTCCTCGGACTATTTCCAATAATCTTAAATATACTATCTCTTCTTCTAGAAATATGAACAATTCTTTTATTCCCTATGAAAGAATCTTGTCATAATTTGTTATTCAATATGAAATTGTAAGAATCATTCGTAGAATTCGAGATGGTCCAAGTGATTCTTTGAAAGAAGATGTGTGTGAAACCTTTGATGATTAGTGGTTCAATTAGTTGTTAATTCAATTATGTATTTTTCATTTTTTATGTTTTCTTTTTTATGTGTGTGTGTGTGTGTGTGTGTGTGTGTGTGTGTGTGTGTGTGTGTGTGTGTGTGTATGTCCTTCTTTTATATAATGCATGGTCTCTTAAATGTAATATATGTTGTCTTATGATTCCTCTATGTTTAATATGTGTGATTTGTATTATATCTGCTTTCAATAAATTCGAATTTTTTGTTATGATTGTTGTTCTTTTTTCCTCAACACTTCTTTCTATTTTCAAAATTTAGTTTTCTTTCTCTTAATTACCTTTTTTATTTATGACAAAGGGGGAGAAAGTAAAATGATTTTGATAGTATTTATTCTCAGAATCGTTAACTCAAACATATAAAATATTGTTGCTACTAATTGTGTGTTTGATGTTTCAATCCAGGAACTTTGAATAAGTTCACTGAGTATTCAAAAGACAAGTTGAATATGAAGACCCTGATGCTAAGGTTAAGAACCTTATGGCTGAAATCAACTCTGATTTCATATATAATAAGTTGCACAGTTTATGAATATATGAATATTCAAACAGATGTACCAAACATAATTCAGAAGTTATAAACTTACTAAAAGTAACATAATCTTGCTTGATATCATAGTGTAATACAGTGGGAGAACTGACCTTTTTTTGTTTTATCGTAAATGTTGCAGTTAGCAAGAGCCGCCACCGACTTTTGTTTTATCTAACATTTAGGAAAGGTGAAAAGAACAGTAAAGACCTTTGATAGATTTTGAGTTCAGGGGGTAAGTTATTAAAAGGGAAGGTGTTAGAACCCTTTTCATCTGTAGTTATCCACGGGCTCTTAATTGCTTAGCTCACTTTTAAAAACTTGCTTTGTGCTTGTGTAATTTATTTGAAAATACTTTGAAATTCCAATGCAAGGCTAACTTTGTAATAATCCTTGTGTCGGTCCTCAAGAATGTATACAAAGTGTTTTAGAAAATATTTGTTTTGAAAGTGATGTGTAAAAATGTATTTGTTTATGAAAAAGGTTGTGAGCAAGCATTCAAGAGTTCTTACCCACTAAAGTCTTTCTTGTTATTTTTCTTCTCCTTTGGAGATAGTATTATCCATACCATTAGTTGGTAGGTAATCATATCTATTGGATGTGAACGGACAGGCGTAGGGTCATTGTATGGTCATCAAAGGTAACATGTAAGGATACTTTAGCAATTGTATCAGAGGGACTATCATCACTTTGCTCGTAGGGTCATCGAGGGAATAGATTACTTTGTAGGAAACTCGGAGGGTCATAGAGGGATTATGATCTTTATTCGAAAGGGACCATGATGATATTGTTATATCGAGGGTCTTTTGCTAAAGTATCCCTACTTTCGAGGGACATGACCAATGTTTGTAAGGCAACAAGAGAGGTTAACCTAGAGGTGAAGTGTGCAAAGTGTGTTATTTTCAGTTATGTTATCTTGAAAATTACGTTTTCTATGTCCAATTGTTAGTCTTTCCATACAAACCCTAATTACTAACAGTTAAGTACGTACAGAAAATTAAAGTGCGGAATGTAAAACCTAAGCTATTACATCCTGTGAGCAGTTATATAATTAGAAAAAATGCGAGAAAAGATAAATCTACGCTATTACATCCTCAGAGCAGATACACAATATGAAAAATATGTTGGAATGTAAATCTAAGCTATTAAATTTGAGAGTGCAAGCCTATACATTCGTCTCAGAATTTAAATAACAGTAAGAAATAAGAAGAGATGTTAGAAACAAATGTTTTTATGTTTTTATATTTTTGTAGAAAATAATTTTAATGTTAATGACAACTAAGACCTAATTAACTAATTAATTCTAACCTAATTAAGTTAATCAGAAATCCTAATTACTACTTATAAAACCTAATGTCTAATTGATTTTAATTAATCAAAAAAAGTCTAATTATTTATGGAAAATCATTTGGCCAACTAACCGTAAAACTAGTTACATTATGGTTAATGGTTTGTTAAATGGTTAATTAGAAAGTAATTAGTAAAATATAGTGAAAACTAGGGTTAGTAAAATTAGAAGAATAAAAATGCATGGGGTGGGAGTTGAACCCACACCCTCAGCCTCAAAGGTATACCTTGTTATCCATTTCCCCATGATGTTGTTTGTGTTATGGAATAGGAATGAAACATCATATGATTAACCTGCTTTATAAATATTGAAAAAGAAATGAAATAATTTTGACAAAAGGTTGGCTCGAACCCACACCCTTTATTATGCCAAATGTATCACTTGCCACCGGGCCAATTGTTGTTACGCGTTCATATTACTACCATCAATAAAAAAATAATTAAATTAAATCATAAACTAAATAAAACAAACACACGCTCTTGGTGTGGGGTATGGGGTTTTGAATAGACCAATGGGAGAACGCCATGCCTAGTTCGCCTGAGTCAGGAGAGTCAAACCATCATGGAGGGTGGTCAACTTCATCTTCTCCGGTGAGAATATTTTGTAAACCTGCGAATCACTAAAAATTGAAAACACAAGATGAACCATATCCCTATAATTTTACCCTTGTGAATCTAATGGAAGCATTGGTTTGATCTGAAAATGCTTGTAGAGTGAGTTTCGAAGAAAATATTTCAAACTGCCCTAACAATGGTAGATCTTCATTCTTGCGTCAAACCTCACAAGTAATGCATCAAAACAGTTCCACACATCAATATGAACATGAATGTATGCATCAAATTCATTTAAATTGCATGGATTAAATGTTTGAAATCAAAAAAAGTTATCAAACAAGAGCAACTGGGTTAGCATGTTTTGGGATTGCTTGAGCTTGAATGAGAGCTTGGATCAACTACTGGAAGTCTCAGAAAGGTGATTTGATACTAGAAATCGATTGAGAATGGCTGGAGATAAGCGTTTGTGTTTGCCCTAGTTCTTGAAAATTTTGAGAGCTTTAGGGTTTATTCTTGAGGGAGCCTTGCGTCCCTTGAGGTCTGAATGTGTTGTGTATTTATAGTGGAAGAATTAGGTCAACAAAAGTGAGATGAATCTTTGTATTTCATGATGAAGAGATTTGATATGAAATTTGCATGAAAAGTTTCTTTTTTAAGCTCAATCTTATGCAAATCATCCTCACACGGTTTTGCTAACTGGTTGTGAGCTTTTTGGCCTTCAAATCTGATCCAAAACAAAATCCTTGTGCCTTAATCCATTAGTTTTATATTTTATTTAATTTATTTTGAATTTAATTGAATAAAATCAAAATAAAAAGAAATAAAAATCACAAAAATATATGAATGGATCTAGAGGTCTAATATGAGGTCATGAAACCATTTGAACCTAAAAACTTAGGCCCATAATCCCAACAATTCAACTTTAATCAATTTAGGTTTCATGCATTTCTCAAAAAATTCTCAACTCACAACTCTCTCAATTTTTGTCATATGAATATGATCTAGGAATTTTTGGAAACCTCAAGATGTCTCCTACAACTTTCATGCTGGTCATTTTTTCATTTGAAGTCTTTAACTTGATGTAAATTGATTTGATAAAAGATGTCTTTTTGTTGACTTTCAAAATGACCTGTAAAGGTTTGGCTCATATCTCTCAAATGAAGCATTTTTGGCCTTGAGCATAGAGAGATAAAGTTGTATAGAATTGAATTTCCTTCAAAATAAGCTTTGGTTGAGGAATTTCTGATGAAGTATGTGAAAGTTGTGCTTGGTCAAAGTTCAGTTGACTTCTCCTTAAGAAAACCCTAATTTAGTAACTTCTGACTTTTGATGAATCTTGAGTTTTCTTGATGAATCATGATCAACCATTGATAAAATGATGAATGTGACTTCAAAATGTTGATGTTGACCGAAAATCTTGAAGTTTGACTGTGAATTGGTCAAAGTTGACTTTTTGTCCAATATAGTTGATTTTCAATCTTTTGTATGTGGTATGAGAATTCTTTGAAGCATGTGAGAAACCATAAAGTCCATTTGAGGCATTAGAAACTCAATTTCCTTTGGGAGAAACAAAGCACTAGTTGTAGGTCAATTGCTTAGAAGGAATGCTTTGTATGCTCAAACCTTGAGTATTCTTGACCAATTGAGAATCCTAGGAGCATGAGGAGACTTATTGAAATAATTTGTCTTGAAAATGGGAGGGAAAATTTTGGGATACAATACATAGTATTCAAAAGTTGTGAACCTTCTAAAAGTATGGAATTTATACTTAAAGCTTCAGAAGTTGTGCTCTCCTAAAAGGAAGTCAAGTCAACATTCAGATGCATGCTCTCATACAAACATGTCACTCAGAAGTTGTGCTTTGATACGCGTGCTTCTGCAATGTATGCTCTATTCAAAAGTTGTGAACTCTCTGAATGTATGATATATTGGAAAATATCATGTCAAACGCTGATACTTAAGAAGTAGTGAACTTCTCCAGAAGTATAGTGTTTTGGTGGTGATATCAGAATCAACAAATATAAGTGTTGATACATGATGTGTGGCATTATTAAATCATGCTCAAAATCAATTATTGATTCTTTACCCAGTGCTGATAGTAACCAGGTTCTGAGATGAAAACCAAGTGCTCTAGTCAGACTCTGATGAGTTTTTGTAGAGAAGTGTTACTTCTCTATGTCTATGTTCTGAAACTCAAAATTTATTTTGTGACTCTTGGGCTCAGGGGGGGACTCTAAACAAACTTAAATGAAATTTTGGGATTAACAGATTCAGGGGGAGCTGTGAGCTTAACTCTGAATTTTTCGGTTACGGTGATTGTAAGAACAAGAAGTGTTTCTACATTTGGCCTTAAGATTTTGATGATAACTTTATATGGTATCATAAAGAATAATTGTATACTCTAATGGTTTCATTCTTGTGTGTAGCTGATACTGTAATGTTCTAACTCTAGTACTAAGGCGTGTGATGTCATTGCATTCTGAACATACACTACCGGAAGAAAACATGTGGTTATGTGTTACAGTGAAGTCAAGATTCTGGAATTCATCTTATGAAACGTTTCTAAGGAATGTTAGTACAAGAGGTTTTGATCGTGACTTGGTGGTTAAGCTTTGGAGGCCTTCTAAAGCTTTACTTTTTTATGTTACAAGTTATGGAGATTATGGAGACGAGGTTCTGCTGAACAAGTTCTGATGATCTGAAGAAAATAAAGTTCTTATGACCAAGTGCTGAAGACTTTGAAAACAAAGTTTTAATAGAACATGTTTTGAAGACTCCAAGACTTAGGTTCTAACACTTAAGAGTGATTCTTATACAACAAGCTTCAAACATTCAAATTATTAGCACTGTATTGTTAGCCACTCTCATGGTAACCGTTAGGAACAAATGGCTGGATTTCCATCTATCTTTATTTACTTAACGGATGTTTGTTTGCAAGCTTATTAGAAAAACATTATTCAGAGAAAAGGTGGAAATATATCATTGAAAAGTGACAGGATACAGAAAAAATTATTTTATACTGTCTAAACTGTTACACCTTATTTTATCCGATGAAAAACTAATTGTTGATGTAGGAAAAGACCTTTATACCCTTACAATGTCTCTCTCTCTCTCTCTCTCTCTCTCTCTCTCTCTCTCTCTCTCTCTCTCTCTCTCTCTCTCTCTCTCTCTCTCTCTCTCTCTCTCTCTCTCTCTCTCTTTCAAGGCTATAAAAGAATATCAAATATTCGGGAAAAAGAGCCCTTGGCCACAAAGCTGAAATGTTGTGGATGCTGAAGTTATCAAAGCTGCAATGCTAAACATGTTGAAGACCACTACACATAAATGAGAGAAAATAAAGAAAGGTAAAGAACAAGACTATAAGATTCTACTCCAACTATCATCATATACATCTTGCTAGATCTCAGAAGAAGCAAGGAGTTATTGCCCGTAACTTGCTCAACCAGAAGATGTAGAAGAAGAACACTACAAGATGCTACCCAACTTCTGATCAAATACATCTTGATAGAACATTGTAATTAACACAAGAATTATTTCTCGTATTGTGTTACAATGTGAATATCTTCATGTAAAATGTTTTAGAACTAGAGTTTCTGCTCGAAAATGTGTTAAATAATATGTGCTTAAATCATTTGTGTAATCTTCTTAGAAGAAGCAAACATGTAAACAGAAAAATCTTACCAATCGTTAGTGATTGATTCCTTGAGTGACCGAGTGAAGGTCTGATCTCATGAAAATAGTGGTTGCTGGTCATTATGGGAAATCCTGATAGGAGATCTTAAGTGATCTGATTCTATTGGGTCAATGACTATTATATTTGTTAAATCGGATCACTAAACTATCATTGGAAGTTTCCTTGGGTGACCGAGTGAAGGTCTTATCTCAAGAAGACATTGGTTGCTAGTCATTATAGGAAATCTTGATAAGAGATTTTAAATGATCTGATTCTATTGGTCAATGATTGTTATATTCATTAAATCGGATCACTGAACATATCATTGAAAGGTACCTTGAGTGACTGAGTGAAGATCTGATATCAAGAAGACAATGATTGCGGGCATTATGAGAAATCCTGATAGATGACCTTAAGTGATATGATTTGATTGGTTTAATGAATGTTATATACGGTTGGATCACTGAACATGTCATTGGGTATTAGTCATTGGTTGTTGCCCGTGCATTTGTAATCAGTTTGGTTATAGTGGATTAAGTCCTTGTTGAAGGAAAAATCATCCTTGAGGAGGAGGACAGGAATAACCTTGTTAAGGTAAACCTAGATAAATCACTTGTGTCCTTTACTCTACATTGTCTTCATTGTTATTATCATTTAAGTGCTCATAATTTCTAAAAGGGAATGTTTTCTATAAACCCAATTCACCCCCCCCCCCCCATTCTTATGTTTTCTCTACCTTTAGACACATGTGAATCAATAATATAGTTTGTAGTTTCTGTAACTATGTGTCGACACACTCATCTCTTCAGTTCGATACATACTAAAAGTTTTTATCTATGTGTCGACACATATGTGTTTCAGGTTGACACGCTAACTGTATTTTTAAAGCCTATAAGCCTTTTTTTTGGTGTGTAAATACATGACCTTGGTGATGTTGATGTTGATGTTGCTAAGATGTTGATGTTAATGAAGTTAGTGATGTCTATATGGTGTTGATATTGATGATGGTATTATGATAATATCTTAATGATGTTGCATGTCCATATATATATATATATATATATATATATATATATATATATATATATATATATATATATATATATATATATATATATATATATATATATATATATATATATATATATATATATATATATATATATATATATATATATATATATTGATGATGATTATCTTGACATATGACCTTGGTGTAAGTGTTTGTTGGCAGCAATTTTGGTAAAACAATAACTTGATAATGTTTTGCTAAATGTCTTAACATTTGAAGCAAAACTATGTTGAATGATGTCAAAGCAGATGTCTTGACATCTGCCTCTTGAATTGAACTCAGCCCAATATTAGTTCATGTTTGTTGTTTTCTGATTTCATGTGGACCATAATTCAGGATTTGTGACTCATAGGCTTCCAAAAATATGGAGGAATATTTTTCTATTTGAATTATCTTTATGGATTATATATTGGCCTATTTTCATGGAAATATTCAAAAGATTTGAATATTTTTTTCAGCCCAAGCCCACTGCTGCGCATATATAAGGACCTGCTTCCTTATTCAGAACTCCAACTTTTTGAAGAAGAATATTTTCTTTCTGTTTTAGAAGTCTAAGGCTTTTTATTTGTAATACACTCTAAGTATTGGTTTAATACTTGAGTTGTTATTTGGGTTGTAAATTGTGTATCATTCATAATATTTTAAGCATTGAATATTGAAGTCTTTTAAACTTATTATTTATGTTGTTTCTTCACTTTAAGTGATTGAAGGGATTTGAGGAGGGCCTCATACCTAGGTGAGTCTTAGGTAGAAGTATAGCACGGGTGGTGATTAAGTGATTAGATTGTAAACTGGTTGTTTACTGAGGGTCTATGAATTTATACTATTTAGTGGACTTGTCCCTGGCTTGGTAGCCCCCAGAGTAGGTGTTGTTGTACACTAAACTGGGTTAATAATCCCTTGTGTTTTTACTCTTTTTACTATTATTGCACTTTACTTTGTTCCTCAGATATTTTTTTCATGACATCTCATTCGACATCACATATCTGATAACAAAATTTCAATTGGTATCAGAGCAGGCATCCTGCTCTTTATTTGAGTAAGATCCAGGGAAGATACCATCTGGTAATATGGACAAGGAAGGAGGATTTGTGAACAGACCACCTATTCTTGATGGAAGTAATTATGACTACTTGAAACCACGTATGGTTGCCTTTTTAAAGTCTTTGGACAGCAGGGCTTGGAAAGCTGTTTTAAAAGGATGGAAACACACTGTCCAATTGGGAGAAAATGGAGATCCTACTTTTGAGTTAAAACCAGAAGAAGATTGGTATAAAGAAGAAGATGAAATTGCTCTTGGAAATTCTAAAGCCTAGAATTCTATATTCAATGGAATTGACAAGAACATTTTCAAATTAGTGAACACATGTGAAGTAGTTAAGGATGCATGGGGAATTCTTCAATCTACTCATGAAGGCACATCCAAAGTTAAGATGTCAAGACTTCAGTTGCTCACCATTAAATTTGAGAATTTGAGAATGAAGGATGATGAAAGTATTAATGACTTCCATATGAACATTCTTGAAATTATTAATGCATCCAGTGCTTTAGGAGAGAAAATACCTGAAGACAAATTGGTGAGAATGATGCTCAGGTCTCTTCCCAAGAGATTTGATATGAAAGTAACTACTATAGAAGAAGATCAAGACATTGACAAAATGAAAGTGGGTGAACTTGTTGGATCCCTTCTGACATTTGAATTAAGCATCAATGAAAGATTTGAAAAGAAGAACAAAAGCATCACCTTTGTATCAAATACTGAAAATGAAGAGGAGGACTGTGATCTGGATACAGCTGGAGGAATATCAAATGCTTTAGCTATGCTTGGAAGACAGTTTAACAAAGTAATAAAAAGAATGGATGGGAACCAAATATCAAATATCAAGAACATTTCATCTGACATCCATAAGTCAAATGAGTTTGGAAGAAAAAGGGCTGAAGAAAAATCCACTCAAGGGAAGGGAGTATAATGTCATGAATGTGTGCTGGTTCGCGAAATGTCGCGGTAAGCAAGAGTCGCCGCCGTCTTTTATGTTCTCCAACAAGGAAAGGACAAAAGCACAGGAAAATTCCTTTTCGAGATGTTTCTCGGTTCGGGAGGTAGATTATAGAAAGGGAAGGTGTTAGCACCCTTTCTATCCGTGGTTATCCACGGGCTCTTAGGTACTTGCTCACTATGTTTTCAAAAAAATGTTTGCTCTTCTTGTGTTTGTGGGTTTTGAAAAAGTTTGTTTTGAAAACTTCTAGGTAACTCTTGTATCAGTCCTCAAGAGTGTATGAAGTGTTTGTTTGAAAACTTTTTGAAAGTGTAGGTGCGAAAAGTTGTTTTTTTGTTTTGAAAGAGCAAGTACCCAGGAGAAATCTACCTACTCTAAGGAACTAAGATGTGTAAATGTCCTTTAGACAGTACTATCCCACTATTGAGAAATAGGTAGCACCGTCGTTGGAGTTATTCGGGTCAATTCGATTATAGGGACATGTGTGGTCACCAAAGCAATAGTAGGACGCCTTAGCGGTAACCCTAATGTCCTAGATCCTTTTTTATTCGAGGCAACCGTTTCGAGGCAACTGGATCTTTAGACAGGAGGGCGACCTCTAAAACACCCTATACTCAATGACCACCTCGAGGAAACCAAGTGAGGCGTACCCTAGGAGTGGCATGTGCGAGTGTGTCAGGATTCAGTTTAAGATTATCTTTGCACATGTATTATGCTGAGCTACAGATTGATTTTAATTTCATACAAGTCTTGTCATGCATAGTTAACAGTTAATAATTTGCGGAAAGTAAATCTACGCTATTACAAGGCGTCGGGTATTTACATCGCCAAAAACATAACCCTTGAAAAGTAAAGTGCGGAAAATTAAAGAAAGCGATAAAAGTCCTAATTATCTATCACATTCTCGGAACAGTTACATAAGTATGATCAAAATAGGAATCAAGAATAAACATACGCGAGAAAAATTGAATCGGGAAAAGTCTTAGGGTTTTGACCCTTTTTGAGAAAAGAATGGAATTTTGGTCCTTTTTGCAATTAATTAATATTAAACCTAATTTATTAATTAATTAATTACAAGAAAAAAGTGTTTTTTAGTTTTTTAGGTCTTTAATGAAAATAAAATAAAAAGGATTAAAATTGTCAAAAGAAAAACCCTAATTCTAGATTGATTTTATTATTTGTGAAAAAAGTCAAAGTTAACCTAATTAACTAAATCAATTATATTTAGAATTTATTTATAAAAAATAATTAATAGTGAAATTAATAAATAATAAAAATAAATAATATTTTAGGTTTCTGAATTTATTGTGAAAATAATTAATTTGGTAATTAAATACTAATAATAATAATTAATGAAAAGATTAAATGGAAATTAAAAAAGAAAATAATAGAGAAACCAGGGGGGTGCTGGGCCTTTTTGGAGGTTTGTTTGGAAATCTGGCCCATTAAGCTCTCCAGCCTGTTTGACCTTGGGGAATTGTCCACGCGCAGGGTTGACCAGGAGTATGGTAATCACTCCATCATGACCATTAGATTGCTGCTTGAAGCCACATGGCGCCTGGGATATGAGAGTGCATGGTGGAACACTCTTGGACTGCCTGCATGTGAATATATTAAACAAAATAATATAGGAGTATTTAGGGGACCTAGGAATCGAACCCAGGTCCCAATGGATACCAGCCAGCGCACCATCCACTGAGCCACTTGCCTGCATTTGTTATTATGATGATACTCAAATAATATATTGGGAAAATAATGACTATGCTCTAAAGCAAAACAAACACGCGCGCTTTTTGAATAGACCAACCATGCGCTTACACCTCATCATCGTCCTCCTTTGCACCTGTAAAAAACAAATAGATAGCGGGAGTTTTTAACCCCCACAAAACATCATGAGGAAAAATAGTGAATAGCCCTACAGGCTATATAAATATTTCGCGATGGTAGCTTTGTATTCGTCTGGCCTTGACATTTCCAACCATATGCATTAGGGGTCTCAATTTTACTGGATTTGGAAAGCCCTAATTCAAGAACTCAGGAACCCTAAAATTCGTTAATGGCACTTTGCGATTCTGCGTGTTATAATTCAATCAACCTGTACCATTAGCTTCATGGGTGTTCTAACAATGCAAAACACACAAAAAAATCACGTTAATGATGCATGAATCATGAGTTTCGATTATGAAAAAAGTATGCAAACCGTGAATCTGTTTAGAGTGATTTCTTAAGCTTTAGCGCATGGTTTTGATTGCAAAACGTTCCTCACACCTCCAGCAACGTGTTTGAATCCATAAATTGCTTTGAATTGGCCTGGAACCTGGAAAACAGTTTTCACTTTTCTTTGAATTTTCTTGAATGTGATTATGGTTTTTCTGCAGCAAATTCACGTCCATGGCATTAGGTTTAGCTTGTGTATATATAGTAGAAGAGAATTAGGTTAAATCTTGCACAAAAAATCCATTGCATGATGGTTTGAATATTTGATTTGCAATCACAACTTTTTGAATCTTTTTGATTGAAGAAACTTGCCAAACTTGGAGATTTTTATCCGTTTGATTTGCACACGAATTTGCCAGCTTGATTAGGTCATTCTTGCTTCAAAAAAAGATTGAAAAACCATATCTTTGAATTTCCTACAATTTAAATTAATTAAATGAATTAAAATCAATTAAAAATCCAAATAATTAATAAAAATAAGAAAATAAATTAAAATAGGCTTTATGGGTCGTGCATAAGTCATGGATAAAGTTTCAAGAAGAAATTTGAGGCCCATTAGCAAAAACAAAGTGTTTTGAGCAAAGTTGACTTTTGCAAATTCACAAAAACTTCCCAACTTCTCCAATGCATATCTTGCTCAATTTTGATCATATGAACATGTTCTTTGACATTTTGGAAAGGTCTTGAAGTCCTCTAACCAATGCCTTTGGTTCCATATCATTTGGATTTAGAAATCTCAAGTTATGGTCTTTGACTTAAAATGCATTTTTGTTGACTTTTGAAATTGACCTATAATGTAGAAATTGATAACTTTTTGTGAGAGCATTTCTTGGACTTGAAATGTGAAGATGGATTGTAGGAAATCACATCCCCTTAAAAATGAGCATTGGATTGGGTTTTTCTGATGAACCATGAAAAAGTTATGCCCTGGTCAAGATACAGTTGACTTTTCTACTGTCCAAAAATAGTAACTTTTTGCATCTTGATGATTTTTGAGCCATTCTTGTGGAATCATGATCAGGACTTGATCAAATGATGATTATGAGCTCAAAATAAGATGTTGACCAAAAATTATGACTTTTGACTGCAAAATGACCATTTTGCCCCTGCAGTTGACTGTAGTTCAAATAGGGCTTTTGACTGTGGAATTTGGCACTGTGAGTCTTGAGACTTGACATGTAGGTGCTTGACAATGTGTATAGGCATATGAGACTTGATTGAGCCATTGAAAACCTCAAATTCCTTGAGAGAACCAAAACCCTAATTTTGACTGGCTTGGGAGGTATTTGGACTGTGCAATCCTTGAGTAGTCTTGAACCATTCGAAGATGATTCTTGACAAGCCTTGAAGAATATGGGAAGGCAAATTTTGGGGTACAACAGTTGCCCCTGTTCAATCTTCTTAAACCTGAGGATATAGATTGGCTTGCGTGCCTTTCGTGATCCGAAGGTGGAAGGTGATTGAACACTAGAGTGCCCAGAAATTTGCACTCGCATAGTGGAGTATCAGCAATGTGATGTCGGGAATGGGCTTACAGATGCCATTTGGAGAAATGATGGATAGGAGGATGGGCTTATAGATGCCATCTGTAGATGTGACAGAATCTTGTCGGGAATGGGCTTATGGATGCCATTTGGAGATTGTTCGTAGATAGTTTTTGTCTTCCTTGACGGGTTGTCTTCACTGACGAGTTTTTTGCGAGAGTGACAGAATGATATCCGAATCTGGATCGTATATGGACTTTATCTGAGATCTGGATAAGTGACAGAATGACTTCCGTATCTGGAGTATATCTGCACTTGAAGTTGATAGTTGAATCTGAATGCAAAATAGAATGGCTTCCGTGTCTGGAGCATATCTAAGTTGTCTTTAGAAGTTTGAATCTGAATAAGCAATAGAATAGCGTCCGGGTCAGGAGCATCTCTAAGCTCTCTTTGAAAGGAAATCTGAATAAGCGATAGAATAGCATCCGAATCTGGAGCATCTCTAAGCCATTTCTAAAAGGAAATCTGAATAAGTATCAGAATGTCGCCATGTCTGGGTCACAACTGAACTATCTCTAGAAGGAATCTGGAATAAGCAATAGAATAACATCCGGGTCTGGAGCATCTCTAAGCTATCTTTAGAAGTTTGAATCTGAATAAGCAATAGAATAGCGTCCGGGTCAGGAGCATCTCTAAGCTATCTCCGAAAAGAAACTCTAAATAAGCAAAAGAATAGCATCCGAATCTGTAGCATTTCTAAGCTATCTCTGAAAAGAAACTCTGAATAAGCAAAAGAATAGCATCCGAATCTGGAGCATTTCTAAGCTATCTCTGAAAAGAAACTCTGAATAAGCAAAAGAATAGCATCCGAATCTGGAGCATTTCTAAGCTATTTCTTCAATCTCTTCAATGTAGATAACTTTCCTGTCTGGTTTCAGGTATAGATCTACAATCAATTGCTCACAGATATGCCCTAGCTAGATACAGGTATCGAATCTGGAACTTCAAAAGGTTGGTCGAGATAGCTTTCCTGGCTGGATACAGGTGTAGACCTCTGACTTGAGAATGAAAGATGACTTCCTGGCTAGATACAGGTATTGATCTTCAATCTCTTAATGCAGATACTTTCCTGGTTAGATACAGGTATAGATCTACAATCAATCGCTCACAGATATGCCCTGGCTAGATACAGGTATCGAATCTGGAACTTCAAAAGGTTGATGGCAATCATCCTTTGATTTGACTTTTTCCTGAAAAGGCAAAACATTAGTTGCATGCAATGTCATGATGTATGAAATGCATGATGTCATGATGTTCTCAAAAATAAATGAGATTGTATCGTATGCACTTTATCATGTATGTAAGAAGGAGGTATGAGATGTGAAATGTTTATGAATGTATTTTCGTCTGGGAAAATAAATCCTTGACGAATGCCGGGAAGTTAAATCCTGGGCTGATGTTGAAGAGTAGAGTTCTTCATTTCCGCTGGGGATGATGAACGAAGATGACAAACTTGCAAGAGAGGATGACTCCGTTGGGGAATAAACTGGTGAAGAGATTACTCTGCGGGGAATTACTGTGGGAAGAGATGCTTCACTGAGATTTTAACGATAGTTCCGCTGGGAATTCCGTTGATAAGCTCTGCTGGGGAGTTTGATGAACTCCGCCGGGGGATAGGAAGAACTTCGCTGAGGACGATCTTTCCGTTGTAATTTGCTGAGGATAACCCAGTTAGACTCTGGTGGGGAACATCCTTTGAATATGGCCGGGAGAGATGCGTTTGTACTCTGCAGGAGACAAGCTTCCAGGATCTACTGGGGAGATTGATTCAACTCTCCTGGGGAAACTTTTTGGACTGCACTGGGGAATGGCTCCACTGGGGTGTCTGGTATTCCGCCGGGGAACAATCTTATATTAAGACTGCCGGGGATGCTTGCTGAGGAATATCTGTACACTCTGCTGGAGAATATTGAGATCTTCTGGGGATACTCAACTTCCTTAGGGCTGACAGTAGCCTAACTCTGCTTGGGGAGAGCGTTGGTGACTTGCTAGGGATACTGTGTCTTTTCAGGGCTGATGGGAGACCAACTCTGCCTGGGGAGGGTATTGCTGAATCTACCTTGTACCTGGAGGACAGAGCAGCTTGTACAGTTCAGACAATTCTTATTGCCCCAGCTTCTGTGGGAGAAGGTACTTGTGGAGGTGCTTGATAGCTGTCGATTGACAAATCTTCTTCTGATAGGTAAGTGACGAGATGATGGGACATAGTCGTACGCTGTGATCCCTAACTTTTGCCTGGACCGCCCTTTCGGGTTTTCAGTCCACCGGGATACCCCTTTTAGCCCAAGCCGCCTTTTCAGGTTTTCGACTTGCCGGGTGTACAAATTTTTTCATTTTCATCCCTTATTTTTGCCCGAACCCTTTTGGTTCGCCGGGAAGCCCTTATTTTTGCCTAGGCAAGTCGACCTAGCGGGTCTTTGATTGTGCGTAGTATTTTTTCGACTATGTCCATGCTCTCAGAGTGCAGGGAGTTGTCACTGTCAGTAGCGTTGTGTGGCCATAATACCAGAAGATCTTCGTTGATCATGCAAGATTCGTCGCTGGAATTCATGTCCAATGCCCTAAGTGACTCGGGCGGGGATTTGCCCCTGGCTATTTGGCATTTTGAGAGATTCCTTGAATCTTGACTTGACTGCCCCAGATGATAGACAATGATCATGTCTTCCCCTTGGTTGGAAGTGTTTTTGAGGTGATCCTTGAGAAGATTTTTGTTCACTAGATATTCGTCGTGCGAATTTCTCTGCTGTTTGAACAAATAGTCATATGCACACAATGTTATTTTAAGAATGCAAAGCTTATGTCTGTCTTGAAGTTTTTTTGAAAATGCAGTTTTCAATAAAACAAGTGATTTTTTGTAAAATGTGATGTCAACTCGGTACTTTACAGCAAGCCTTAAGGAGTCAGGTTACCTTTTGTAACAGTATGCTTTCGAACTAACCCATGCTTCAGCTAGGACTTTTAAGGGTTATAACGTGGCCTGGTTCACGGTTTAAGAAACAAAGGATAAAGGCTCAAATTTTATTTGTACCCACCCGTTCTTCGTGATGTTCTTCGATCCTAAACTCAGCTAATCGTGCGTTAGACCTTGTTTGAGTCTTTGCTCTGTTATTCCAGTGATGGTTCGGATACTGAAAGTTTATTTTGAATAGGCAGTCATTTCTTTTTTTGTTGAGGGTTTGTAGGACCTCTTTCTTTTTGATTTTGCTATCCCTGTTTTTTGCCTGAACTGTTTCTTTTATGGTTACAGTCAGCGGGATGCCCCAGTTTTATAAGTTTCCTTCATAGGTTTTGACTTATTGGGATTTTATTTTGAGAAATAATGACTTCCTGTCCTTATGGTTATACGGAACCATCACTGTCTTTTTGTCTCGGAAGGACTCCTTTGGTGTCATTCATTGTGCACTTAGATCAACTGAGAGAACTACCCTGCCCCAGGTTATAATTAAGGGTTTCAATTCGTGTTTAAACAGAAAACTCCTACTTCTTTGGCTCGAAGGGGTTGACGAGGGATTATCTTCCTTATAACTCCACTGTTTAGGATTTGAAACAATGCTTGTACTTCATCAGCGGGGTCGGTTCAAAAGCATACTGTAAAGATCGTGGTATCGTTTTTGTCATCCTCCCTCAAAAGGCTTAGAATTTTTAATCGAGAATTGACATCACAAAAAATGAAAGCAATTTGAATATAGTGAAAACAATTGGATTAATTCAAAACAGACATATGCGATGCATTAATGAAAGTAATAAAGTTTGCAATGACAATAATTGTTTGAATAAGCAAAGAAAAGTACAACTTGAAAATTCAAATAAAACAAAAGCCTTCAATGATTTGGCAAAGGAGCAGTCATTATGTTTGGAGTCTCTGGTACTTCAAACTGGATTTCTTTGGCATCAATCATGTCTTGAACCTTATTCTTCAGGGCCCAGCAGTTGTTTGTGTCATGTCCCGGGCTGTCAGAGTGGTATGCACACCTTTCATTTTGATGATAGTTAGGAGCGGAAGTGTTTGGATTTCGAAGAGGAGCCCTTAATGTAATCAGCCCTGCCTTCAACATTTCCTGTAGCGCTTGATCCAGTGACATGTTGATCTTAGTGAACGGTCTTTTGGGTGCGACCTCATTACGTTAATGCCCTTGTCCTTGTTGAGCAGGCATAGGATTAGAGATATGGGTTGCCCCTACATGTTGATCATGACGACTCTTTTTACCATGCACAGCATTGGACTCTCTTTTTCCATGGTAAGGCTTTTTATGAGTATCAGAAGGTGTAGCTTCTTGAATTTTCCCGCTTTTGATGCCAACTTCAATTCTTTCACCAGTCAAGATAAGGTCTGTGAACCCGGCTAAAGAATTCCCGATCAAATGGTTGAAGAATGGACCAGACAGGGTCCCCAAGAACATATCCACAAGTTCACGATCAGTTAAGGGTGATTGCACCCGTCCAGTAAGGTCTCTCCACTTTTGAGCATACTCCTTAAATCCTTCACCCGTCCCTAGCGACATACCCTGGAGTTGGGTACGCGTATGAACGAGGTCGGAATTATACTGATACTGCTTGTAGAACGCAGTAGCCAAGTCCTCCCAGTTACGAATACTGGCTCCATCCAGCTGATAGAACCATTCGAGTTAAGTCCCTGAAAGACTATCCTGGAAGAAATGGATCCACAAATTCTTGTCAGCTGTATACGGTTGGACCTTCCTCACATACGATCGGAGGTGCAGCTTAGGACAGGAAACTCCGTCGTACTTTGCAAAAGCAGGTGCCTTGAACTTATGGGGAATCACCACCCCAGAGGATAAGCCTAAGTCTCCAAAGTCCAACCCGGGCACATGTTGAATCTCCATAGCGCTTAAGCGGTCCTCCAGCTGTTTGTACCTATCCTCAGCAGGAGGGTACTATTCATCATTATAATCCGTCTCGTTTTCGGAGACCACGGGACTAGGAACCCTTCTCTCTTGGGGACTGTCTTTTCCTACAGATGAGGTAGTCAGCTCAGCCTCATTCTGTAGTCCATTCCCAGATCTGCGTCTAGTGTTGAACAACACAGTCCTCTTATTCTTCTTCCTCTCTTTCAGAATCAGAGTCTTCAAATCCTGTTGACCCTGGGCTAGGCTCATAACCAACTCTTGGAACTGGGCATTCTGGGCCTGGAGGGCCTTGATAGCTTGTTCAGTAGAAGGTTCAGAAGACATGATGATTACTGAAATAAACAGCGAAGAAGATAAGTGACTTGTAAAAGTGTACCTGTTATGCATATGATGCATGGTATGCTATTTATGCAATGCATTCAAGGGTTCGAAAATTCAAATTCGTTGTAGACAAAAAGGAACACACATTATATTAATAAATAATCTATTCAGTACATCAGGGCCTCATGGGCGAAATATTACAAAATACTTAATCCCAAAAGACACTGTGCATCCTCTTTGGAGAGATATAAGTGTTGAGGGTCTTTTCCTCGTGAAGTAGGAGGGTGAGCTCCAAGACCTTCTTCTCACTGGCATGTAAACTGGCTTCAAGAGAATTTCGTTCTTCCTTGAGTTGGATCCAGCTCTTCTGCATTTCTTCCCAAGATGTTGGCATGTCTGGATGTAGAATGGTGTAGGGCACCTCTCCTTCCATAACTGGCTCTTTGATCACGGGTAGAATGTGAGGATATGGCATCATAAGCTTCTAGGAGCGGGCTCGTACCCACTTGAGGTAAGGCTCAAGGGGGATGGAATTCTTGTGCCCCAGTGTCTTACTATCTACCCTGTTAGGCATCCTCCAAGCTCTGATGAATCTCTGGCGGAGTCCTTGTGCATCGTTGTCGAAGTCGAAGACTATGTCAGGAATCAGCATGTCATGAGGGCCATCCCTCCGAGCATATCCAAATTTCCTCAAAGCCAAACAAGGGTTGTAAGTGATGCCTCCTCTAATTCCAAGTAAAGGAACATTAGGAAATTCTCCACAACGATCAATAATAATGACATTTTCTCTGGACCGAGAACACCAATGTATATCAGAATGTGTAAGAGTCATCAATCGTTGTGACCACCTTAGACCCCGCTCGTTCTTCAAAACTGATTGTGGAAGGTGCGAAATAAACCACCTTGCCAGGAGAGGAGTGCAGCACATGAGAACACCTTTTTTTCTTATTGTTCGAGTGTAAAATGAGTGGAGGATGTCCCTAAGCAATGTAGGTATGGGATTCCTGGACATGAAAATCTTGACAGCATTGATATCTATAAGTTGATCAGGATTTGGGAACAAGACCAACCCATAGACAAGGAGTGCCACAATTTCTTCAAAGGCTTGTAGATCGAGAGAATTCCAACATTGTTGTGCCTTCTCAAACAGGAACTTTGCCAAGAACCCTTTGATACCACTTCTGATTTCCCAATGCCCCTTGATATCAGATGGTTGTAGACGTAGTGCTTGAGCAACCTCTTCAAGTTTTGGTTCCTTTTCCGTACCGTTGTAGGGTAGTTGACTAAGGATAGGAATTTTCAGAAGTTGAGAAAACTCTTCCAAAGTAGGCACCAATTGATAATCCGGGAAAGTAAAACAGTGGTGCAAGGGGTCAAAGAACTGGAACAACACTTTTATCATATCTTCTTCAATGTTGGTGTTGACCAAGCTGAGTAGTCTACCATGCCTTTCACTGAAGGAAGAGTTCTCGGGAATCCTGGATGTAAGCTCTTTAAGCTGAGGAGGGATCCTTACAAGGTTGACCTGAATTGTTTTCCTGTGGATAGTCTCCATGTCCTACAAAACAAGAACAAAGATGAAGATTCGAACCCTTGAAGTTGTTAGTAAATGCATATAATGCTTGATGATGTTATGATGTTATGATAAAGCACACCACAAGTATTCACAAAAGGCAAACATGATAAGGCACGCAAGTCACACCAGACAGCCCTTAGAGTTTAGGCCAGCATGAAGTTTAGGTACTACCCTCTTGAAGTTGGTTGGCTCAAAACATGTCCAATGAATCATAACCGGGTTCTAAGGAGCTCAATATCATTGGATTATTTTCTATGTTCATTGTTTTGATTTAGCCACTTAACTGGAGACCAAAATATTCCAAGAAAACAACCCTCAATGAGTGTAGTATCGAGTATCTACCAACTTCGGACTGCACCAAAGTCGGTCATCTCACTACCCCTAAAAAGGCCAGGATGGTCAAGTAAGGTTCTAAGGTCAGTTGATGCTTCACGACACCACGCGGAGGCCCCGTACTCTCCTTGACTTGACTCAAGGGTTACCGATACTCACCAAAGTGCCACATCAACGTAGCAACTGCTTCAACCATGTCGGTATACCCCGCACAGTTCCCTCACAGTTTGTTGCTACTTCTAAAGGGTATCCCCAGATCCGGGTTAGGATCTATGAAACTCCAATACAAGCCCACAAATATAAAAGCAAACAAAGCATACAATTGAAAACATAGAATGATCTAATCCTAAGGTACACCTCACTTATAAATTTCCCCAGCAGAGTCGCCAGTTCTGTGATCGGTGGAAATAGAACTGACTGTTTTGGAATGCTGGTTCGCGAAATGTCGCGGTAAGCAAAAGTCACCACCATCTTTTATGTTCTCCAACAAGGAAAGGACAAAAGCACAGCAAAATTCCTTTTCGAGATGTTTCTCGGTTCGGGAGGTAGATTATAGAAAGGGAAGGTGTTAGCACCCTTTCTATCCGTGGTTATCCACGGGCTCTTAGGTACTTGCTCACTATGTTTTCAAAAAAATGTTTGCTCTTCTTGTGTTTGTGGGTTTTGAAAAAGTTTGTTTTGAAAACTTCTAGGTAACTCTTGTATCAGTCCTCAAGAGTGTATGAAGTGTTTGTTTGAAAACTTTTTGAAAGTGTAGGTGCGAAAAGTTGTTTTTTTGTTTTGAAAGAGCAAGTACCCAGGAGAAATCTACCTACTCTAAGGAACTAAGTTGTGTAAATGTCCTTTAGACAGTACTATCCCACTATTGAGAAATAGGTAGCACCGTCGTTGGAGTTATTCGGGTCAATTCGATTATAGGGACATGTGTGGTCACCAAAGCAATAGTAGGACGCCTTAGCGGTAACCCTAATGTCCTAGATCCTTTTTTATTCGAGGCAACCGTTTCGAGGCAACTGGATCTTTAGACAGGATGGCGACCTCTAAAACACCCTATACTCAATAACCACCTCGAGGCAACAAAGTGAGGCGTACCCTAGGAGTGGCATGTGCGAGTGTGTTAGGATTCAGTTTAAGGTTATCTTTGCACATGTATTATGGTGAGCTACGGATTGATTTTAATTTCATACAAGTCTTGTCATGCATAGTTAACAGTTAATAATTTGCGGAAAGTAAATCTATGCTATTACAAGGCGTCGGGTATTTACATCGCCAAAAACATAACCCTTGAAAAGTAAAGTGCGGAAAATTAAAGAAAGCGATAAAAGTCCTAATTATCTATTACATTCTCGAAACAGTTACATAAATATGATCAAAATAGGAATCAAGAATAAACATGCGCGAGAAAAATTGAATCGGGAAAAGTCTTAGGGTTTTGACCCTTTTTGAAAAAAGAATGGAATTTTGGTCCTTTTTGCAATTAATTTATATTAAACCTAATTTACTAATTAATTAATTACAAGAAAAAAGTATTTTTTAGTTTTTTAGGTCTTTAATGAAAATAAAATAAAAAGGATTAAAATTGTCAAAAGAAAAAACCCTAATTCTAGATTGATTTTATTATTTGTGAAAAAAGTCAAAGTTAACCTAATTAACTAAATCAATTATATTTAGAATTTATTTACAAAAAATAATTAATAGTGAAATTAATAAATAATAAAAATAAATAATATTTTAGGTTTCTGAATTTATTGTGAAAATAATTAATTTGTTAATTAAATACTAATAATAATAATTAATGAAAAGATTAAATGGAAATTAAAAAAGAAAATAATAGAGAAACCAGGGGGGGTGCTGGGCGTTTTTGGAGATTTGTTTGGAAATCTGTCCCATTAAGCTCTCCAGCCTGTTTGACCTTGGGGAATTGTCCACGCGCAGGGTTGACCAGGAGTATGGTAATCACTCCATCATGACCATTAGATTGCTGCTTGAAGCCACATGGCGCCTGGGATATGAGAGTGCATGGTTGAACACTCTTGGACTGCCTGCATGTGAATATATTAAACAAAATAATATAGGAGTATTTGGGGGACCTGGGAATCGAACCCAGGTCCCAATGGATACCAGCCAGCGCACCATCCACTGAGCCACTTTCCTGCATTTGTTATTATGATAATACTCAAATAATATATTGGGAAAATAATGACTATGCTCTAAAGCAAAACAAACACGCGCGCTTTTTGAATAGACCAACCATGTGCTTACACCTCATCATCGTCCTCCTTTGCACCTGTAAAAAACAAATAGATAGCGGGGGTTTTTAACCCCCACAAAACATCATGAGGAAAAATAGCGAATAGCCCTACAGGCTATATAAATATTTCGCGATGGTAGCTTTGTGTTCGTCTGGCCTTGACAATTCCAACCATATGCATTAGGGGTCTCAATTTTACTGGATTTGGAAAGCCCTAATTCAAGAACTCAGGAACCCTAAAATTCGTTAATGGCACTTTACGATTCCGCGTGTTATAATTCAATCAACCTGTACCATTAGCTTCATGGGAGTTCTAGCAATGCAAAACACACAAAAAATCACGTTAATGATGCATGAATCATGAGTTTCGATTATGAAAAAAGTATGCAAACCGTGAATCTGTTTAGAATGATTTCTTAAGCTTTAGCGCGTGGTTTTGATTGCAAAACATTCCTCACACCTCCAGCAACGTGTTTGAATCCACAAATTGCTTTGAATTGGCCTGGAACCTGGAAAACAGTTTTCACTTTTCTTTGAATTTTCTTGAATGTGATTATGGTTTTTCTGCAGCAAATTCACGTCCATGGCATTAGGTTTAGCTTGTGTATATATAGTAGAAGAGAATTAGGTTAAATCTTGCACAAAAAATCCATTGCGTGATGGTTTGAATATTTGATTTGCAATCACATCTTTTTGAATCTTTTTGATTGAAGAAACTTGCCAAACTTGGAGATTTTTGTCCCTTTGATTTGCACATGAATTTGCCAGCTTGATTAGGTCATTCTTGCTTCAAAAAAAGATTAAAAAACCATATCTTTGAATTTCCTACAATTTAAATTAATTAAATGAATTAAAATCAATTAAAAATCCAAATAATTAATAAAAATAAGATAATAAATTCAGATAGGCTTGATGGGTCGTGCATAAGTCATGGATAAAGTTTCAAGAAGAAATTTGAGGCCCATTAGCAAAAACAAAGTGTTTTGAGCAAAGTTGACTTTTGCAAATTCACAAAAACTTCCCAACTTCTCCAATGCATATCTTGCTCAATTTTGATCATATGAACATGTTCTTGGACATTTTGGAAAGGTCTTGAAGTCCTCTATCCAATGCCTTTGGTCCCGTGTCATTTGGATTTACCAATCTCAAGTTATGGTCTTTGACTTAAAATGTATTTTTGTTGACTTTTGAAATTGACCTATAATGTAGAAATTGATAACTTTTTGTGAGAGCATTTCTTGGACTTGAAATGTGAAGATGGATTGTAGGAAATCACATCCCCTTCAAAATGAGCATTGGATGGGATTTTTCTGATGAACCATGAAAAAGTTATGCCCTGGTCAAGATATAGTTGACTTTTCTACTGTCCAAAAATAATAACTTTTTGCATCTTGATGATTTTTGAGTCATTCTTGTGGAATCATGATCAAGACTTGATCAAATGATGATTATGAGCTCAAAATAAGATGTTGACCAAAAATTCTGACTTTTGACTGTAAAATGACCATTTTGCCCCTGTAGTTGACTGTAGTTCAAATAGGGCTTTTGACTGTGGAATTTGGCATTGTGAGTCTTGAGACTTGACATGTAGGTGCTTGACAATGTGTATAGGCATATGATACTTGATTGAGCCATTGAAAACCTCAAATTCCTCGAGAGAACCAAAACCCTAATTTTGACTGGCTTGGGAGGTATTTGGACTGTGCAATCCTTGAGTAGTCTTGAACCATTTGAAGATGATTGTTGACAAGCCTTGAAGAATATGGGAGGGCAAATTTTGGGGTACAACAGTCACATTAGAGCTGAATTCCCTACATATCTTAAGAAACAAAAGACGAATTTATCTGTTACTTGGTTTGAAGAGGACTCAGAGAGTGATCTTGAAGAATCTCCCAAGTATGTTAAAGCATTAACACGGAAATATGTATCTGATGAAGATTCTAGTGATGGGGAACTAACCTTTGATGAGTTAGATGCTTCATACAAAGAATTGTGTCTCAGAAGTGCAAAAGTGTGCCTTGCAGGGGAGAAACAGAAAGTCCTCATAACTCAGTTGAAGGCAGAAAGGGAAGAGCATTTAAAAACTATTTCTAAACTGGAAAGTGAAGTGACCTCCTTGAATTCAAACCTTGACATAATGGTCAAATATCTCAAAATGTTGAATAATGGGTCTGAAACTTTAGATGAAATTCTTCAACCAGGAAGAGTGACAGGAGACAAGATTGGTCTAGGGTTTAATGAGAAAAATGAACCAAATTCTAAAGAACCTTCAATAGATTCCACTCATGCCATGTCTAAACCAAGGATGTCGAATCAAATGTCTAAACATCATGGCAAGAAAGGACATCATGGCAAGAAAAAGTTTAACCACACCAAGGAGAATCCCCAAACCTGGAGATGTCATCATTGTGGAAGGCTTGGTCATATAAGGCCCTTCTGTTTCAAGTTATATGGGTATCCTAAGACTACCCCTCCTCCCGAGACTGATAAGATTCCACAAAATAGAAAAAAGAAGAAACAATGGATTCCCAAGTCTAATGCTGCTAGTTTCATAGCTCACACCTCCCTCAGAGTATCAACCAAAGATGACTGGTATTTTGATAGTGGTTATTCTAGACACATGACTGGTGTGAAGAATCTGTTGGTGGATGTCAAAGATCATTCCACCAGTTTTGTATTTTTTGGTGATGGAGCAAAAGGTGAAATCAAAGGTGTTGGCAAGCTTGATTGTTCAAGAGTCCCTAAGCTTGATGATGTATTACTTGTTAAAGGGTTAACAGCTAACCTGATAAGTATAAGCTAATTGCGTGATCAATGATTCAAAGTTAACTTCACCAAGGAAGAATGTCTTGTGTGCAATGAAAAGAATGAAGTTATTATGAAAGAAATCAGATCTAAAGACAATTGTTATCTATGGGTTCCTCAAGAGTTGAACCTCTCCTCAACATGTGTTCTAGCCAAAGAGAATAAAGTTAAACTATGGCATCAAAAATTAGGGAACTTGCATCTAAAAGGTATGAAAAGAATTATATCTGAAGAAGCGGTGAGAGGGATTCCTAAGCTCAAGATAGAAGAAGGAAGGGCATGTGGTGACTGCCAGATTGGAAAGAAGACTGAGATGTCACATCAGAAGATCTAATATCTTACTACATCAAAAGTTTTGGAACTTCTTCACATGGACTTGATGGGTCCTATACAGGTTGAAAGTCTTGGTGTAAAGAAGTATGCCTATGTTGTGTAGATGACTTCTCTAGATACACATGGATAAGTTTTATTAGAGAAAAATCAAAAACTTTTGAAGTATTTAAAGATCTTTGTCAAAAACATCAAAGGGAAAAAGATAGTCATGTCATCAGAATTAGAAGTGATCATGGAAAGGAATTTGAGAATAACAAATTTTCTGACTTTTGCTCTTCTAAAGGAATCAGCCATGAATTCTCTTCTCCCATTACTCCTCAACAAAATGTGATTGTGGAACGCAAGAACATAACCCTTCAAGAATCTTCCAGAGCCATGGTTCATGCTAAGAAGTTACCCTACCATTTTTGGGCTGAAGCTATGAATACTGCATGCTATATCCATAACAGAGTCACTCTAAGGAAAGGCACTTTAGCTACCTTGTATGAAATATGGAAGGGAAGAAAACCAACTGTTAAATACTTTCATGTTTTTGGAAGTAAATGTTACATCTTAGCTGATCGTGAACAAAGGAGGACGATGGATCCCAAGAGTGATGAAGGAATATTCCTGGGTTACTCTACAAATAACAGAGCTTGCAGAGTTTTTAACTCCAGAACAAAAGTTATGTTGGAGTCAATAAATGTTATTATTGATGATAGAGGATGGAATATTGAAGAATGTGTCTCAGAAGATGTTGGAACATCTTTGTCTGATATTCCAACAGAATCAAATGACAAAAGTATTGATTCTAATCCACCTTGAGAAGATCCTGAGCCTAGTCATCTCAATAAAGGACCTTTAATTAGAACCCAGAGAGATCATCCTAAGGATCTCATCATAGTTTATCTAAATAAAGGAGTTACTATCAGATTAAGAGATGGGATATCAAACTCTTGCTCTGTGTCAAAAATTGAGCCTGAGAATGTCAAAGAGGCCTTAACTTATGAGTTATGGATTAATGTTATGCCGGAAGAGCTAGAATAATTCAGTAGAAATGAAGTTTGAATCTAGTTCCAAGACCTAGAGGGACAAATGTGATTGGCACTAAATGGGTGTACAAGAATAAATCTGATGAAAAAGGGGTGCTCACTAGAAACAAGGCAAGGTTAGTTGCGCAAAGGTACACTCAAATTGAAGGAGTTAACTTTGATGAAACCTTTGCTCCTGTGGATAGACTTGAATCAATCAAACTTCTCTTGGAAGTTGCATGCATACTGAAATTTAAATTGTTTCAAATGGATGTAAAAAGTGCCTTCTTAAATGGCTATCTAAATGAAGAAGTTTATGTGGAATAACCAAAGGGATTTGTTGATCCAAGTTTTCCTAAACATGTCTACAAACTGAAGAAATCTATGTATGGATTAAAACAAGCTCCAAGAGCTTGGTATGAGAGATTAACAAAATTTATTAGTGAAAATGGGTACAGGAATGGTGGCATAGACAAAACTCTTTTTGTCAAGGAAGGAGAAGGGAAGATCATGATTGCACAGATATATGTTGATGATATTGTGTTTGGTGGGATGTCAAATGAGATGGTTCAACATTTTGTCAAGCAAATGCAGTCAGAATTTGAGATGAGCCTTGTTGGTGAATTAACCTATTTTCTTGGTCTACAAGTTAAACAAAAGGAAGATTCCATATTTTTATCTCATAGAAAGTATGCCAAGAATATATTAAAGAAATTTGGGATGGAAAATTCCAGCCACAAAAGAACTCCTGCTCCCACACATCTGAAGTTGTCTAAAGATGAAAAAGGAGTAAGTGTGGATCAAAGTCTTTACAGGAGTATGATAGGTAGTCTTCTATATCTCACAGCTAGCAGACTTAAGATTGCCTTTGTTGTAGGGGTGTGTGAAAGATATCAAGTTGATCCTAAAGTTAGTCATGTCAACCATGTGAAGAGAATTCTAAAATATGTGAATGGGACAAGTGACTAAGGTATGCTATACTCTCATGGATCCAATTCTGCCTCAATGGTTATTGTGATGCTGATTGGGCATGAAGTGTTGATGATAGAAAAAGTACATCATGAGGATGCTTCTTTCTGGGAAATAATCTCATATCTTGGTTCAGTAAGAAGCAAAATTGTGTGTCTCTATCCACTGCAGAGGCTGAGTATATTGTTACAGGAAGCAATTGTTCTCAATTGGTTTGGATGAAACAAATGTTAACATAATACAATGTCAAACAAGATGTCATGACATTACTCTATGACAATCTAAGTGCCATAAACATATCAAAGAATCCCATTCAACACAACAGGACCAAACATATTGATATTCATCATCACTTCATAAGAAATCTTGTTGAAGAAAAGATTGTTGCCTTAGAACATGTAGCCACTGCATTGCAACTGGATGACATCTTCACTAAGGCCTTGGATGCTAATCAGTTTGAGAACTTAAGAAGAAAATTATGGATTTTCCTATATGAAGGTTTGTAGCAATTAAGGGCGTGTGGGAATATCATTAAAATGATATTATTTTATTTGTGTTTCCAACAAATAAAATTTAGAAAGCAATCATTACAAGAATTCCTCATAGTGTTTCCCATACGCTACGAAATTTCATCTTTCTACTTTCACAAACTCTTTATTCTCCTCCACAGAAAAATAACCCTTGTCATTCTTCATCTCCTTGCTCAAAAATCTTCAAAGATGTCTCAACATCATACACCGTCCTCCTCAAAATCTGTCAACCTCCCTGAAAATCTCTCCCTTGACAGATTACTTAATGCTACTCTCTAACAACCATCCCGCCTCTTGATAAAAAGGACAAGAAACCCAGATCATCACCTGCAAAGAAATCCAAAAATGCTAAACCCTAAACCCTAAACCCTAAACCTTAAATGAAGGCTTTACTGTGCCTGGGATTTCTACTCCTCTTGCTCGCATGCCTCCTCCGGCTGACAAAGGAAGTAACCCTAAAAGTGATGCTGTTGAATCATCCACCTTCAAGAAATATGCTGCTGAAAGCAAACTTGAGAAACTTGATATCTCTGCTCTAAAGAAAGTGGAAGAAGAAAATGTTGAACAAGATGTTGAAGAGAACTCTCCTACGTTGCTGCCTCCAAGGATGAAGAAGGTCAAAATGTTGAGAATGTAGTTAATGTAGACGAGCTATCTGACAATGAGCTCTTACTAATGTGGTGCCTGGTATTGCAAGAAGGCTCAAATCCAGAAAAGTGAAGGATGCAAGTGTCACACCCCTTGCCAATACAACCAAGAAGAAAATCATATATGGATCCCCAAAGCCCGGAAGTAAAGTAGTTTGTCCCTCTAGAAAAAGAAAAGCTAGACCTGATAGCTCCACTGATGATGATGATGTTGTAAAAAGATCTAAAAGTAAAAAATAAAGTTATGGTTATTGAAGAAGCTGACTCTGACTATGATGTCGAGCAAGATGTCCAGGACATCTCTCCTATAAAAAAGTATGCAAGCAATAAGATTTCTGTTAGGGTTCCTTATGCTCCCTTTGAAAACATATCCTTTCATTCTGTTAGGAATGCTGAAAAGTGGAAGTATGTGTTTCAAAAAAGAATTGCTCTGGAAAGAGAATTGAGAGCTGGTGCTCTAGAATTCAAAGAAATCATGGAGCTGATATCTTATGCTGGACTGATGAAAACTATTACCAGGTGTTGCACCCCAAAATTTTCCCTCCTAATTTCTCTTATTCTGGCTTAGACTTTGCATTCATCTGCATCATTCCAATAGGTCATGTGTATAACATTCCTTTTCATAAAAAATAGAGCACCTGAGGTACAACAGATCAGTAGTTATGAAGCTAAGGGTTTACAGCTGATTGGAGGGGTATATGTTGATTAAGATTGATTATTCTGGTCCTTCTTGGTGTACAAGACTGTGGAATTAGGGTTTTAGTGCATGTTCAGTTTGGACTTCTTCTCCATCAAGCAACAAGGCTATTCTTTTGGTCTGAACATCAAGTTGCAGGATTTTTCTTGTCAAGAATTCAGGGGTGTCACCTAGCATACATACTCTTTGAATCAATACGTCTTCTCATATGAGTTTGCTTATCATTTGATTATGGTTAATGATTGTGGCATGGAATTCATCCACTCTTCAGTTAACTAATTCAGGTGTTGTTGAGTCATGGTTCAAAGGATCAATGGTTGTGAAGCTAGGGTTTTCTTTTTGTTCGAGGTGTTTATCAAACAAGACTGATTCTACTGGTTCTCCTTTTTACATTGAATTGTTAATTTAGGGTTTTGATTCTTGGTTATTGTGGATCTCTTCCTTATCAAGCTACAAGGATATCTTCCTCAAGGCAAGAGACAAAGCCATTTTCATGACAGCGCATCTCAAGAAAATTGTAGTTCTTATGCGTGGCAATTAAGCGTATTAACTCATAAACTAGGATTCATTGGATTTAAATGTTAAGTATATCTTGGTAGTTATTCCTCCAATGTCTCATGTTCCATATTCATCTTCAAAGGATTCCTCGAGGGATTATTGTTCTCTCGAGCTGTTATTACTTGTAATGCAAGCTAAAGTTTCATGGGGAATTGGGGATTTGATTAGGGATGTATCCATTCGAGTTTCTTAAGGTGCAAGTGTCATAAGTATTTCCTATAATGCAAGGTATAAGTAAATGAAAAGGTTATAAGGCAGGGTCTCATGATTAGTTAAGGTTCTCAAGCACATGTTTGTCAAGAGTTGATTCATGCTAGTATTGGAAGAAAGTTCATGTGGATTTCTTCACAAGTTAACATTGGACTTATGGTTTCAATTAAGTTTGAGGTGCATTAATCAAGCATGTAAATTAGAGGATCCATCCATGGTTGATCTCTTGAAATTCAAGCTACCAAGGAGAAATAATACAACATTTCAAATGTTATTCAAGGCATGAGATCACTTTCAATTTCAAGTGGAAGATTCAAGTTCCATGTGCTTCTACTCAAAATTTTTAGCAAAGTTCTTCATACAATTTCAATTCAAAGTTCCATTAACCATTTCAAAACCTCTTCATTCCATATTCAACAAATATTCCAACTAGTTCTTGCATTTACAAATTTACCAATTTCTTTCAATTTCAGATATCATACACCATTTTTGTTCAAATTACATGCAAAACCTGTACAAATTCCATACGTGTCCATTACATAGTTCAATTATAAGATACATTCAAGTTCATTCAAAACTACAAGAAAACTTAAACCTAGCAAAGTCTATCCTAATCTCAGTCATTCTCCATGTTCCAACGTTTAACTAAAGCTTCATGCTGAATGCCTTGTAATCTTACTTTTCAGCCATGCCTGGCTAGTAGGCTTCAATTTCACGCTTCTTTTGAGGGCCAATCGCAGCTTGCACAAAGAGGGTTCATTCTGAATTACACAAAAATATTTGAATCTTCCAAACCATTCTCCCATTTATTCCCTATAAGAACGAACCTGCTGCATTCTTCAAACATCTAGCCCTGCATTAGAAAATAAGAAGACATAAAAGGAAATATCAGAAAGCAGAAAACCAGAAAAATAACTAACTGAATCACAACAGAATCTCCTAACTTCCCTTTATAACAGTTACCCTAACTAACCTTTCAAAGGGGTTCCAACAAAAACCTATTTAGAAAAGAAGAATCTCGAAGACGCCATCTAAACTACGCTAAAATAGTTTTCGTGATAAATCATGTTTCAAACTTACAGTTAGCATAATATACTAATAGTCAGCCCTGCATTCAAATCCAAACCTAGTTTAATATGCTACTGGCCAAAGCCCCTGCATCAATAAAAAAAACTTTGAAATGATTCAATAAACCAGATCCAAACAACTCGCCTTGCATATGACCATCAACCATACATAAAACCAAAAGAGAATAAATATCTTGCTATTCGAAAAACAACATAAAACAAGACAGGGAAAATTTGGAATGGAGAGGAAATAAACCAACTCAGGAGTCAGAATATTCTAATAGCCTCATAAGGAAAATAGAAAGTGGTTGATGCACCAGTTCATGGCAAATTAGCAGCTCAGGTCAATTTAAGGGAAAGGTCAGGAAAATGCATATTGAAAACCTTGACATTGCAGTTCATGAGTAGAACCAAAAATCTAGTTCAGCTTCAGTTCATTCTTCAGAGCTAAGTCATATTTTTAGATCAAAATCCATAATGCAGTCCAACTCAAATCTCACCCTTCAAATTCTGCAACTAACGCACAAATTCAACAGTTCAAATTTAATCCATCTGTAACTAATTTCAAACTGTCATAACAGAATGGCAACTAACCTCCTAACGGCCTCTAACAAACTTCGGCCAGAAGTGTAACAGAAAGACAACAGAAAAATAAAAGAGCTAAAAAACTGTAACTTGCTTTCTTGGATTCAGACAGAAATATAAAATAGAACTTACCTCTTTCATGAGGCGATATAGATTATACACTCTGCAAAAAGGACAATACAAGAAGACCCTCTTCTCTCTCTTCTTCCTTCTCTATCACCACCAAGAAATCTCCATAAAGATTCTCTCCCCCTCTGAAACTCTCGCCAATTCTCTCTCTTCATCTTCATCATCACAATTCTTCAATATTCTTCACGGCATCATTCAACATTATGTAGAATCAAAATACCAGAAAATTCTCTGAAATTTCCTCTTCTTCCTCTCCCTGCATTCACTCTCGTCTTTCTTTATCACCTTGATCCACCTTCATACCACCGATCTTCAATCTCTCTTCATTCTTAAAACTGCAGAAGAATTACAAAGTCAGAAGAAATTCCCTCTGCACGATAACTGCATCTTCAATCACCTTCGTCTTCATCTCTTTCTCGGAACCGTATCAACATCTTCTTTACCAACCTTCAATCTTCACACTCTGCATCTTCAACGTTCATCATCCTTTTAGTCTGCAAGCACAACAACACACGAACAACATGACAATTCGCAAAAATAAAAAAGAAGTTGGAAGAAGAAGAGAAGAATTTTCTGATGCTTCATTTTCGAGCTCTGGCAGGATTACCGGAATGATTCTCGGTTTTGTAGGTTGGTAGTTTTGAAACTCTTGATTCTCCCTTCTTCTTCGTCAATCTTGATGCCACATGATAGCGTATAACAAATAAGAACCAAAACCCTAGCTCTTCAAGCATCAATTCCTCACCATTATCGCTCGATTTTCATTCTGAATCCCATAGGTCTTTTCCTCACATATCTGTTTTATTTAAGAGGTAAGCATTTGAGGGATGAGGTTGAAGAATTGTGTGTTTGTAGTGGCTGGAGTTTGATACAGGGGTGGTGGTTTGAGATCGAAATCGTCGGAGAAGATGTGGTTATCGCTTCCGAGTGGAACAAGAGGAAGAGAAGAAACGATCTCGTGAAGCTAAAGTGTTATAACCCTAATCCTATTTGTTTTTTTATTTAATTCTTTTTCTTCTTTAGTTTTTTATTTAATAAGTAAAATCTGAAACAAAGAAAATCTTGAAAAATCTGGTTTGGATGTTGAATTCATAATGGACCGAACCACACATCCTTGGGCCTGAATTCTTTTTGGTGACTTCTTGCTGGATGCAAACAAAAATGGTTATTGGATTCATTATGAATTGGGCTTAGCACTTCATTATGAATTGTTGGATTATGCACCATGGTCAACAGATTGCACCCCTTGGATTTATTCTTTTTGTATTTTCTTTTAACTAATTTTGTTAATTGTTTAGACTTGTTTGAATTTTCTTTGCATGATAAAAATAATGAAGTCAAGTATAAAAATTTGTTAGTATTTTTATGTGATTTTAGGAATTAAATCTCGATTATCTGATTATATTTTAGATTGGTAATTCACCTTTTCTTGTTGAGATTTGAGTCTTACGCAGGTTTATTGTGCGATATGCGGATGCGCTTGAGATTTCGATTATAATTTATTTTCACATCGATGATGCTTCGATACTTATTCCGAGCATTCGATTTCTGACTCTTTTCTTTGATTGGTGAAGTTGTTCGTGAAGATCGTCAGGTTTCTTTATTTTGATAAGCTTTGCTACGGATTGATATTCGTTTGGTATTTTCTCTTGTTTATCTCATTCTGCACTTTACTGCTTTCTAGATATCATGAGAAGTAGGAAATAAAGAGCGTGCGCTCGAAGTCGCTGTTTAAAGACCTGTAGCATGCATTACGCACTTCATTTGCTATATGTGTTGTGCTTGTGTTTGTTTCCTTGGTTGTTGATCGATGAGTCACTCAATTTAGAAATTGAGATCACGACTTCACTCTCAATGCATGCTCCCTATAGGATTTTTATCGCTTTCCTTTATTTCTTGTTGATCGATGAGTCACTCAATTTAGAAATTGAGATTACGACTTCGCTCTCATTGCATGCTCCCCATAGGATAGTTTTGTTAGACTTTCTTTGGTATGCTAGCCTAGGTAGGATCTCTCTAGTTATTCTCTCTTGAGCTTATTGGCTTGCTTGTTTGATTTCATCTTTGTGTGCATGTTTTGAGATGATATACCCTTGGCATGTTCCCTTAGGAGCTCTAAATTCAACTATAGATGATGATTCGAGATAGACATAGTTTTAGGTGATAGACCCTTGCTATGCTCCTTTAGGACTTCGTGATTTATCTATAGATGATGAGTTGAGATAGACATTAGGATTTTTATACAAGCATGTCAACTTAGGGTAGAGATTTCCCTTCAAAGCTAAACCTTAGGATCAATCATTGTATGATAACATTAGGGATAGATTTAAGTTAGTCTCCCTTAGCTGTTTTCTTTTCCTTGCATCCTTGCATTTAAAATAAAAATATTCTTTTTCTGAGCAAATGCATAAAACATCTAACAATTTTCAAATCCTCTTTTTAAGGTAAAAAATATCAACCAATGCAAAACTCTTTTGCTCATTCGGGATTTTCTTTCAAACTTTTTTTCAAAATAACATGTTAATTCACTTTTGTGCTTACACGTAAATCTCCAAAGGTCGAGTTGCAGCAGAAGGCGAAATTAATATTCTTCATTAAAAGATAAAAACCAACAAAAACATGTGAGCTGCACTACAGTTGCTCTGATTCCTTAAAAGTGATATGTAGGCATTGGCGTATGGCCCGAGCGAGCACAACTTTTTATTTTCCCTACATTCTTTTTCTCCTTTATTTTGCATGCAGTCTTCGTACAGCTTAGATATAGATTAAACACACCCATAAAATAGACAACAAGAGTGGATACTGTAGAGTACTGCAGGTGCGTGGGGTGCTAATACCTTCCCCTCGCGTAACAGACTCCCTTACCCATATCTCCCGGTCGTTTGATAGTGATTTCACCCTTCTCAGGTTTACTCGATGTTTACCTTTCCCTCCCCCGTGGGATAAAAACATTTGATGGTGACTTCATTGATTTCATTATCAATTGATTGTTCAGTCGGTTGTTTCAGCTGGCAACTTCACTGGGGAAAGATCGACCAAATGTTGGTCCATCCCGAAGTCGATCTTAGATCTTATTTGTTTAATTCTTTGGGTGTTTATTTATTTCTAATTATTTACAGCTTTATATTCACTGCTTACATATGTTTATGCATGCATTTTACTACTTTCCATATTGGTTATCTGCTGTGTTGGATCTGTTTTCATGATTGGGTGGGTGTTATTATGAGATAAAAGGCCCAATGCCCAGGCCAAGTGACAACCATAGGAACACTAGGAATAGAGTGGAACATGACGGATAGGGGATGTATATTACCCTAGACAGTTGTGTCATCCATGCTCATATGAGGTTTTAATGAGTTGCTATCATTATCATGTAGGTGTGCGATGATAGTACTCTCAAGCGAACCCGTGATTTTGAGTTACCTTTGCTTACCCTGACCTAGTTTTCACCCGTGAGTGGGGAGGGACTTGATTATTACAGGTACAGGTGGTGACTATGTTCTAATGGTGACCATCGTTCTATTGATGACTATGTGGGTCTCAGATTTATTTTCTGAGTTTCTGGATTCAGTATTCAGGATGATCTTCTTTGGTTATGTTCTAGACCTTTGATCCTAATATATTCAACGTGTTCAGAAACTATACAATAGTTGTTCAGCAGATTTATACATCAGTTATCCAAAGGGTTGTACAGATGTTATCCACTTGAACAGTTGTTATCCATGTTGTGCTGAACTTTTGAACCTATGTCATTGCACCTTACATCATAGCATGTTTATCTTAGACACACAAAAAAATGTGAAAGATTGTATGCATAAAAAAGATGTTTGAACATGGCATTGCATCCGATCATTCACCTCATAAATCTTCATGCATCTATAGAAGGTACTCCGAATGGGGAACCTTATTCAGACTCAATATTCTCTTGTTAGAACTGTGAATCTTGACTTCTCACCTCTCCGTTGTCTGAAAAAGCCATGGAATAACTTTATAGGGAATTGGATGAGATGATGAGATGAAAAAATCAGATGGTTTTGTTTATTATGGACGTGCAGGTCTTGGCCCGTAGTCAAAAATACTTAAGGGGAAAGGATAACCAGTTGAAGACTCAGTTGAGTCGGGTATGGAAGTTCCGAAGACAGTGTCAGCAAAGGAAAGTTATCCTATATACAATGTTGCAATAGGAGTTGTCATTTATCCCCAGTCTATGGGACATTTTTCAAATTGAGAGATACTTTGTGGGTCTCACTCAGAACTTCATGTTCCCGGATCTTCTTGCTAAGTAACCAGTTTAGGGCCTCCAGGTGAATCCATGGGACTAAGCTTATCAACAAAGATAGAAGAAACTTGAGAAGCTTGTTTATACAATCTTTATACCTTGTATCCAGATACTTCGTTGTGTGTTGGAAGCTTAGTTGATTAAGCTTCGTGCTTTGGGTCATACTCCCACCAATTTCTCTCCTGATTTCAATGCAAATGCTAGATGTGTCTCCCATTCTGGGGCATCTGGTTATGATATTGAAGACTGCGGGGGTTGAAGTATGAAGTTCGATACCTGTCTGACTTCTTTTCCAAAGTCTAGTCCATGTTTGGGAAACCGTTTCAGACTCTTTCTCCTCAGTTGAATGCTTCTTCTGTGTAGTAGAAGATGGGGTGATACTTTTATGATGAAGAAGTATAATATATCTAAATCTTGGACAACTATTGTTGTGTAGAATAAAAATACCTCAAAGGTCGAGTTCTACACTCATGGTTTATTTCCTTCCGTGTAGTAGAAGACGGTTGGCATTTTTTCTCTGTAGTAGAAGATACGTTGTGATGCAGTTTATACAAGTTCGCTTGATAAAGCATTCATCACATTTGTTGAGGGAATCCAATGTGATTACCACACTGGGGAACTAGGCCATTCCATTGATGATTGCATGGCCTTCAAAAAAATTTGCAAGACCTGCTTGATGCAAAGGCTATTAACTTCAGGCCAGCCAGTCAGATTTGAGGTCTCCTTTGACTCAGTAAATGTCAAGATTGGCAGATCATCGTCTGAAGCAACAAGTCGATATGGAGACTAGTCTCCTCAACATGGAAATTTCAAATTACATTTTCATTCTCATTTGTAATCTTTCTTTGTTTTGGTTCAGTACTTTCTTGTATGCAAAATTCGCTTATCTTTGAATATTAATCATAATGCATTGAATATGTTTGTCTTGAATTAATCCATTCGTACTCACTCATTAATGTTTTTCTTTGCTTTTTGATACTTAACTCTTGTTAAATAAAGCAAAAACCTCTGGAGGGAGGATGATGAGTAATATACCAAATATTTCAAACGGTGTGCTTTTGAATAAAAACCTTGATGACGATGTACAGGCTTTGTTTCAATTCCTAAACACCGTAAATATAAGGGAGATAGACCCTCGTTAACCCCTTTGAGCCTTGAAGTAGGAGTTTCTTTTCTTATAAAAAAAAACCTCACATTTAACTCGGGGAAGGGTAGATTTCAGTTAATCTGATCGAGCATTCAAAACTCATTAAGAGTGCGCATCAAAGGATACAACAATGGTTATCCTTCAAAAGGTTGAGGAAGAACAAAACCGCAATGGCTAACCCTTATATCAGAAGTGTGCATTAAAGAGAGCTATATCCCAATGAGTATCTCTCACACGACAAGAGGATGAAAGATGATGATACCATAATATTTATCCCTCATCAACCAAGCGATAAGGCAGTCCCTAAACTTCCAACAAGCTAAAAGTCTTATGATCACACGATTTGTTCAAAAGGAAAGTAAAAAAGGAAAGAGACAAAAAGCCCCGCTAAGTAGAAACTTGAAAAAACAAGTCGGTCAGGAAAAAGTTAGGGCATCCCGCTGGACTTCAGAGTCAAATTCAAAAGGAATTTGTCCAGGGAAAATTTAGGGAAAGCGAAAAACGCAAAAAGTAAAAAGGGATTACCGAATAAAAATCCTCAACAAGGAATCAAGTCGTGTGATCAAACACCAAGAAAGAAAGATGTGAGTGACTGCCATGTCCAAAAAAACCTCATTTGACTCCTCAACCATTGTAACCTCCTTTTGGGAGATGAGTGCTCGTATCGAGTTAACTGAATTTAGGACTGGAGAACATCATGAAGAGGGTGGGCACCAAATAATTTTGAGCCTTAAATCCTTTTTTCTAAAATCGTGAACCAGGCCCTGCTACAACCCTTAAAAGTCCTAACTGAATCAGGAGTTAATTTGAAAACGCATCGTAATGAGAATACGGTAATCTGACTCCTAGGAGACTTGCTAAAACTTTTTAGTTGGTATCACGCCACCTTTTTAATTTCTTTCGTACAAAAAAAAATTCTTTTCAATAAAAAGTTTTTTAAACTTCAAGACAAACATGAGCTTCGCATTACAATTATCATTCTTAGAATAAACATTCTTTGCGTATGAACGAGTGCTTAAACATCAAGTAAGATTGCGTAATAAGCATCACATGAAAGTTTGATTATCCCGAGAGACAAATTGATTCAAGATACCGTTGAAAGGTAAATCATTTTGGAGAACAAACATAATCTGGGACAAAATTCTATTGGTTCCGTTGAGTAAAAGAATACTAGTTTGAGAAATGGTCTGAAAGATTGCAAAAGTTGATTGCCTAGAGTCTCTGTCGAGCAGTAGGGCATTACTTTCGGTTTGTCCCAAGGGACATATTTCTTAAAGTATTTTCTCGAAAATGGAGCAGTTCAAGTTGAGAAGTATTATTGTGTACTAACCTACTTTCAAGATGTAAGGCAGCCATCCACTCTAAGGTTATGTTGTCTTCGAAAATCCTTAAGCTTCTCATTTCTCCGTGAGCATGAGATGAAAAAAAGGATTGTCAAGACTCTGTTGAGCAGGGGCAAGCATGTTAAACACGTCGTTTGGTAAGAGTTCATCCAATCTGAGGCTTTCAAGTCGAGATTTTATCCTTCAAAGTGTAGTCAAACTGGGGAAATTATGTTGATATTTGACAAATCTCTCTAAGAATTCGTTGAATAGAGGAGAATCTTTTCAGAATCTTCATATGCACGAGAATTCACTTAAGCATGGTTGAAACAGTCTCCAACTTTGGTCAGCCAGTAGTCGTATGCTCCAAAGTTCATAACATTGGGTTGTTTATCTTAATGGTACAGATATCAGAAAGTTTTCTCGAGGCAATTTTCTCCAAAGTCCCTACAGACTGAGGCAAGGCATTATGCAGGGGCATTTTCTCCTCTTCAAGGATTTATCAGATCAAGTCCATGTGCAGGTTAAATGACTCGTAAATTTGAAAAGCATGTCGAGAAGTCAAGATCGTTACCCTCAGTAGGATACGAGCAGTAACACAAAGATCATTTGAGGTTGTTTACCCGTACAAGATGTGATGGAAATGTTGTTTCGTAGGAGGACGCCTCTTCCCAGAAAAAGATCCGCTGCTATTTGACAAAAGTCTGTCTGCTAAAGGGTTTCTATTCAAAGATCTTTATTCCAAACATTCTTCATTTCTATGAAGGAGGAGAATGTTCTTTCTCCCTGGAAATTTAGAAGATGTCTGAAGTCAAGATGATTTATTTTCAATGGAGTGCAATTTATTTTTGCAGCATATTCTCCAAAGTCCATTCTTTAGTGGCATTTCTCCTTGGAGTTGATATGATGAAGTTGCAATCTTGTATTGCAATTTTTATCCATTGGTTGGTAGTTCAAATTGTTAATTCTTCAATGAAGTTTTCCATTCCCAAGCAGGGGCATATTACCACAATTTCTCTTTTTGCAAGTGTTGTTGGTCTTTTATGACAAGAAGCATACGAGCAAGTGAATCAAGAAGGTTTTGCATGTGACCAACATGAAGATTTTTGTAGAATGGGATCCAATTTCCCTAGTGATTGCTCACCTCTACTCAAAACAGAATCACTCTTCCCTAGTAAAGGCGTACTCTCGCCCAGACATAATTCCTTATCTCCAGTGGAAGCATACACATGTGTAATCCCCACTAAAGTCAACACTCTTAATGAGAGTTTGTTTAAGAGTTTGTCCCTTCCAAAGGGCTTATCTCCAAAGAAGTGCATTTCAATAGGTCTTATATAATCTTCTTCTTCAGCACAGTCTATTTTTTTGAAGAATCTGGGAAGGATCACTTCATTGGATTGGACACCTTTGATATATCCTCTTGAAGTCAATACCATGCATCTCCGTGGTTGGCATTTATCTCCCTAGTGAGGTTTTCGTTCATCGTCTCCATGAAGTTTATATCTTTTCTTCCCAGGGAAGTTTTTCCCAAGTCGGGTTTTCTTGAAGAGATGTTTGATTAACATGTTTGTTATGCCCAGTGGAGCAAGTCTCCTATTTTTCTGAGGCAGTGTGCATAGACAGATTTCGATTAGAATTCTTTGACCCCCAGTGACAGAGTATTACTGAAATAATTCCTCGGTGGAGTTCTTAACCTCAAGCTTACAGTTTAAATATTCCCCCTCTTCCCGAGTGAAGATTGCCACCCTCAATGATAGTATCCCTTGTATGGCCTCGGAAGAATTCTTTTATTCAAGAATTTACGTGATCCCTCAGTCGAAGTCACCTTTATTGGGGACTTACATCAGAAGGTCCCAGTTCCAAGCAAGATCCTCTTTATCCCTGGAAAGAGATGTTGGATTTTTCTAGAGGAAGTTGGGAGTTGGATCGGAGTTCAAAATTTCCTCTGAATTGCAATTTATTTTTGCAGTATTCTCCCCAGTAAAGGTGTACTTTCGCCCGAGTATCAATCTTTCTCAGTGCAGCCTGTTTCTTTCCAGTTTTTCTCCGAAGAATCATTTTACTAACCAATTGGAGATTCTTGATATACTCTCCTTGAAGTTGAAATTCTATAATTTCCCTAGTGAGGTTCGCACTTGTTCTCCCCATGAGGTATGCATTCTCCTACTTAGTGAGGGATGCACTCCCTCTCTCTCCAATGTGGCTTGCCTATATCAGAGTTCTTAAAGAGGCTCCTGTTTACCTACAGGGGATTCCAGTTTGTTATCCTTATGAAGACGACTATCATTCGTAATGAAATGATTTCTTCTCCCCAGTACAAAATTCTTGCCGGCTTGAATCTTGCAGAGATGGCTACACTCAGCGCAACCAGATATTGTTGATGTTATCATATAAAGGATTTTGGCTCCCTAGTGTAAGAGGTAGTCTTTATCCCCAATCGAAGTCAAATTTCAACGACCTGTTGGTGTAACTTATCCATTATTCCTCAGTGGAGCTATCTTTTTTTCCCTAGTGGAGCAAGTGTCCTATCTCCCCAGTGTGGTTAATATTGGAATGTTGGTCAGAGCTCTTCCATCCCTGGTGATAGAATATTTTGTTAAGATATCCCCAATGGAGTTTTTGTCCCAGGATGTTGGTTTCTTCCTCAAGTGAAGATTTTGTACCCAGGCGGTGTTATCCCCAGTGTGGTCTGAGTAGAATTCTTTTTATTTAAGAATTTCCATACTCCCCAATAGAAGCTATCTTCAACAATAAGTTCTACGCGAGAAAGTTTCCATCCCCAGCGAAGCTCTCCTCTTTCTAATAGAAGATAAAGAATTTGTTCCCCATGAAGTTGGGAGCTGGATAAGAATTCAAGATTTTCTCTAAACTGCAATTTATTTTTTTAGTATTCTCCTTAGAAAGCTACTTCCCTAATGATATCAATCTTTAGAGGTTGGTGGTTCCGAATCTCGGTTCCCCATTGAAGTTCAGATTGCCTTTTCTCTATAGAAGATCATATGTGCAAGAATAATCGTCCGGAAGTTTATTTTCTTATCAGCAGCCGATTATTGACATGATTTCCCTAGTGCATCACTAAACATGCATCATTACATTGCATCTACCAAAACGCGTAGCATTTCCATTGTAGGGAGCATTCCGCTAAAAAATTCAAACATGCATAAGTATAAGCCAATTATGTACACCTGTGGTAACCAGATTGTTATACGCTCAGATTTGAATTATCTCCACAGCAAGCCTAGGGTGACTCTATTTTGTCTCCCAAATGGAGTCTGTTTGATTCACCACCAGTCGGGTCTTTGGTATTTCTCCATTTCCCCAGTAAGTTTGTGGTTTGCGCTTGCCCTTTCAAGCCTTTAGTTATTTTACCCGTGTTTGCTTTGCCGTTAGAGTGCGAGTAAGAGTCGGTGTATGGCCTTTCTTGTTTCTAAAGTATTTGAGTATCCATACTTGGTGTGTGGTAATTCAGATGATTGCCACTCTTGAAGAATTACACCCCTCTTTTGGCCTGATGGATTTTGTAGTTCTTGTTTTTTGAAAACTCTTAAAGCCCAACGCGTGTTGGAAATCCCTGTTTAGAGTCTCCTTCGATTGATTTTTCTTCCTTTTAAGGTTCGTCTTCGCCCGACGTTCTCTTTCCTCCAAAATTCACCTTTTCCCGGTGTCTTTCCATCCTAGGTCCATCTTCGCCCGGTGTCCCTTCTTGTTGGTTAAGGTTCATCTTCGCTCGACGTTCTCTTTCCTCTGGTAAGTTCACCTTCGCCCGGTGTCTTTCCACCTTAGGTTCACCTTCGCCCGGTGTCCCTTTTTGTTGGTTAAGGTTCGTCTTTTCCCGACGTTCTCTTTCTTCCGGTAAATTGACCTTCGCCTGGTGTCTTTCCATCTTAGGTCAACCTTCGCTCGGTGTCCCCTTTTGTTGGTTAAGGTTCATCTTCGCCCGATGTTCTCTTTCCTTTGGTAAGTTCACCTTCACCCGGTGTCTTTCCCCCTTAGGTTTACCTTCGCCAGGTGTCCCTTCTTGTTGGTTAAGGTTCGTCTTCGCTCGACGTTCTCTTTTCTTCGGTAAATTCACCTTTGCCCGGTTTCTTTCCATCTTAGGTACACCTTTGCCCAGTGTCCTTTCTTGTTGGATAAGGATCGTCTTCACCCGACGTTCTCTCTTCTCTATAATTCAATTTCTCCCGATGTCTTTCCTTCTTAGGTTTACCTTCGTCCGGTATCCCTTTTTGTTGGTAAAGTACGCCTTTGATCAATGTTCTATTCAGAGTCAATGTATATTTGTATCCCTAGTAAGTTCGCCTTCGACTGGCATCCCTTTGTTAGAGTCTTCTTCGGTCGGTCTCTATCTTAGATATTTCTAGCCTTGACCCGAAATCCAAAATATTTACTCAGAAGACTATCACAATCAAAAAAGCAAAAAAAATGGAAGATACAGAAAACCAAAAAATATAATAATTCCTGACTGGTTTCGGAGTGCAAATTTCCGGGTTCTCTAAGTATTTAATCTTCTTCCACCTTGAAGGTTCGAAAGGTTGGGGCCGGTCTCACCTTCAGGTTGAAGGCGATTAAATAGGGGCAACAGTTTTACCCCCAAAATTTGCCCTCCTAATTTATCTTATTCTAGATTAGACTTTGCATTCATCTGCATCATTCCAATAGGTCATGTGTATAGCCTGCCTTTTCATAAAAAACAGAGCACCTGAGGTACAAAAGATCAGTAGTTATGAAGCTAAGGGTTTACAGCTGATTGGAGGGGTATATGTTGAATAAGATTGATTATTCTGGTTCTTCTTGGTGTACAAGACTATGGAATTAGGGTTTTTGTGCACGTTCAGTTTGGACTTCTTCTCCATCAAGCAACAAGGCTATTCTTTTCGTCAGAACATCAAGCTGTAGGATTTTTCTTGTCAAGAATTCAGGGGTGTGACCTAACGTACATACTCTTTGAATCAATACGTCTTCTCATATGAGTGTGCTTATCATTTGATCATGGTTAATGACTGTGTCATGGCATTCATCCACTCTTCAGTTAACCAATTCATGTGTTGTTGAGTCATGGTTCAAAGGATCAATGGTTGTGAAGCTAGGGTTTTATTTTGGTTCGAGGTATATATTAAATAAGACTGATTTTGCTGGTTCTCCTTTGTACATTGAGTTTTGAATTTAGGGTTTTGATTCTTGGTTATTGTGGATCTCTTCCTTATCAAGCTACAAGGATATCTTCCTCAAGGTAAGAGACAAAGCCATTTTCATCACAGCGCATCTCAAGAAAATTGTAGTCCTTATGCGTGGCAATTAAGCATATTAACTCATCAATTGGGATTCATTGGATTTACATGTTAAGGCTATCTTGGTAGTTATTCCTCCCATATCTCAAGTTCCATATTCATCCTCAAAGGATTCCTCTGGGGATTATTGTTCTCTCGAGTTGTTATTACTTGTAATGCAAGTTAAAGTTTCATGGGGAATTGAGGATTTGATTAGAGAAGTATCCATTCAAGTTTCTTAAGGTTCAAGTGTCATAAGTATTTCCTATAATGCAAGGTATAAGTAAATACAAAGGTTATAAGGCAGGGTCTCATGATTAGTTAAGGTTCTCAAGCACATGTTTGTCAAGAGTTGATTTATGCTAGTATCGAAAGAAAGTTCATGTGGATTTCTTCACAAGTTAACATTGGACTTATGGTTTCAATTAAGTTTGAGGTGCATTAATCAAGCATGTAAATTGGAGGATCCATCCATGGTTGATCTCTTGAAATTCAAGCTACCAAGGCGAAATAATATAACATTTCAAATGTTATTCAACGTATGAGATCACTTTCAATTTCAAGTGGAAGATTCAAGTTCCAAGTGGTTCTATTCAAAATTTCCAGCAAAGTTCTTCTTCCAATTTCAATTCAAATTTCCATTAACCATTTCAAAACCTCTTCATTCCATTTTCAACAAAAATTCTAACAAGTTCGTTCATTTACAAATTTACCAAGTCCTTTCAATTTCAGATATTATACACCATTTTTGTTCAAATTACATGCAAAACCTGTAAAAATTCCATACGTGTCCATTACATAGTTCAATTATAAGATATATTCAAATTCATTCAAAACTACAAGAAAACTTAAACCTAACAAAGTCTATCCTAATCTCAATCATTCTCCATGTTCCAACGTTTAACTAAAGCTTCATGCGGAATGCCTTGTAATCTTACTTTTCAGCCATGCCTTGCTAGTGGGCTTCAAGTTCACGCTTCTTTTGAGGGCCAATCCTAGCTTGCACAAAGAGGGTTCATCATGAATTACACCAAAATATCTGAATCTTCCAAACCATTCTCCCCTTTATGCCCTATAAGAACGAACCTGCTGCATTCTTCAAACATCTAACCCTGCATTAGAAAATCAGAAGATATAAAGGGAAATATTAGAAAGAAGAAAACCATAAAAATAACTAACTGAATCGCAAAAGAATCTCCTAACTGCCCTGTGTAACAGTTACCCTAACTAACCTTCCAAAGGGGGTCCAACAAAAACCTGTTCAGAAAAGAAGAATCTCGAAGACGCCATCTACACTAAGCTAAAACAGTTGTCGTGATAAATCCTATTTCAAACTTACAGTTAGCGTAATATACTAATAGTCAGCCCTGCATTCAAATCCAAACCTAGTTTAAGATACTACTGACCAAAGCCCCTGCATCAATAAAAAAACTTTGAAATGATTCCATAAACCAGATCCAAACAACTTGCCCTGCATATGACCATCAACCATACATAAAACCAAAAGATAATAAAATATATTTCTATTTGAAAAACAACATAAAACAAGACCAGGAAAATTTGGAATGGAGAGGAAATAAACCAACTCAGAAGTCAGAATTTTCTAATAGCCTCATAACAAAAACAGAAAGTGGTTGATGCACCAGTTCATGGAAAATTAGCAGCTCGGTTCAATTTAAGGGAATGGTCAGGAAAATGCATATTGAAAACCTTGACATTGCAATTCATGAGTAAAACCAAAAATCCAGTTCAGCTTCAGTTCAATATTCAGAGCTAAGTCAGATTTTTAGATCAAAATCCATAACGCAGTCCAATTCAAATCTCACCCTCCAAATTCTGCAACTAACTCACAAATTCAACAGTTCAAATTTAATCCATCTATAACTTATTTCAAACTGTCATAACAGAATGGCAACTAACCTCCTAACGGCCTCTAACAAACTTCGGCCATAAGTGTAACAGAAAGACAACAGAAAAATAGAAGAGCTAAAAAACTGTAACTGACTTTCTTGGATTCAGATAGAAATATAAAATAGAACTTACCTCTTTCATGAGGCGATATAAATTATGCACTCTACAAAAAGTGAAATACAAGAAGACCATCTTCTCTCTCTGTTTCCTTATCAATCACCACAAAGATTCTCTCCCCCTCTGAAACTCTCGACAATTCTCTCTCTTCATCTTCATCATCACAGTTCTTCTATATTCTTCACGGTATCCTTTAACATTTTGCATAATCAAAATACCAGAAAAATTCACTGGAATTCCCTCTTCTTCCTCTCCCTGCATTCACTCTCGTCTTTCTTCATCACCTTCATCCACCTTCATACCACCGATCTTCACGCTCTCTTCATTCTTAAAATTGCAGAAGAATTACAAAGTCAGAAGAAATTCCCTCAGCACGATAACCGCATCTTCAATTGCCTTCATATTCATCTCTTTCTCGGAACCATATCAACATCTTCTTTACCAACCTTCAATCTTCACACTCTGCATCTTCAACGTCCATCATCCTCTTCATCTGTAAGCACAACAACACATGAACAACATGACAATTCACAAATATCAAAAAGAAGTTTGAAGAAGAAGAGAAGAATTTTTTGATGCTTCATTTTCGAGCTCGGGCAGGATTACCGGAATGATTCTCGGTTTTGTAGGTTGGTAGTTTCGAAACTCTTGATTCTCCCTTCTTATTTGTCAATATTGATGCCACATGATAGCGTATAACTAATAAGAACCAAAACCCTAGTGCTTCAAGCATCAAATTCTCACCATTATCGCTCGATTTTCATTTTGAATCACATAGGTCTTTTCCTCACATCTCTGTTTTATTTGAGAGCTAAGGATTTGAAGGATGAGGCCGAAGAGTTGTGTGTTTGTAGTGGCCTAAGTTTGATACGGGGAAGGTGGTTTGAGATTGAAATTGTCGGAGAAGATGAGGTTATCTCCGCCGAGTAGAACTAGAGGAAGAGAAGAAACGGTCTCGTGAAGCTAAAGCGTTATAACCCTAATCCTATTTGTTTTTTTTATTTAATTCATTTTTTTCTTTAGTTTTTAATTTAATAAGTAAAATCTGAAACAAAGAAAATCTTGAAAAATCTGGTTTGGATGTTGAATTCATAATGGACCGAACCATACATCCTTGGGCCTGAATTCTTTTTGGTGACTTCTTGCTGAATGCAAACAAAAATGGCTATTGGATTCATTCTGAATTGGGATTAGCACTTCATTACGAATTGTTGTATTATGCACCATGGTCAACAGATTACACCCCCTGGATTTATTCTTTTATTATTTTCTTTTAACTAATTTTGTTAAAATTTTAGACTTTTTTGAATTTTATTTACATGATAAAAATAATGAAGTCAAGTATAAAAATTTGTTAGTTTTTTTAGGTGATTTTAGGAATTAAATCCTGATTATATGATTATATTTGAGTTGGTAATTCACCTTTGCTTGTTGAGATTTGATTCTTACGCAGGTTTATCGTGTGATATGCAGATGCGTTTGAGATTTCTATTGTGATTTATTTTCACATAGATGATGCTTCGATACTTATTTCGAGCATTCAATTTCTGACACTTTTCTTTGATTGGTGAAGTTGTTCACGAAGATCGTCGGGTTTCTTTGTTTTGATAGGCTTTGCTATGGATTGATATCCATTGGGTATTTTCTCTTGGTTATCTCATTTTGCACTTTACTGCTTTCTAGATATCATGAGAAGTAGGAAATAAAGAGCGTGTGCTCGAAGTCGCTGTTTAAAGACCCGTAGCAGGCATTCCGCACTTCATTTGCGATATGTGTTTTGCTTCTGTTTGTTTCCTTGGTTGTTGATCGATGAGTCACTCAATTTAGAAATTGAGATCACGACTTCGTTCTCAGTGCATGCTCCCTATAGGATTTTATCACTTTCCTTTATTTCTTATTGATCAATGAGTCACTCAATTTAGAAATTGAGATTACGACTTTGCTCTCATTGCATTCTCCCCATAGGATAGTTTTGTTAGACTTTCTTTGGTATGCTAGCCTAGGTAGGATCTCTCTAGTTATGCTCTCTTGAGCTAGCTCTCTTGAGCTTATTGGCTTGCTTGTTTGATTTCATCTTTGTGTGCATGTTTTGAGATGATATACCCTTGGCATGTTCCCTTAGGAGCTCTAAATTCAACAATAGATGATGATTCGAGATAGACATAGTTTTAGGTGATAGACCCTTGATATGATCCTTTAGGACTTCTTGATTCATCTATAGATGATGAGTTGAGATAGACATTAGGATTTTTATCCAAGCATGTCAACTTAGGGTAGAGATTTCCCTTCAAAGCTCAACCTTAGGATCAATCATTGTATGATAACATTAGGGATAAATTTAAGTTAGTCTCCCTTAGATGTTTTCTTTTCCTTGCATCCTTGTATTTAAAATAAAAACATTATTTTTCTGAGCAAATGCACAAAACATCTAACAATTTTCAAATCCTCTTTTTAAGGTAAAAAATATCAACCAATGCAAAACTCTTTTGCTCATTCGGGCTTTTCTTTCAAACTTTTTTTCAAAAGAACATGTTAATTCACTTTTGTGCTGACGCGTAAATCTCCAAAGGTCGAGTTGCGGAAGAAGGTGAAATTAATATTGTTCATTAAAAGATACAAACCAACAAAAACATGTTAGCCGAACTAAGGTTGTTGTGATTCCTTAAAAGGGATACGTAAGCATTGGGGTAGGGCCCGAGCGAGCACAACTTTTTATTTTCCCTACATTCTTTTTCTCCTTTCTTTTGCATGCATTCCTTGTACAGCTTAGATATAGATTAAACTCACCCATAAGATAGACAACAAGAGTGGATACCGTAGATTACTACGGGCGTGTGGGGTGCTAATACCTTCCTCTCGCGTAACAGACTCCCTTACCCATATCTCTCGGTCGTTTGATCATGATTTCACCCTTCTCAGGTTTACTCGATGTTTACCTTTCCCTCCCCGTGGGATAAAAAACATTCGATGGTGACTTCATTGATTTCATTATCATTTTATTGTTCATTCGGTTGTTTCACCAGGTTTGCCAAATGCTATGAGACTCTTATTAAGGAATTCATTGTTAATATTCTTTTTGATTGTGCTAATCATAAAAGTAAGGAGTTTAGAAAGGTTTTTGTTAGAGGAAAGTGTGTATAATTTTCTCCTGCCATCATAAATAGATTTCTAGATAGGTCTAGAGATGTCTGTTGTGAGCTGGAAGTAACAGATAATTAAGTGTGCAGAGCCATAACTGCTAATAAAGTAAGTGAGTGGCCCATGAAAAATAAACTTCCTGTCAACAAGCTTAGTGTGAAATATGCTATTTTGCACAAAATTGGAGCTGCAAATTGGGTTCCCACTAATCACACTTCAACCATCTCCATTGGATTAGGAAAGTTTATTTATGTTGTTGGAAACCATAAACTTTTTTATTATGGTACTTACATCTTTGATCAGACTATTAAGTATGCAGGAACTTATGCCATTAAGATGCCAATTGCTTTTCCTTCCCTCATTTGTGGAATTGTTCTTAATCAGCATCCTGGGATTCTAAGTGGTAATGATGTAATGTGCAAGAGGGAGTCTGCTTTGACTCTTCATTTTAAGCTTTTTTCAGGAAAACATGTCCCATACATTGTTTTGACATCTGCAACTGCTGAAAATAAGACATCCACCAAGGATCACATAATCTATGAATTAAGGGAAGCCTGCAAGGAATTAGATGATGTGATCAGAGTTAGCTCAATAAGAAAGCTAACTTTTGAAAAGATGATCAAGGACTTGCAAAAGGACAACAACCTTGATGATACAGTGAGCTTTGAAGGTGGAGAGTCTAGTGAGGAAGGAAGTTCTGGCTCAGCCAACTCAAATGGTCGTGACGACAGTTAGACTAATTGATGTCTCTTTATTTGACCCTTTTGTTTCATTTGGCACTTTCATGTGCTTGACATTTGGATTCTCTGGTCTGTACCCCATTACTGATATTCCCTTGAATGTATCCTTTTATTTGACATATCATGACTAAAAAGGGGGAGAGAAAGTGACTGACTGACTGACTGACCACTGACCATTGATTGAGGGGGAGCTCAATACTTGAGGGGGAGCCTTGTGTCTCATAAGATGTTTTGAAATCTTCCTTTGCTAACAACTAACTGCTAACTGATTTTTGTTTTGATTTCTTAGCTTATGTTGCTGCTCTGATAATGCTCTGATAATGTTTTAACCAAAATTTGCCAAAGGCGGAGTTTGTAAGTGTTTGTTGGCAGTAATTTTGGTAAAACAATGACTTGATAATGTTTTTCTAAATGTCTTAACATTTGAAGCAAAATTGTTTTGAATGATGTCAAAGCAGATGTCTTGACATCTTCCCCCTGAACTGAACTCAGCCCAATATCAATTCATGTTATTTGTTTCCTGATTTCCTACGCACAATAATTCAGGATTTGTGACTCATAGGCTGCGAAAAATATGGAGGAATATTTTTCTATTTGAATTATCTTTATGGATTATGTCTTGGCCTATTTTCATGGAAATATTCAAAAGATTTGAATATTTGTTTTTCGGCCCAAGCCCACTGCTGGGCATATATAAGGACCTGCTTCCTTATTCAGAACTGCAACTTTTTCAAGAAGAATACTATCTTTTTATTTTAGAAGTATAAGGCTTTTTATTTGTAATACACTCTAAGTATTAGTTTAATACTTGAGTTGTTATTTGGGTTGTTAATTGTGTATCATTCATAAGCTTTTAAGCATTGAATGATTGAAGTATTTTAAACTTCTTATTTCTGTTGTTTCTTCACTGTAAGTGATTGAAGGGATTTTAGGAGTGCCTCATACCTAGGTGAGTCTTAGGTAGAAGTATAGCACGAGTAGTGATTAAGTGATTAGATTGTAAACTGGTTGTTTACTGAGGGTCTATGAATTGATACTATTTAGTGGACTTGTCCCTGGCTTAGTAGCCCCCAGAATAGGTGTTGTTGTACACTAAACTGGGTTAACAATCCCTTGTGATTTTATTTTTTTAATTATTTTTGCCCTTTACTTTGTTCCTCGGATATTTGTGTCGTGACATCTCATTCGACATCACATATCTGATACCAGAATTTCACTTGGTGATGTTAATGTTGATGTTGCTGAGATGTTGATGTTGATGAAGTTGGTGATGTTGATATGGTGTTGATATTGATGATGATATTATGATGATGTCTTAACGATTTGGCATTTCCATATATATATATATATATGCTATATTGATGATGATTATGTTGTGTATGACACACTTGACTAGCCAAGGTTGAACATATGTGTGATGTTGCTATTGTTATTATTCTTATTTCATGTAGTGAATCATGCATCCATGTTGTGGAACTTATGTTCCAAGTTATGTTGTGGTCTTGTTTTTTATGGTGATGCTTCGAGTACGAGTAGCTAAATCATTTACCCGAGGACTTAATGAAGCGAAGCGTTACCTATGTTGATGGTAGGGATTTGGTGTACTCCAGTTCCAAGAGGGAATTGATCCTATGGTGGAGATCATGGAGTGAAATGAACCTAAGTATTCATATTTTGGTACCACATGCATGATGATTCATTTGTCAAGTACATTGCATTGGGTTGCATTGCACGTTTGTAGATGATATGTTGTTTAATGATTCATTGGAATGTTCTTGTACGTGATAATTGATGATGAATATGGGGGTGAGAACATGTTATGATATGATGTAGGACTAGGTACATGATTTAATTCATCGTATATCATTTATTATTGAATATGATTTCTCACCCCTTCTATTTGAATGTTTCCTCCACATGGGTAACATTCAGTTTCTCAGGAGTAGCATTGCTGAAGTAAGTGAAAGGATTAGATCTTGAAGTTTCATCCATTTAGTGTCGTTTATTTGTAGTAGGGCCATGCTCTGATTATGTAACATCGGGATGAGAACCATTTTGTGTTATTTACATTTCTTGATTGTTTGTTGAACATATGTTTTATGTTATTGAGAGAATAACATTGTAACTCTCTTATTTATGTTAATTAAAGTTGAAAAGGGTTTTATGAGACCAATTATGTGTTTTCTTACATGTTAAACTATATGTTTTAATTGTATTTTGCTGAGATGTTATTCAGCATCATTAGATGTCGTGTAATATCCCAGATGAGTTATCATATGTAACTCGATGTCGTGTAACATCCCAGGTGAGTTATCAAATGTGTTTGGATGTCGTGTAACATCTTAGGTATAAAAATGTGTAAATTAAATATTTATGATAACTCGTGTTATCATGACATGTTATGTGTTTTGATGTGGTTGAAATATTCGATTATTGTTTTGGGGTTTAGAAGGGTGTTACATTAATGGTATCATATAAGGTCGGTCCATCCGGATAGGTTTGTCTAATGTTGTTTGTTCCTTAGTACGCGACATGTGTGTGAAACATTGTCGGTGCTAGCTTGCTTTTCTAATAGTTTGTATGGAAAAGTGGGATTGAAATAAGTGGGGGAGAATATTTTTCTTTTCTAAGATGTTTCAATTGTGGAGTTTTGGTTCGGTGTACTGCTGATTGCAAGGGTGCAAGTGTTGTTGGAGTTATGTTGTTTCTAGAACTCGAACAAAGCATGGAATTGATATTCTTGTTTGTCGGTCAAGTTCAGACATCTTTAAGGAAAAACGATTAGGTATTATTTATGTTTGCTTCTCAGAGAGTAGAGAGTAATGTGACAGCTAATGATATTCCAGTGGTGTGTAATTCCTGATGTTTTTTCTAAAGATATCTGCGACTTGCCTCCAGAGCATGGATCTAAGTTCGATGAAGATGATGAGTTGTTTGTTCTATTAGGAAAGTGGATGATTATGTGAAATGTGGTTATTATACCCCAAAATTTTCCCTCTCATTCTTCAGTTATCTCCTCATTTTCCTAGGGTTTTCATTTGTTCAAGGGTACTCAAGAATTTATAAAACAAATTCTCCTCCTAAGCAATTGACCTACAACTAGGGTTTTGTATTTCTCAAGGAAGATTGCTTTATAATTCCTCAAGTGGATTTCATAGTTTCTTATATGTCTCCAAGAATGCTCATAGCAATTTTCATGTCTTGCATCACAAGTTTGCTAAGTCAATGGCCCAGATGACTAAAAATCAATTGTGTTGGACAAAGGTCAATTATGGTCAACATACAGTCAAACCTCAATATTTTTGGTTAACATCAACATTTTGAAGTCACATTCATCATTTTATCAAGGGTTGATCATAACTCATCAAGAAAACTCCTAAATCATCAAAAGTCAAAAGTTGCCAAATTAGGGTTTTTCTTAAGGAAAGGTCAACTGAACTTTGACCAAGTATAACTTTCACATGCTTAATCATATTTTTCTTAACCAAATCTCATTTTGAAGTAAATTCAATTCTCTACAACTTTTTTCTCTAAGCTCAAGTCCAAAAAAATGCTTCATTTAAGAGATATGGACTAATACATTATAGGTCATTTCAAAAGTCAACAAAAAGACACTTTTTGTCAAGGCAGCTTACATCAAGATAAATTCTTCAAATGCAAAAATGATAAAAAAAAATAGAGATTGTAGAGGGAATATTAAGCTTTCCAAAAAGTACTATTTCGCCTTCAAATGATGAAATTTGATAGAGTTAGGACTGGTGCAAGTTGGGAAAATTTGAGCAAATGCATGAAGTTTAAATTGAGCAAATTTGGAATTTTGGACTATTGGGATGATGTTTTAAGGTCCAAACATGTTGTGAAACTTATAATGAACCTCCGATCTACTTCATGCACCCCTTGACCTTTTTATTTTATTTATTTTGATTTTTATTAATTTAAAGTCAAAATTAAATAAAGTAAAACAAAGGCTTCTTACAAGGTCCAAGCCCAAGTTTTATTTGACCTAATTTCCCTTATATATATATATATATATATATATATATATATATATATATATACTCAGCAATTCAGACATGACAAGAGGGAAAAACCTTTGTACAAGAAACATCCTTTCCGAAACTCCAAAAATACCAAAGAATTAGGGCAAATCAAAACCCTAGTATGAAGCCTCCCTCAAGGTCAAAAATCTGTTCCATTCACTTCCAGGAAGATCGTAGGGTAAGGTTGGATCGTTTGCAACGATCCAAAGGCTGGAAACACACGAGCACGCATTCCTTTATTGCATGAATTTTTGTTGCTATTTCCTTTGAGTTTGTATGCATACTGACTCTTCTAACATGTTCATGAGATATCCATATGCAGGAAAAACCCAACATGGGGGTCCCATGATGATTGAATCATGAATTTCCATACATGCATCGATCCATGTTATTTTAACCATACCTCAAAAACTAGCGTGATTCAGCCCAAGATAATTGTTCCATTGAATTTGCAGGGTTGGATTCAGGGGGGTAGTACCTTTGGACTCCTAATGTTTTTTGTTTTGCAGGAATAAGAAATATACTCACCGGAGAAGACGATCATAGCTAGAGCTCCGGTCATGCAATGTTATTTTGTGTTATGTTTAATTTATTTTTCTAGTAACACTGGATGTATCACCACCCGAGTGGTTAAAAGGCACGCACTAAGTCACTACTATGCCTAGGCATGGGTTCGATCCCAGCCTTTTTGCATTTTGAGATTTGTTTTCATAATTTTTCATGTTTTTGTAGGTTAACGTACAAATCATGTTGATCCTCTTTCTTGTACACAGGCGTGCGCTTGGCACAGTGGTGAAGGTGCTAGGAATGAGGGATAAGGGTGCGGGTTCAACACCCACCCCTGGAAGTATTTTTAAACCCTAGTTCTTTTCATCAATTTTTCACTTAAAAAACCCTAAATTCATCTAACCCTAAACCAAAACCTTTTCTTGAAAAACCAAAAATGATTTTTTATAAACCCTAATCAAATTATGTTTTAGGTTTAACTTTTATTAATCAATTTTTTAATTAAAATTAATTAGAATTTTTTAGGCTTATTCAATTAGTCGTCAAAAACCTTTTTTCATCAAAAATCACAATAAAAATATTTCATTTTCCTTTCTTATTCTTACATTCTTCTTTTTTACGTAGCTTATTTCTTCGTGCGTTTTTTGATTACGTAATTGTATACGGGTTGTAATAGTTAGGTTTTTTACTCTATGCTTTTATATTTTTTGTAATTGCCCCAAAGCGATGTAATAGCTTAGGGTTTATTTTCTGCCTTTATTTTTTGCACTTTTACTGCTTTTTATACTTGTTGTATTATTGCCTAGTAATTAGGGTTGTATGGAAAGATAAAAATAAACGATGGCTAACCCTAGTCTCAAAGATAAACATAATTGAAAAACAACACACCTCGCACACTCACACCTCTAGGGTAACCTCCCTTGTTGCCTTCGGATTACAAAATAGTCATGTCCCTCGAAAGTGGGGACACTTTAGCAAAGTCCCTCGATACAAAGATCATAGTCCCTTGATGACCCTTTCGACATTGCCTTTGATAAATGTTCTAGTCCTTTAACGATAAATTATAAAGTGTTCTTACCAGTTGCCTTCGATGACTATACGATGACCCACGCATGTCCCTTTACATCCAACGATATGGCTTCCTACTAACTAATGGTAGGATAGCACTATCTAAAGAAGGAGGAAAACACAAGAACGACCTTGATTAGGGTAGATCTTAATCGCTTACTCACAAAGCTCCTCAAAATGAAACATTTTTTCACACAATTACACTTTTCAAAATATTTTCAAACAAATACTTTATACGCATTCTCGAGGACAGATACGAGGATCATTACAAAGTCTTGCCTCACCTTGGAAAGTTTCAAAAATATTTTCAAACACACAACACAAAGCAATTTTTCAAAGAAAGTGAGCTAAGTGATTAAGAGCCCGTAGATAACTCCGGGTGAAAAGGGAGCTAACACCTTCCCTTTTCATAACCTACCCCCCAAACTCAAAAATCTCGAAGGTCTTTCCTATTCTTTTCACCCTTTCCTTATTGGATAAAAGAAAAGTCGATGATGACTCTTGTTATCCGCAACATTTGCGATAAAATGCAAACTAAGTAAGTTCTCCTACCGTATTACAATGGTGCACATGTGTTGTTGGTTAAGAAGAAGGATGGTAGTATGAGGTTTTATATGGACTGCAGACAATTGAATAAGGTGACTATCAAGAATAAGTATCCACTTCCAAAGATTAATGATCTGAGTGATCAGTTATTAGGTACTTGTCTATTTAGCATGATTTATTTGAGGTTTGGCTACCATCATATTCGTGTTAAACCAGATGATATTCCAAAGACAACATTCAAGACGAGATATGGTCACTAAGAGTACATTCTGATGTCGTTTGGTGCATCTAATTAATTAGGCGTATTCGTGAAGTATATGCATCAAATTTTCAACCTGTATCTTGATAAGTTTGTGGTGGTATTCATCGATGATATTTTGATATATTCTAAGACTAATGAAGAGCATACAGAATATCTCCAGATTGTGTTGCATGTGTTAAGGGAGAGGGAGCTTTATGCCAAGTTATCAAAATGTGAATTCTGGTTGAAGGAAGTGAGTTTACTTGGCCATGTGATTTCAAGTGGTAGAATTTTTGTAGATCCTTCTAAGGTTGATGTTGTGTTCTAGTGGGAGACTCTGAAGTCTGCTACTGAGATACAAAGTTTTCTTGGTTTGGATGGTTATTATTGCATGTTTATCGAAGGCTTTTTGAAGTTGGGATTACCTTTGACTCAGTTGACTCGAATGGGTCAAGCTTACGTGTGGGATGTGGCGTGTGAAGAAAGTTTTATGGAACTAAATAAGAAGTTGATGATTGCCCAGTGTTGATTTTGCCTAATCCGAGTGATTTTTTTGCAGTATATTATGATGCGTCGAAGATGGGTCTTGCTGGTGTACTGGTGTTGAATGGTCAAGTTGTTGCTTATGTTTCCAGACAACTGAAGTTTCATGAGAGGAATTATCCTACACATGACTTAGATTTGGAAGTTGTGGTATTTGTTTTGCAAATTTGAAGGCATTATTTATTTGTCTCCAGATTCGAAGTGTTCAGTGATCACAAAAGTATTAAGTATTTTTTTGATCAGAAAGAGTTGAATATGAGGTAGAGGAGGTGGCTTGAACTTCTGAAAGATTATGATTTTTTGAGTTACCACCCTTGTAAGGCTAATGTTGTGGTTGATTCTTTGAGTAGGAAGTCTTTACATATGTCGATGTTTATGGTGCGAGAGTTAGAATTGATCAAGCAATTTAGAGATATAAGCTTAGTGATTCCTAATAGTGTGAGGTTGGGGATACTGAAACTGGCCATTGGTATTCTTGAAGAGATCAAGGAAGGTAAGAAATATTATCTGAGTTTGGTTATCTGGTTGTTGCTAATTAACCAAGGTAATGAAGGTGATTTCTGAGTGGACGAGAATGGTATGATAAGGTTTGGAGATAGAGTGTGTGTTCCCGATGTACCAAAACTTAAGAAGAGTATTCTTAAGGAGGGACATCGAAGTGGTCTAAGTATTCATCCCGATGCGACAAAGATGTATCAGTATTTAAAGAAATTGTTTTGGTGGTCCGGTATAAAAATGGAAATTGTTGAGTTTGTTTATGTTTGTTTGACTTGTAAGAAGTCAAAGAATTAGCACCAGAAGCCTTTGGGTCTGATGCAACCGTTTAATATTTCAGAGTTTAAATGGGATAGCATTTCCATGGACTTTATGTCATGTTTTCCAAAGACTACTAAGGGAAATAACTCGATTTGGATGATAGTTGACAGATTGACTAAATCGGCTCATTTCTTACCGATGAAGATCAATAATCCCATGCAAAAGTTAACTGAGAAGTATATCGAAAAGATTATGAGATTACATGGTATACATTTTAGTATTGTGTTGGATAGAGATATAAGGTTTACCTTAAAGTTTTGGGAAGGTTTGCATAAGGATTTTGGTACTAAGTTGAAGTTGAGTTCAGCTTACCATCTGCAGACGGACAGACAGACAAAGAGGACTATCCAATCTTTAGGGGATTTGTTGAGAGCTTGTGTACCAGAAAAGGAGGTGCTTGGGATAACCACTTTCCATTGATTGAGTTTACTTACAATAAAATTTTCCATGCTAATATTGGAATGACACCATATGAGGCATTATATGGTAGGAGGTGTAGAACTCTATTGTGTTGGTATGAGTCAGGCAAGAGTGTTGTGCTCGGACCTGAGATTGTGTAGGAGACGACTGAAAAGATTAAGATGATTCAAGAGAAGATGAAAGCTTCTCAGAGTTGTCAGAAGAGCTATCATGATAATAGAAGGAAAACACTTGAGTTACAAGTGGGAGATCATACTTTTTAAGAGTTACTCCGGTAACTGGTGTTGGTAGAGCTCTGAAGTCGCAAAAACTTACGCTGTGTTTTGTTGGTCCATATCATATTATGCAGAGGATATGAGAAGTAGCCTATTAGATTGCTTTGCCACCTCCAGTTTCTAATCTTCATGATGTGTTTCACGTGTCTCAGTTGAGGAGATATATTTCAAATTCATCTCATGTGATCTAAGTGGATGATGTACAGGTGAGAGATAACTTGATTGTTGATATATCACCCACGCAGATAGAGGGTCGAGAGGTAAAACAGTTACATGGTAAAGAGATTTCCTTGGTGAAGGTGGTGTGGGAAAGACAGCTGGTGATAGAATCACTTGGGAGCATGAATATCATATGAGAGAGTCATACCCGACTCTGTTTTCCCAGGTAATTTTCTAGGATGGAAATTTCTTACGTAGGGGAGAGTTGTAACACCCCATTTTCTAGAAATTATTTGATTTGATTTAATTATAGTTTTTGTGGTGTTTATTTAATTATTCATTGTGGTTAATTAGATAAGATGGGAAGTAAGGGTGTGTTACCATATGGTGAGGTGTGAAGTAATTAGAGGTTGTTAAAATAATTAGAATTATTTTAATTAATTTAGAATAATTTATTAATTAATTAATTAAATTAAATAAGAAGAAAATGGTGGTTGTAGTAACATTGGGGACAAGGTGGGAATTAGGGAGGAACTTAAGGGTAAAGTAGTAATTCGATAAGTTAAATTGAGGCTAAAATAGGTGAAGCATAATTATAAGGATTAAAATTAAAATAAAAAGAGAGAGTTGAGAAGTTGAGTTTTGACAGTATGTGAAAACAAGTTTGGAGAGCTGGAGCATAGAAGGAACCCCATTGAAGGCTTAAAGAATGGTCGGAAAAACCTAAGGTAAGGGTGGGTTATTGCATTTCAATGATAATTGGTATGAGGTAGGATAGATGAATGGATTTGGATGTGTTAGGGTTTGTTCTTACATTGATGTATTGATGATGTGTGATAAATGTTGATGAACTATGATGATTTAGGACCGGACTTGCTGATAAATTATTATTTGTATGATTTGATTGTAATGCCATGGATTTTCCTGAATGATGATTAAGTTTGATGATTGATGTTATTGTTATTTCAATTGGATAGTTTACATGATTAATTATATAATTATTATTGTTTAATCTATATGAATGAAGGCTATCCATTGGTAATTCATGGTGGAGGCTTGGAGATGTTGACATGGGGATTTTGGGGGTTTGGAGGCGATGAAATTCGTGAAAGGGTTTTAAAAATGAATTTTTGGAAAAGTCTCAGGTGTAAATCGATTGATTGGTCAAGTTATGCAAATCAATTGGTTCATGTGCTTGTTTAGAAAAATGTTTTGATCATAACTTTTGATCTGTATATCCAAATGACACCCCATTCAAAGCGTTAGAAAGTTAACACACAAAGATATAACATTATAGAGATAGGTGAATTAATTGAGTGTTATTCATATGTCCATTATATATGTGAATTTTATTTTTCCTATGTTGGTTTTAACTATTACATGCTTTGACATTTTACCTCATAACTTTTTAACTGTATATCTAAATGATGAAACATTTGAAGTGTTAGGAAGCTAATAAACAAATATATAACTTCAATGATATAGGTGAATTGTTTTAATACTTTTATTTCTCTATTTATTTTGATTGGCATTATGTTTGGTAAAACTAACTTAGCTTAGACATGTTGAATGAAGAAGTTTTATCAAATGGAGCAACATGTCGTATGTGATGTCCTATGAAGGTTCTTTCGACATTATGTTTTTGTAAAGTTAGATTGTTGGATATTTTAGTTTGTTATAGTTGCAGTATATTCAGTGAATATTATGTTATTCTATGTGGCGCACGGTTTGAATATTTAAAACGATTCAAGTTAATTTCAAGGAAATTTGTTAGTTTCAAATTATGGAAATAATTGAGGAAACTAATGATTATTGTCCTATCTTTTAGGGTATAATTTTGCAACCCTCTGTCATATCCAGCTGCATATGTGAAGCTCATATCCAGTTCATTGAAGATTATAAATAGAAGGCTTCAACCCTAGCATCATTGTCGAACTTACATTATTTTGTGTTAGGGTTTTTTTGTTTATTGTGAGCCACTCGATTATCATGTTGATAAAAGAGTAGGAATTTGTTTTTGAGTTCTAAGTTCTGTAATCATTCCAAACTTTTAAGAAGTGAATGATTGTGTGTCTTTGAAGTGTGACTTCTGTATTTTTCTAAGTTTTTTGAATTGTTCAGTCACTGGTTTGTGATTGGAAGGGATTTGAGAAGGGTCTCATACCTAGGTGAGTCTTAGATAGAAGTTAAGCAAGGGTAGTGATTAAGTAAGAAGTTATAAATAGGGGAATTTAGCTTCAAATTGATACTATTTTAGTTAACTTGATCCCTGGCTTGGTAGCCCCCAGAGTAGGTGTTGGTGTACACCGAACTAGGTTAACAATCATATGTGTTCTTTACTTTTATGCACTTCATTTATCATATACCTTTTCATTGTGTATTTTTTCAGAGAAAGGTGTCTTGACATGTTTTAGAACATCTAAGATCTGACTTCTAGAATTCTAATTGGTATCAGAGCAAGCATCCTGCTCTAACTCTGGGTAAGGTTCATGGAAGATATTTTCTGGTAAAATGGACAAGGAAGGAGGATTTATGAACAGACCACCCATCTTCAATGGAACCAACTATGACTATGTGAAAGTCCGTATGGTGGCCTTTATCAAATTCATGGACAACAAGACTTGGAAAGTTATGGTCAAAGGATGGGATCCACCAATGATTGTAGGTCTTGATGGGAAAGCTACGAATATGGTGAAGGCTGAAGAAGACTGGGATGATAAAGATGAAGAAGCATCATAGGGAAACTCCAAATCATTGATTGTCCTATTCAATAGAGTGGACAAGAATATCTTCAGGTTAATAAGCAATTGTACCATTTCCAAAGAAGATTGGGAGATCCTGAAGACTACTCATGAAGGTACCTACAAGGTGAAGATGTCAAGACTTCAACTTCTTACAACTCATTTTGAGAACTTAAGAATGAAGATGGATGAGAGTATTCATGATTTTCACATGAATATTATTGAGATAGCCAATGCTTCATGTGCTCTAGGGGAGAAAATGTCATAAGCCAAGCAGGTAAGAAATATTCTTAGATCTCTACTAAAGAGGTTTGACATGAAGGTGAATTCTATTGAAGAATCTCGAGACATAAATAACATGAAAGTTGATGAGTTTATGGGATCACTTCAAACCTTTGAGTTAGGGATCAATGAAAAGGCTGAAAAACAAGAAGAGCATAGCCTTTGTCTCCAGCACTGATGATCAAGAAGATGAGTGTGACTTGGATACTGTATAAGGGATGTCCAATGCTATTGTATTACTTGGAAAACAATTCAATAGAGTGTTTAAGAAACTTGAGTGGAAATCAATATTAAATGTCAAGAACAGGCCTTTTGACAAGTCATTCGACATCAGCAAGAATCAGGGTTCTGGTGGAAGAGACGGAACTAATGACTACTCTAACAAAGGAATAAGAGTTCAATGTTATGAATGTGAATGGTTTGGTCACATAAGATCTGAGTGTCCCACCTATCTCAAGAATCATAAGAAAGGTATGTTTGTGTCAAGGTCAAAAGAAGACTCTGATAGTGATAGTGTAGAGGAATCTGCCAAACAAGTGATTGCCCTGTCTGGAATTTGTGATTCGGATAATGAAACAATTGTTGGAGACTTGACTTTGGAAGATCTTGCTACTTTATACAAGGAGTTGTGCCTCAAAAGTCAAGAGAGGAGTCAAGTTTATAAAAAGGCAAAATAACATCATTGCTCAACTGAAGGTTGAAAAAGAAGAACAATTGTCCATTATCTCTGGTCTGGAAGCTGAAAAAGTAGAGCACCTATTTTCCATAGCTGAATTAAAGGGTGAAGCTCTTTTTCTCAAGTCACAAATTGATAATATGACCAAATCAATAAGAATGCTCAACAACAGTTCTGACGTACTTGATAATAATATTAAGTCTAGAAAGGATGCTGGAAATGTTCAAGGGATTGGCTATGTCAACCAATCTATGAAGAACAAAAGAAAAGGGGGTGAAGTGATGTTTGTTTGTACAAAGAAAGAACTGGAACAAAATATATCAAATAAAATGTCCCAACGTCAGCATGGGCAACAGAATAACCACTCAAGAAATAATGGCTCTACTGCTATTGATGAAAGATTTATTCTAGTTGGGAGGAATTCTATAAACATTAAGGATCTTAGTTATGATAATCAAGTTGTAAAGAACAAAGAAGAAACTCCTGAAAAGAAGTGTGTACATCGAAAAAAGAAGCAAGGGAAGAAGATGTTAAACCAAATGTCTCAACATCAACAGAGATATCAGAAGATGTACAATGGAGGTAGAAATCAGCAACGGAGATGTCACTATTGTGGAAAGTTGGGTCATTTACAATTCTCTTGCTACAGGTTGTATGGTTATTGTAATACGGTGGGAGAACTGACTTGGGTGTTTTGCATATTATCGCAATTGTTGCATATAGCAAGAGTCGCCACCGACTTTTCTTTTATCCAATAAAGGAAAGGTTGAAAAGAACAGGAAAAACCTTTTGAGAATTTTCTTGAGTTCGGGGGGTAGGTTATGAAAAGGGAAGGTGTTAGAACCCTTTTCATCCGTAGTTATCTACAGGATCTTAATTGCTAGCTCACTTTGAAATGATTTGCAAAATATGTTTGTGTTTGTTTGAAAGTATTTTTTAAAAGTGCCTTCATTTAGGTGAACTTTGTAATTATTCTCGTCTCTATAAGAATGTATAAAAGGTGTTGACTTTTGAAAATATTTCATGAAAGTGTTGGTGCATTTGAAAGATGTTTTGTTTTGAAATGTTTGTGAGCAAGCAACTACGAGCTTTATACCTACTCAAAAGAAAGTCTTTGTTCTCTTTACCCTCCTTTAGATAGTGTTATCTTGCCATTAGTTGGTAAGAAACCATATCATTGGATATGAGGGACAGGCGAGGGTCGTCGTATAGTCATAGAAGGCAACATTGTAAGATACCTTAGCAATTTTTCATAAGGGTCTAATATCGTTTACCGAAGGCAACGTCTAAGGGTCATCGACGGACTACGATCTTGTAATCGAGGGTCTTTGCTAAAGCATCCTACGTTCAAGGGACATCACTGTTTTTAATCTAAGGCAACAAGTGCAGGTTAAACCTAGAGGTGTATGTGTGAAAATTGTATTGTTTTCATTTATTTTGTCTTGAATTAGGATTGTCTAATGTTTGGTTTTAAGTGTATTATTGAATTACTAGCAATAATATGGAAAGCGATAAATTGCAGAAATTAAAAGTCCTACGCTATTACAATATTTTGGGATGGGGGACACAAATTTACAAATGGGGATGACAAATAAAATAAACCCTAATTACTATTACAATCAAATTGAATAATGCAAAACAAAATATACAAGAATATAAAGATAATGTGAAAGAAAAGAAGATTGTTTTTATGGCTTTTTTTGTATGAAAAGAATTTTAATTACCCAAATTGATTTGAAAAGAAGTTGATTAATTAGAAACCTATATTATAAGTTAATTTAATTAAAAGAGAAAATTAAAGTAAAAACTTAAGTCTAAATTAACTTTTAAAAAAAGAAATTAATTTGTTAAAAAAATATTTTTAGGTCTTTTGTTTAAAGGAAATAAAATAAAGTGAAAATAAAATAATAATTTTTATTTTAAGTATTTTAATAAAATAAATTGTTTTGTATAAAAATAATAATAAAGAAAAGAAAACAAAAAAATTAAATTAAAAATAAAATATGAAGTTAGAGGGTTTGAAAAGAAAATGGGTGGTTAGAAAGTAAAAGAGTTTGGTGTTAGGCCCAAAACTCTTTTGTTTTAGTCAGAAAAATAAAAAACAAGATATTTGGGCTTGTTGCTGTTAAGTAAACAAGGGGTGTTAGAGGGATAAAAAATGTTGATGCCCATATGCTGGAGGCCTAGGCGCGCTTTTTGAACAAAAATATGTGAGAAAAATAACAAAATGGGACACTGGGGCTTGAACCCAGACCCCCCTATACCAATGCCTTATACGCGCTCCTCCTGCCACTGGGGTAGCTGTTTCATCTGTGTATAAAACATGTTGTAATAAATTTAAGATAAAACCAACCCTAGTATTTTGAACTTCATCTTCAACCTTGCGCGCGTATCAAGATCAACAACATCGTTGTTCAAATTTGTAACTTCCTCATATCTCAACCAAATCAGGAAATGTAAACATGAAAGTTATTGCATTTTTCACCATGAATCCAACCATGTAAATTTCATAAACTATAAATCAAATATGAATGAGAATTTTTGTTGGTACTAAATTTAACCTAATTTTTTCTGTAAGTTCAACTTCAAAATTCTCTATGCTCAGGCAAAATAAATGAAATCTAAAGGCATGGTTAGTTTCAGGGCTATGATGCCTACATTTTATCATTTTAAATCAAAGCCAAATGATGCTTGTATGAAGAGTTAGAAATTCAGATAACTCACCTTGCGGATGGAGATCATGTTTTGAGTTTTGTTAGAACAATGTTTGAATCTAGTACCCTATATTTGAGTTTTGATGATAACAAAGTGAAAAGATATGGTATTTATATATTTCATGTTTGAACTATATGCTGCCTAAAAATACTATGCTCTGACTTGCAGATATGCTGATTAAAATAAGCAAGATCACTTCATCAGCATCAGAACTTGATTTGATACACCAGCATCAGAAGTTGCTGAATCAGAACGTGAAGATCAGATGATCAACTCACGCACATGCTGAAGCTTGATGAACAGAACTGCGCGTAAACACTCTGATACAGAAACAACAGTTCATCAGCAGCGAAGCAGAATCAGAATGAGCCAAGCCAGAACGTGCATTGAAGAAGCAACGGTACTGTGCATTGAACGCCAATTAATTCCAACGGCATCATTCTAGACAAGATCTGCTCAAAAAGGAAAGCTTGTTATTAGCATTGAATCAAGAATATTGCATTCAACGTTCATCTTCTCAAGTGCTATATAAACAAGGCTTCGAATATTATAATGGCTAATGCTTCCAAACTCTCTACACGCACAAAGCTGAACAATAATCTTCATCTACCAGTTTTGCTAAACCAACAAACTCTGATACTCCATTAGTGTTTAGCATTCTAAGTTTCTAAGCTTAATTTGTGTATACATCACAGTTGTGATATAGTTTTGTAGAAAACATTCACACACATTATTTTATACCTTTGTAAGAAAGTGTTGCCTTGACAAACCGGATTGTGGTTTGAATCAAGAAGGCTTTAGCAGTTGTTAAAGCAGATTTGTATTCAGTTGAATATAGTGAATTAAGACCTCGTTGGAGAGAGGCGAAATCACCTTGACGGGTGGACTGGAGTAGTTTGAGATCAAACGAACCAGGATAAAAATATCTTGTCATTTGCTTTAAGATTCCAGTTTTACAATTCAACCCCCCCCCCCCCCCCCTTCTTGTGTTTTTCACCCCTTCAATTGGCATCAGAGCGCCTGGTTCTGAGCTAAAACACTTAACCGTGTCAGTACAAGATCCAGCGTCAGAAAAACACAATGGCAGGAAACAACTCTCATTTCAGCAATGACAACAATGAGGATAGAGACAGATTCAGCGGCAAACCTCCAGTCTTTGATGGAGAAAACTTTGATTACTGGAAAGACAGAATTGAAAGCTTCTTTCTAGCACATGATGCTGATCTGTGGGATATGGTGACAAATGGATACACGCACCCTGTGAATGCAACTGGTCAGAAGATTGATAGAAAATCAATGACTGATCAACAAAAGCGTGATTTCAAGAATCACCATAAGGCCAGAACCATCCTCCTCAGTGCCATCTCATATACTGAGTATGAGAAGATCTCCAACAGAGACACAGCTAAGAACATCTTTGATTCTCTCAGAATGACGCATGAGGGCAACGTTCAAGTCAAAGAAACAAAAGCTCTGGCGCTCATTCAGAAGTATGAGGCGTTTAAAATGGAAGAATCTGAATCCATTGAAACTATGTTCTCTAGATTCCAGATTCTGGTAGCTGGTCTCAAAGTTCTGGACAAAGGATACTCTACTGCTGACCATGTCAAGAAGATAATCAGAAGTTTACCCAAGCAGTGGAGGCCTATGGTTACTGCTCTGAAGCTAGCGAAGGATCTCAACAAAATCACTCTGGAGGAACTTATAAGCTCCCTCAGAAGTCATGAGATAGAGCTAGAAGCTGATGAGCCTCAGAAGCAAGGTAAGCCTATAGCTTTAAAATCTAACAGAAAATCTGAATCTAAAGTTTTGCAGGCAGTTGAAGAAACATCTGATGGATCCTCATCAGAAGAAGACGAACTTTCCCTTCTCTCCAGAAGAGTAAATCAACTGTGGAAGCAAAGACAAAGGAAGTTCAGGAATCCCAGAAGATCTGATCAGAACGAGTCTTCTTCCAGATACAGAAGGACAGATTCTTCCTCTGGATACAGAAGATCTGAAGGCTCCTCCGGTAGCAAGAAGCCAAACACAAAAGACATCATCTGCTACGAGTGCAATGAGCAAGGACACTACAAGAGTGACTGCCCAAAGCTTCAGAGGGAAAAGCCCAAAAATAAGTTTGGAAGAGAAAAGAAGAAAAGTCTCATGGCCACATGGGATGACTCTGACTCGTCTGAAGCTGACTCAGAATCAGATGATGAAAGGGCGAACATAGCGCTCATGGCTAGCATTCCAGATGACAGTGAAGCTTCTGACTCAGACTCAGAATCAGACACAGAAGAGGTATTCCCTAACTTCGCTGTTAATTTTACAAAGGCTGAACTTGCTGAAAGCCTCAATGAAATTCTGGAACGTTATCAGCAGATTAGAGCTAAATTCAGAGACCTGAAAAGGACTCTTGAATCTGACTCTAATAAGTCTGAGAGTCTCAAATTGGAAAACTCTGAGCTGAGAGATAAAATTTTAAAATTAGAAAACTCTTTACAAAACTCTCAGAAGGTACCAATTTCTGAAACTCCCAGCAACGCTTATGAGATCATCAAGGAGTATGATCATAGTTTCCAGAAGTTCCTTGCTAAAAGCATAGATAGAAGCAGAATGGCTTCAATGATCTATGGAGTTAGCGGAAACGGCAGGAAAGGAATAGGATACCAAGGTAAGGTTCCTACACCTAAGAATGTCATGGATTTAGTTATTAAACACACTCCTCTAAATTCACACTTTGTGTATGGTCACACACACGACATCAAATACACGAGCAGTAAGCACTCTGTGAAACCAAAATTCAACCAGAGTTTTGGTAAAACTAACAAGTCAGGACCCAAGAAAATCTGGGTACCTAAGGATAAAATAATACATGTTGCAGATATCTTTAGCAGCAAGTCAGAAACACCAGTCATGGTACCTGGACTCTGGCTGCTCACGACACATGACGGGAAGAAGGCATATGTTCCAAAGCCTGGAACTTAAGCCTGGAGGCCACGTTGGTTTTGGAGGCAATCAGAGGGGAAAGATTATTGGCTCTGGAACTGTAGGTAACGGAAATCTTCCCTCTATTAATAATGTTCTGCTTGTAGATGGATTGATGCATAACCTGTTATCCATAAGTCAATTAAGTGATAACGGTTATGATATAATCTTTAATCAAAAATCATGTAAAGCTGTTAGTCAGAAAGATGGGACTATCCTGTTTAATGGAAAGAGGAAAAACAACATTTACAAAATCAAACTTTCTGAACTAAAGAGTCAGAACGTAAAATGTCTTCTGTCTGTTAACAACGAGCAGTGGATCTGGCACAGAAGATTGGGGCATGTTAGTATGAGAAGAATATCTCAGATTAACAAACTCAATCTGGTCAGAGGACTTCCAAATTTGAAGTTCAATTCAGATGCTCTGTGTGAAGCATGTCAGAAAGGCAAATTTGCAAAACCTTCTTTTAAATCCAAAAATGTTGTTTCTACCTCTAAGCCATTAGAACTTCTGCACATTGACTTATTTGGACCAGTTAAAACTGCTTCAGTCAGTGGCAAGAAGTATGGGTTAGTAATCGTAGATGACTATAGCAGATGGACATGGGTAAAGTTCTTAAGACACAAGGACGAGTCACACTCTGTGTTTGTTACCTTCTATAACCAAGTTCAGAATGAAAAAGATCTTAGAATCGTTAAAGTCAGAAGTGATCATGGTGGAGAATTTGAAAATAAAGATTTTGAGTCATTCTTTAATGACAAAGGCATTCTGCATGATTTCTCTTGTCCTAGAACTCCCCAACAAAATGGAGTTGTAGAACGAAAGAACAGAACATTGCAAGAAATGGCCAGAACCATGATCAACGAGACAAACGTTGCTAAGACTTTCTGGGCAGAGGCAATAAACACAGCGTGCTACATTCAGAATAGAATCTCAATAAGACCTATTCTGGAAAAGACTCCATATGAATTGTGGAAGAACAGAAAGCCCAACATTTCGTATTTTCATCCATTTGGATGTACTTGCTATATGTTAAATACAAAGAATTATTTGAAAAAGTTTGATTCTAAGGCACAGAAGTGTATTATGTTAGGATACTCTAAACGCTCAAGAGGGTACAGAGTATACAATACAGAAACACAGATTGTGGAAGAATCAATCAGTGTTCGTTTTGATGACAAGCTTGACTCTGAAAAGTCAAAGCAGAATGAAAATCCTGCAGGTATAGAAATTGAATTTGCAGGTTCTGAAGACAAGTCATCAGAAGCTCTCAACACAGACATTCCTTCAACGTCTGAAAGAAGCAATGCTAGAAATCCTACAACTGCTGCTGATCAACCTCAGAAGAGAGTACCCAGAAGCAGTTTGGATCACCCAGAAGAGACTATTCTAGGAAGAAAGGAAGATCCAATCAGAACAAGAGCAAGCTTCAGAAACTCTGAAGAAACTCTTATGGGACTTGTGTCTCTGATTGAGCCTTCTTCTATTGATGAAGCACTTCTGGACAATGACTGGATTCTGGCAATGCAAGAAGAGCTGAATCAATTCACCAGAAACGACGTATGGGATCTCGTTCCCAGACCAAAAGGATTCAAAGTCATTGGAACAAGATGGGTGTTCAGAAACAAGCTTAATGAACAAGGTGAAGTCGTCAGAAACAAGGCACGACTGGTTGCACAAGGTTATAGTCAGCAAGAGGGGATAGACTATACAGAAACCTTTGCCCCAGTCGCCAGGTTAGAATCTATCAGACTTTTAATTTCATTTGCTGTTAATAGAGGCATCACTCTGTATCAGATGGATGTCAAAAGTGCATTCTTAAATGGTTATATAGAAGAAGAAGTTTATGTTCACCAACCCCCAGGTTTTGAAAATACAAAACATCCAGAACATGTTTTCAAACTGAAAAAGTCACTGTATGGTCTGAAACAAGTTCCCAGAGCTTGGTATGAAAGGCTAAGTAACTTTCTGCTTGAAAATGAATTCACCAGAGGGAAAGTGGACACTACTCTATTCTGTAAAACAGTTAAGAGTGACATTTTAGTCTGTCAAATTTATGTTGATGATATTATTTTTGGTTCTACTAATCCTTCTCTTGGAAGAAAATTTGCTAAGTGTATGCAGGCAGAATTTGAGATGAGCCTCATGGGGGAACTGAAATTCTTTCTAGGAATTCAGATTAATCAAACTCCAGAGGGAACTTACATTCATCAGAGCAAATACATCAGAGATCTTCTGAAGAAATTTGACCTCTCAGAATGTAAGCCATCAAAGATTCCAATGCATCCCACGTGCATTCTGGAAAGAGAAGAGGTAAGCAAAAGCGTAGAACAGAAAGTCTACAGAGGTATGATTGGTTCTCTCCTTTATCTGACAGCTTCAAGACCTGATATTTTATTCAGCGTATGTATTTGTGTTAGATTCCAATCAGATCCTAGAGAATCTCACTTAACAGCTGTTAAGCGAATTTTCAAGTATCTGAAAGGTACTACTAATCTGGGTTTGTTTTATAGAAAATCTAGTGATTACAGCTTAGTAGGCTACTGTGATGCTGATTTTGCTGGAGACAGAGTGGAACGTAAAAGTACTTCTGGAAGCTGCCAGTTTCTGGGAGAAAATCTGATCTCATGGTCCAGCAAAAGGCAATCAACAATTGCTCTGTCAACAGCAGAAGCTGAGTACATAGCAGCAGCTGGATGTAGCACACAAATGCTCTGGATGAAAAGTCAGCTTGAAGACTTCCAGATTGTTGAGAGTAACATTCCTATTCTTTGTGATAATACTTCTGCTATTTGCTTAAGTAAGAATCCTATTTTACATTCTAGAGCTAAGCATATAGAAATAAAACATCATTTCATTAGGGACTATATTCAGAAAGGTATTTTAAACTTGAAATTTATAGATACAGACCATCAATGGGCTGATATCTTTACTAAACCCCTTTCAGAAGATAGGTTTAATTTCATTCTGAAACATCTCAGCATGAAAGTATGCCCAGAATGAAAATGTTTTAATTCCATGTATTTATCTTCAGAATGTAATTATATTACTGTGAACTTCTGATCAATCTTCTTTCAGAAAGATAGAACATACAGATTGTATCAGATGCAAGTCTAAAGATCTGAGAGTCTAATCTCAAATACAGACGTGCTGATCACTACATCAAACAAGTGTCATCCAATCATCAGCAAATCCCTGAAGCAGAACTCGTGCACGCTTCTGAGAAAGGAAAGCGCTGATTGGGTGCATTGAGACACATGTCTGGTAACCGTTTTTAAGTATCTTTCTCAAATCCCCCAAAATCAGCAAGCATTTAATGCAGAGCAATCACGCTTGTTAATGGCAATCATTATTTTTTTCTCTCTCTTAAAAACGTTTAATTTTTCAAAATAATTTTTGAAAACTTTATTTAAGCACATTATTCTTCATTCTTACTCTTTACGCTTTCTCATAATCTCTCAAGAACTTTCTGCATATTTCTGAGTTTATCTCCTTCAAAACCTTTTTCTCTCAAATCATTCTAAAATCTTTGTTGTGTGAGAACAATGGCATCCTCCAGCATTTCTGCAGGGAATCAGAAGAAAGAAACTTCTGAGCAATATCAGGTGCCTACCAGAACTCTTCTCACACCGGTAAAGAATCTTGAGGTTCTCTCTGAGTTAATCATCGATTTCGAAAGTTTGAAGGAAAATGGATTTGACCTAACTGAAGAGATTAGGGCTCAAAAGTGGGAGAGATATTTCGATAGGTTGGTTGGACCAACCTTCCCAGAGCTTGTCAAGGAATTTTGGATTCACGCCAAGATTCATAAACATCTAGTCATCTCTTCTGTCATGGGAAAGAAGATAATAATTTCTGAAGACCTCATTGCTAGGTTAATTGGTCAAAGTGGTGGTGGAGTCTGTTGTGTGGACATGGCTGACAGATGCCCTGATATAGGTGTGGTAGCAAACTGCATTTTCACTCTTGGTTTTCCCAGCAGCAAAATTAAGGATCTGAAGGATCACTGCAGAGTATGGGCCAAGATTGTTCTGGGCTGCTTCAATCACAGGAAGCCAACAAGCTCTCCTGATTATATAAACGTGGATCAGCAATTTCTGATCTACTTTATTGATCAGAGGGTGAAGATCAATCTGGCACACTTCCTGTTCAACCATCTGAAGACTAGTGTGAAAGAGACTAGAGAAGAAGAAAGGACCAAAAGGGACTGGATACCGTTTGGGAGGCTCATATCAGATATTCTGACAGAGAATAAGCTGATAGATTATCTGAGCGAAGCTCAAGTGCTGGGCACTATGGAACCAACTGTTGGAAAACCGCTGAACGCTAAGAACCTAAAAAAGATGAAGCTGATAGAAAATATCAGGAAGGAACCCAGAGCTACTTCAACTGCTGACATCTCCAGCAGAAGAGTGCCTCTGAGTAATTTCCCAAGATTTTCTGAAATGGAATCCCAACCTGATATGTTTCTCAAGTATCCAGATTCATACAAGGAAGAAGATGCAGGTTCAAAGCTGAAGATCAAAGATCTGAGTCAAGTCCAACCTGAAGTGACTCAGAAGAAGACAAAGAAGAGGAAAGCAGAAGGATCATCTCATCAGACTCCAAAGAAACGAGGTAATACATCTGCTGCTCCTATTTCAATTTCATCTACCATTCCAACATCTGCTGCCCCTCCTAAAACCTCTCACAGAATATCCATCCCAATCCCTACTATTGATGAAACCATACCAGAAGACCCTTCTGAGGCCTTACTACTCAGAAGACCCAGAATCAAAATTACCAAACAACCAACTGTGTCAACAACACCAGCACTTGATAGAGTGCTAGCTGATATTGAGCGTGAACATACTTCTGCTCAACCAAATTCTGAACCACCAAATATTCCTCCTCCACAACCAGAACCACAACCTGAACCAGAAACACAACCTGAACCAGAAATACAACAACAACCACATACAGAAGAACCTCTGATCCCTGAGCAATCAGAGATTCCACCTCCTCAACCAGAAAATAATCCACCTTCACCACAAACAGAGTTTCACCGCTATGAAACCCCTTCTCCTCATCATTCTGATCCCCACTCACCTCAACCTTCACCGCTGGCAATCCAGTTGCCATGTGGAACCACTATTATCAGGCCCCAGTTGCCATCATCAGAGGAATCAACACCTCCAAAAACTCCAACCACTCCAATAGAAATATCCTCTGATTCTGATAACCCTCCTCCAAAACAAACAGCCCCTCAGCAAACATCTGAAAACCCCAGCAGAACTTTCATTGACTTAACAAGTCTTGAACGTCTTGCTGATCTTAGACACAAAATTGCCATACCCAAACCAAAGCAACCAGATGTTGGCTCTGGTATCTTGAATTTTGAAACAGGTATGCTGCAATGGATTGCTTCTTTGAAGCAAGTCTGTCCGGGGATGATCGACCCAGCTGCTTCTGATCAGCTCTGGTCACAGTTCAGAGTATGGGTTCGTGCTGAAGCCCTCCAGCTGCAGGACGTCAACTATGAGCAGGCTCAACAGAACTTTAGCAAGCTGCTGAAGGAAGTTGAGAGTCAGCTGCCTCAAGAAGTTGTGCTCCCTCTGGACAGTGAATCATGGTCTGAGAAAGAGCAAGCTGCACAGGTGCAACCATCAGAAGAAGACAAGACCCTTCAGGAAGAAAATCCAGCAGAAGATGTAGCTGAAAGTTCTGAGAAGCTTCCTCCTTGTGAAAGTTCTCAAGCTGCCTTGGACAGGCAGGCTCTGGAAGAACTAAGGCTGAATGACTTGCGTCTACAGCAGCGGATGGAAGAGAATGATCAGAAGATGGAAGCAAGAATGAATGTACAGGACAACAAGATTGACACTGTTGTCAATATGGTTCAGAAGCAGAATGAAACTTCTGAAAAGATTCAAGCAATGCTGGAAAGCCTGTTCTCACGCATGCCCCCACAACCTTAAAATTTTTTTCATGCATGACATTCTCTATGTTTTCTTCATTTTCTGATGTATTGTTTTGACTATGTTTTGTAACGCTATTTTGCTCTGATCATGAACTATTTTTATATAATTTGTTTTTCTGATCTTAAGTGTTTTTACACATCACCAGCACTTTTTGATTGCTGACAAAAAGGGGGAGAACAAGAATGATATTTAAAAATCAATAACGGCTAACTAGACAGAAATTCTCAAACATTCTAACTCTATTACTTGAAATGTTTTTCTGTTTTGTTTTTAAGTCTACAGGCACAAGGAAGCTCATGAAGACTAGAAGCTAGATGCTCTGATCAAAATGTAGAAGCTCATGTTGCTCTGATCAAATATGAAGTTCTGATATATGAAGCTCTGATCGTCCTAACACTCTGATCCGAAGCAAAGCTCTGACAGGAAAAGCTCTGAAGCTCTGCTCTCTGATAAGTCAAAGACTCTTATTCTGATGTTCAAAGATAGAAAAAGATCTGATCCTGAAGAACACGCATATCAAAGGGAAGTAACAAACTCAGGGGGAGTATCTCTTAAACTCTGATTTCTCTTTACTTCTTAACTCTGAAACATTTCCTAGATACCTTTTCACGTTATTTTTTATTTAAAATATCTAGTTTTTGTCATCATCAAAAAGGGGGAGATTGTTAGAACAATGTTTGAATCTAGTACCCTATATTTGAGTTTTGATGATAACAAAGTGAAAAGATATGGTATTTATATATTTCATGTTTGAACTATATGCTGCCTAAAAATACTATGCTCTGACTTGCAGATATGCTGATTAAAATAAGCAAGATCACTTCATCAGCATCATAACTTGATTTGATACACCAGCATCAGAAGTTGCTGAATCAGAACGTGAAGATCAGATGATCAACTCACGCACATGCTGAAGCTTGATGAACAGAACTGCGCGTAAACACTCTGATACAGAAACAACAGTTCATCAGCAGCGAAGCAGAATCAGAATGAGCCAAGCCAGAACGTGCATTGAAGAAGCAACGGTACTGTGCATTGAACGCCAATTAATTCCAACGGCATCATTCTAGACAAGATCTGCTCAAAAAGGAAAGCTTGTTATTAGCATTGAATCAAGAATATTGCATTCAACGTTCATCTTCTCAAGTGCTATATAAACAAGGCTTCGAAGATTATAATGGCTAATGCTTCCAAACTCTCTACACGCACAAAGCTGAACAATAATCTTCATCTACCAGTTTTGCTAAACCAACAAACTCTGATACTCCATTAGTGTTTAGCATTCTAAGTTTCTAAGCTTAATTTGTGTATACATCACAGTTGTGATATAGTTTTGTAGAAAACATTCACACACATTATTTTATACCTTTGTAAGAAAGTGTTGCCTTGACAAACCGGATTGTGGTTTGAATCAAGAAGGCTTTAGCAGTTGTTAAAGCAGATTTGTATTCAGTTGAATATAGTGAATTAAGACCTCGTTGGAGAGAGGCGAAATCACCTTGACGGGTGGACTGGAGTAGTTTGAGATCAAACGAACCAGGATAAAAATATCTTCTCATTTGCTTTAAGATTCCAGTTTTACAATTCAACCCCCCCCCCCTTCTTGTGTTTTTCACCCCTTCAAGTTTGAGAACACTTCAAGGTGTTGTAATGATCTGGTTAACCTCACTAAACCTCCGGGAAGTTGTTTCAATAGTTACTTTGAGCTGAGAGTGGTTGAATCGTGCTAGAGAAGTAAATGTACAGGTGACTGATTTTGGTTATGGAGGATAATAAAGGAGGTGTTACATTTCCAAACAAGGATGGGGATGAGTTATATTTGATATAAGTAAGCTTTAGGATTTATTTGGAGAAGAAACGCATTAGTGGTTATGAGATGGAAGTTTTTGGGCAGAAAATGATAAGTTATGGAAGTTTGAATGCAATTATGGTTTAAGAGTGTTTGAGGGAGTTTTTAGGCTTTCAAATTTGTGTCCTTGGCTTGTAAACAATGTCTCAATTTACAAGAAAAGGTTTGAGAACTTGATGTGGTCAGAAACAAAAAATCACATGTTGTGTTTGCTTGACTTATTTTTGAAGCAAGCTTGACAAATATGGTTTCAAGGCAAGGTAAAAGGCTTGTAGGGTGGCTAGAAACTTTAAACATCCTTGCTCTGATCTTGTAGATGAAGCTTGTGTAGAAGGAACAAGTTCAAAGCTCAAGACAAGTTGACTTTGTGATTAAAGCAACTTTTCAAGAATGACAATGGTGCCTTTGTGCCATTAATGGAAATGTAGCTTGGAAAAAGGTTCAAACACTTGGATCAAAGCTCTAACAGTTGTGTAATTAATTAATTATGGAGGGAAATGCAAGTTAGAAGCCTGCAAAGTAAGATCTATACAGCATGGCTTGAGATTTGGTTATGTGTTCATAAAGAAAATGGCTTGTGATTCCAGAATGGATGCCCAACTTCTTGCCTTCGATTCTCTTAGCTCAAAAATGATCTCTTCAAGTTCTTTGACATTTTGGAAAGCTTGAAATATTTCCTACAACCTTCATGTTTACCATTTTAGCTAAATCATCTTAGTTCTAGGGGAAAATTGGCCAAGAAGTTAGGTCAAAAATCTGCCTAAACTTGTCAAAATTTTCACTAAGTGTTTTATGAAAAATGTCATGACTTCATGGGCTTATATCTTCAAATCTAGGCATTTTTTGGACATCAACCCTCTAGTACAAATTTGTATAATTCATCAAGATTTACAACTTTCATGTTGAAATTTTTCTTTGAATCATCTTGCATCTTGGTGAAAAAGGGTCATGAAGTAATGAATTTATCAAGGATAAAATGTACTTAGAAAATTTTCTAAGTCTTGAAAACCTTGAGTTTTTATGGACTTTCTTGATTTTCTTGATTCTTGTTGACCAAGTTTGATATTTTTGAGTTGTCTTGGCAATAACAATCATTGTAGGGACCACTTCAAAAGCTTGACAAGGAGTCTTAACGAATTCACCATCCATTTCAACATATTTGAAAGAATTCAAATGACTGATCATAAACTCTTCCTCCGCACAGACGGTGACAATTTTGCCTTTGACCGGGTACTTCAACTTTTGATGTAGTATGAAGGTAACGACACTTGCCCCATGAATCCACGGGCGTCCGAGTAGGCAAGAATAATTCGGGCGGATATCCATCACATAGAATATTAAGTTGAAGACTTGAGACCCAACCATGATAGGGGGATTAACCTCTCCATGGACCATTATCTTTGATCCGTCAAAAGCTCTCACCACGATGTCACTAGGTTTCAGTACTAAACCTTCACAGTCCAACCTATCCAGAGCACCTTTTTGTAAGACATTCAGAGAGGACACAGTATCTACTAACACATGTGCTAAAGTGGTGCCTTTACACTCGATGGAAACATGCAGAGCTTTGTTGTGATTCTTCCCCACCGGGGTTAAATCTGCGTCAGAAAATCTCAAACCATTGTCAGCAGTCAGGATTGCTACACAGTTTTCAAATTGGTCAGCCGTAGTTTCTTGTGGGACATGTGCATTTTTCAGGAATTTTAATAGGGCTTGGGCATGTGCCTCGGGGCATAGCAATAAACACAGCATGTAAATCTTCGAGGGTGTCTGCCCCAACTATTCCACTATCTTGTAGTCACTTTTTTAGATAATTTTTAAAATCTCCTCTATCTCTTGGGTAGATGGGTCCTTAACTGCAATATCTTTTGTGGGTGCCTCCGTCCGGGCAGGCTCAGTCATTTTTTCCTTTCCTCGAGCATTAGCAACATGTTTAATAGGATTAATACGAATGGGTGTAGTAGTGGTTGTCGAAGGTGAGATCTCTAGTGAGAAGATCCTTCTTGTCCTAGTAACTTTACTTGATCCAGCAATATTTGTAACTTCAGCATTATCATTCTCGGTGATCTGTGGTTCTTGTTTGATACCATGGTAATACACTTGCTCCCCATAGTTCAAGGGCATAACTTTATCAGAAGAGTAGGGGAATGGCCCCGGTGTGGTGATAATTAGTGGCGCTATTCTTGGTTCAGTAGAAATCCTAGTAGAACCTTTGGAGGTGATCCTAACAGGAGTGTTTGAAATGGTAATGATGGACACATCTTCAAACTCTTGAGATACAGTTTGGGTCAAACTTTTCATAGATGGAGTTTTCTCAAATAGAATTTCATGGTTATTCCTCAGGTGTTGGACACCTTTCTTCAGCCATGTTCAACCATTAATTTGTGTAGCACAATGGTAACAGTCTTTAAAACAGCCTAGGAATATCCCGACTTTCAACAAATTCTTTTTAACAGTCTTCAAAGGAGTGGCAAAATCATTGATGGAGGAAACAAAAGAGGCATCTTCAATAGCATTGACACCCTTACCATGAATGGGCATGGGTGCGGTGATCACATTGGGATTTGGTAGAGGGTCAAATTCAATTGTCTTATTATTAATCGGGACTTGTATTTTGTTCTTTAATGGCCAACGGTCATTAGTATCATGTCCAGGACTATTTGAATGGTAAGCACATTTTGCATTGGGATTATATTTCAGGGAGGTTGTGTTAGGATTAGTAGAGGGATCTCGTAATGTCACCAGATCAGCTTTCAATAGGTGTTGCAAAGCTTGAGATAATTGCATATTGATTCTAGTAAATTTTCTTCTCGGGGCATCCGGTCTTTATTGATTGTTTTATTTACATGGTCGTTGACTCGAAGTTGGGTTGGAAATCAATACTTCCCCTACTGAATGGTGATGGTCATTCTTAATACGGCTTCTTGATCCATACACAACATTAGTCTCTTTTTTACCAATAAATGGTTTCTTCACAGCATTAGAAGTGGAGGCCATTGGTATCTTCCCACTTTTAATTCCACTCTCAACCCTCTCGCCAGTCAAGATCAATTTAGTAAACCCGAATGATGAACTTCCAATCAACAAGTTAAAGAAAGGGCCAGTCAATGTACCCATAAACATGTTTACTAATTCTCTATCAGTTAAAGGTGGTTGCACCCTACCAACCAAGTCCCTCCACTTTTGGGCATATTCCTTAAAGCCCTCATTTGAACCCATGGTCATGCCTTGTAGTTGCACCTGAGTTGGTGTAAGATCAGCGTTATATTGATATTAGCGGTAAAAGGCAGCGACCAAATTCTCCCAAGTATGGATATTAGTCCCTTCCAATTGGTAAAACCACTTCAACTGCATTCCCGATAGACTCTCTTGTAAAAAGTGCACCCATAGTTTCCTATTAGCGGTGTGCGGCTGAATCTTAAGGACATATGATCTTAGACGAAGCTTCATACATGAGACACCGTCGTACTTGGAGAAGATAGGGATTTTGAATTTGTGGGGGATGACTACCCCAGATACCAAACCCAAGTCTCCAAAGTCCAAGCCAGGCACAGCTTGGATCTCTACAGCCTTTAGTATATCTTCTAGCTACTTGTATTTGTCGTTGGTTAGTGGGTATCGCTAATCAAAATAATCCTTGTCTTCAAAGATTTGATTGTTTCAACCCCCAGCACGGGTGCTTCTAGCATCTTCATTTTTATTATCATCCTCCTCAAAGGAGTTCACTTCAATTTGAACTTGTCAGACAGGGCCTTTGAACCTCTTCCCCATGTTGATCACAACTTTCTTCTTGGTCTTTTTCTTCGTGATGAGGAGCATCATCATTTCTTGCTGGCCTTTTGCCAAGTTGAGCAGAGTCTCTTGGAATTGAGTGTGTTGAGTCTACAAGTCCTTGAAGGTTTGCTCTTGATCCATCTTATACTGAAATAAACAGTAGAAGGATGAGGAAACTTGTGTCAGAGAACATGCTCATGATATGATGCATGTTATGTGAATACAATGTTTTCAAGGACTTTTAAGAGATTTAAATTTTCTTAACCAAAGAGGAAAATAAAACATCAATTGTATTAATAAGTTCCAGAATTACAAATTCCTCTTGGGCTTACAATGGAAAAAGAAAAAAGGTCTTAAAGAGACGACAAAATAAACTCCTAAAACAAAATACTCAAGTCTCCCACAAATGCATCCTCTTTGGTGCAATGTAGGAATTCAGGCTTCACTCCTCGTGAAGTTGCCTTTTGAGCTCCAACACTTTCTTCTCGCTTGCATAAAATTGAACTTCAAAGGTATCTCGTTCCCCCTTGAGTTGAGTCCATGATTTCTGTAATTCCTCGAAATTGGTAGGCATGTCAGGATGGAGAATAGTATAAGGAACGTCTCCTTCGGCAACTAGTTCCATAATCACAGGTAGGATGGATGGATACGGCATCATGAGACTTTGAGCACGAGTTGGTCCGGATTAGGGAACAGAACTAAACCATAGATTTGAAGGGCCAAGACATCTTAAAAAGCTTGAAAATCCATATCTTCCCAAAACAATTGAGCCCTCTCTAACAGAAACTTGGCTAGAAAACCCTTGACTCCACTCCTTGTTTCCCAATTCGCTACAATGTCGGATCTCCTCAAATGCCTTCAAGCTTTGGAGTTTCCTCTAAACCGGTGAATGGTATTTGATCAAGCACAGGCACTCCTAGTAGTTGAGAGAATTCTTCCAATGTAGGCACTAATTGGTAATCCGAAAAGGTGAAGCAATGATGCATAGGATCAAAGAACTGAAAAAGCACACACATCATTTCTTCTTGAAAGCTTGAGGTAGCCAAACTGAGAAGTTGACCATATGTTTTGGTGAAGGGATAATATTTAGGAACCTTTGATGCTAACTCTTTGAGTTGAGGAGACACTTTCACGAAATTGATTCAGATGGTGTTTTTGCGAGTGGAAGCCATATCCTATAAAACAGAACAAAGATAAATCCATAGGTCCTTGAAATGGTTAGTGAAAATGCTATGGCATGATGCCATGATGTTATGTATAAATAATCATATACAAGCAAAGAAAACAAGTCCTTAGGTTTAGGCTTGCATGGGGTTTATAGGTAAGTACCCTCTTGAAGTTTTTGTTAGTTTAACCTGTCCTAAAAAGTAACTGGGTTCTAGGGAATCTCAATATCATTGACCTTTCTTCATCGAGCATTGTCTCATCATAATTAATCTTTTCTTACGGCGGAAATATCCCAAAAGTCCGATCTCAATGAGTGTAGTATCGAGTATCAACCAATCTCCGATTTTCCATCGAAGCCGGCTATCTCACTACTTCCTAATGGCCAAGTTTTTCAACTAAAGGTTTTATGGTCAGTTAGTGCTTCATGACACTACACAGCGGCCCCGTATTCTCTTTGATTAAACACAAAGGATATCGGTACCCACAAATGTGTCACACTAACGTAGCCATCGCTTTAACCATATCAGTCTATGTTGTACAATCTCCACGATCTATTGCTACTTACCTAATTAGGCTCCCAGATTTGGGTAGAGGATCTATTCAAAACCCAAACAACCCTTTTAAGAGTAAATAAAATAATTCAAACAATGAAAGCATTTAAATGTGAACTAATCCCTAAGGTAACCCCACTTTTAAGTTTATCCCTAGCAGATTCGCCAGTTCTGTAATACGGTGGGAGAACTGACTTGGGTGTTTCATGTTTTATCGCAATTATTGCGGATAGAAAGAGTCGCTACCGACTTTTCTTTTATCCAATAAAGGAAAGGGTGGAAAGAACAGGAAAGACCTTTTGAAAATTTTCTTAAGTTTGGGGCGTAGGTTATGAAAAGGGAAGGTGTTAGCACCCTTTTCATCCATAGTAATCTACGGGCTCTTAATTTCTAGCTTAATTTGAAATGCTTTGCAAAATGTGTTTGTGTTTGTTTGAAAGTATTTTTGAAAAGTGCCTTCGTTTAGGTGAACTTTGTAATAATTCTCATCTCTATAAGAATGTATACAAAGTGTTGACTTTTGAAAATATTTCATGAAATTGTTGGTGCATTTGAAAGATGTTTTGTTTTGAAATTTTTGTGAGCAAGCAACTACGAGCATTCTACCTACTCAAAAGAAAGTCTTTGTTCTCTTCTTCCTCCTTTAGATAGTGTTATCTTGCCATTAGTTGGTAAGAAACCATATCATTAGATATGAGGGACAGGTGAGGGTCGCCATACAATCATAGAAGGCAACATTGTAAGATACCTTATCAATTTGTCATAAGGGTCTAAGATCGTTTATCAAAGACAGCGTCGAAGGGTCATCGAGGGACTACGATCTTGTAATCGAGGGTCTTTGCTAAAGTATCCCACGTTCAAGGGACATGACTATTTTTTATCTAAGGCAACAATGTGGGTTAACCCTAGAGGTGTATGTGTGCAAAGTGTATTGTTTTCATTTATTTGTCTTGAATTAGAGTTGTCTAATGTTTGGTTTTAAGTCTTGACATATAAATCCTAATTACTAGCAATAATATGGAAAGCGATAAATTGCGGAAATTAAAAGTCCTACGCTATTACAATATTTTAGGATGGGGGATACAAATTTATAAATGGGAATGACAAGTAAAATAAACCCTAATTACTATTACAACCAAATTGAATAATGCAAAACAAGATATACAAGAATATAAAGATAATGTAAAAGAAAAAAAGATTGTTTTTATGGCTTTTTTGTATGAAAAGAGTTTTAATTACCCTAATTGATTTGAAAAGAAGTTGATTAATTAAAAACCTAAATTCTAAATTAATTTAATTAAAATAGAAAATTAAAGTGAAAACCTAAGTCTAAATTAACTTTTAAAAAAAGAAATTAATTTGTTAAGAAAATATTTTTAAGTCTTTTGTTCAAAGGAGATAAAATAAAGTGAAAATAAAATAATAATATTTAATTTATGTATTTTAATAAAATATATTGTTTTGTATAAAAATAATAATAAAACAAAACAAAACAAAATAAAATTAAATTAAAAATAAAATATGAAGTCAGGGAGTTTGAAAAGAAAATGGATGGTTAGAAAGTAAAAGAGTTTGGTGTTAGGCCCAAAACGGTTTTGTTTTAGTCAGAAAAATAAAATAAATAAAAAACAAGATATTTTGGCTTACTGTTGTTAAGTAAACAAGGGGTGTTAAAGGGAGAAAAAATGTTGAGGCCCATATGCTGGAGGCCCAGGAGCGTTGTTTCAACAAAAAGGAACAAAAATATGTGAGAAAAATAACAAAATGGGACGTTGGGGCTCGAACCTAGGTCCCCTTATACCAATGCCTTATACGTGATCCTCCTGCCATTGAGGTGGCTATTTCATCTGTGTCTAAAACATGTTGTAATAAATTTAAGATAAAACAAACCCTAATATTTTGAACTTCATCTTCAACCTTGCGCACGTATCAGGATCAACAACACCATTGTTCAAATTTGTAACTTCCTTATTTCACAACTTAATCAGGAAATGTGAACATGAAAGTTATTTCATTTTTTACCACGAATCCAACCATGTAAATTTCATAAACTATAAATCAAAGATGTATGAGAATTTTTTTTGGTACCAAATTTAACCTAATTTTTTCTGTAAGTTCAACTTCAAAATTCTCTATGCTCAGGCAACATAAATGAAATCTAAAGGCATGGTTAGTTTCAGGGCTATGATGTCTACATTTTATCTTTTGAAATAAAAGCCAAATGATACTTGTTTGAAGAGTTAGAAATTCAAAAAACTCACCTTGCGGATGGAGATTGTGTTTTGAGTTTGAGCATACTTCAAGGTGTTGTAATGATCTGGTTAGCTTCATTGAACCTCCAGGAAGCTGTTTCAATAGTTACTTTAAGCTAAGAGTGGCTGAATCATGCTAGAGAAGTCAATGTGCAGGTGACTGATTTTGGTTATGGAGGATAATGAAGGATGTGTTACAGTTCCAAAACAGGGAAGAGGATGAGTTATATTTTATGTAAGGAAGCTTTAGGATTGATTTGGAGAAGAAACGGACGAGTGGATTATGAGATGGAAGTTTTTCGGTAGAAAATGACAAGTTATCAAAGTTTGAATGCAATTCTGGTTTGAGAGTGTTTGAGGGAGTTTTTAGGCTTGCAAATTCATGTCCTTGGCTTGTAAACAATGTCTCAATTTATAGGAAAAGGTTTGAGAGCTTGATGTGGTCAGAAACAAAAAATCACATGTTATATTTGCTTGACTTGTTTTTGAAGCAAGCTTGATAAATATGGTTTCAAGGAAAGGTACAGGGCTTGTAGGGTGGCTAGAAACCTTAAACATGCTTGCTTTGATCTTGTACATGAAGCTTATGTAGAAGGAACAAGTTCAAAGCTCAAGATAAGTTGACTTTGTGATTAAAGAAACTTTTCAATAATGACAATGGTGCCTTTGTGCCATAAATGGAAATGTAGCTTAGACAAAGGTTCAAACACTTGGATTAAAGCTCTAACAGTTATGTAATCAATTAATTATTGGGTGAAATGCAATTTAGAAGCCTATAAAGTGAGATCTATATAGCATGGCTTGAGAATTAGTTATGTGTTCATCAAGAAAATGGCTTGTGATTCAAGAATTGATGCCCAACTTCTTGCCTTCGATTCTCTTAGCTCAAAATGATCTCTTCAAGTTCTTGAACATTTTGGAAAGCTTGAAACATAGTCTACAACCTTCATTTGACCATTTTAGCTAAATCATCATAGATCTAGGTGAAAATTGGCCAAGAAGTTAGGTTAAAAATCTGCCTAAACTTGTCAAAATTTTCACTGAGTGTTTTATGAAAAATGTCATGACTTCATGGGCTTATATCTTCAAATCTAGGAATTTTTTGGACATCAACCCTATAATACAAAGTTGTAGAATTCATCAAGATCTACAACTTTCATGTTGAAAGTTTTCTTTGAATCATCTTGCATCTTGGTGAAAAAGGGTCATGAAGTAATGAATTTATCAAGTATAAAATGTACTTATCAAATTGTCTAAGTCTTGGAAACCTTGACTTTTTATGGACTTTCTTGATTTTCTTGATTCTTGTTGACCAATTTTGATATTTCGAGTATCTTGATGAATCTTGATCTTTGAAACTCAATGTTGACCAAAAAGTTAAAGTTTGACTTTTGGTGTATCAGTTGACTTTTCATCAGTTGACCAAATTTCATCTATCAATTGTTTGTTCTTGAGAGATGACTTGAACCATGAAATTAGGTCAAGATATTGTCCTTGAATCCTTAATATTATGCAATAAGTTGTTAAGTCATGTATTAGGTCAAAAGTCAAAAATCAGTCATTCTCAATCAAAACCCTAATTTTAGCCATTTTGCCCCTTTGATGATTTAAACCCTTTTCTTAAGGAATTGTGATCCAAGATTTATCAATTGATGGATATGACTTCAAAATGTTGATATTGGCCAAAAAAATCTTGAAGTTTGACTGTGGGTTTATCACAGTTGACTTTTTACCCAATACAGTTGATTTTCAGTCATCTGATCAACTGACTGAGCAAAATTATGATCCAAGACTTGAAACTTGGAATGAGTATTATTGGAGGTCTATGATGAACCATGAAAGTCATTTGGGGCATTATAATTCCAATTTTACTTGTGAAAATCAAAACCCTAATTTGAGGTCTTAGTGTTTAGGAGGTGAGTTTGTCTGATCAAACCTTGAGAAATGTCTTGAAAGACCTCTTAGACTTGATTTTAACATCATTATATATTATTTTGTGCTGTGTAACAGAGTTTGGATAATTGTCATATTTCACATCTCTCTCAGAGCTTCTACAAGAGAGTATTGGTATTTTGATAGTGGTTGTTTCAGACACATGACTGGTGTCAAGAATTTTCTAGTGGATATTAAACCAATTTCCTCTAGTTATGTCACCTTTGGAGATGGATCAAAAGGGGAAATTGAAGGTGCTGGAAAAATGAGCTACACTGGTCAGCCAAATTTGGAAGAGGTATTGTTTTTTAAGGGGTTGACTGCAAATTTGATAAGTATTAGTCAACTGTGCAACCAAGGTTTCAAAGTCAACTTTACTGCTTCTGAATGTCTGGTAACTGATGATAAGAATGAAGTTATCATGAAGGGAATCAGATCAAAAGACAATTGTTACTTGTGGATTCCTTAAGAAACAAATTTCTCATCCACATGCTTGATGCCAAAAGAGGTTGAGATGAAGTTACTTCAGAAGAAACTTGATCGGTTACTCCTAAAAGGAAAGAAGAAAGTTTAATCAAAGGAAGTAGCCATAAGTAAATCAAAGTGGAATAAGGAGGAATGAAAAATTTGTGGTAAATATGAAGTAAGTAAGAAGACCAAGATGTCACACCCAAAGTTTCATATAAAGTTACTTCCAAGAGGTTAGAAACCCTTCATATGGAATGAGTAGAGTTCAAGTAGGTTGACAGTCTTGGTAGAGATAAATATGTTGGTTTAATTGCTGATGAAATTTCAAGACCTACTTGGATGAACACTATCAAAGGAAAAAAAAATGATGTTGAGGATCTATAGCAATTTCTGACAGGGAGGAATGCTACAAATTCTCTATCCTTCCTCCATGTTCTTGTGCTTACATCTGTCAAAGGATGGGACAAATACTCTTTGCAAAGGGTTAACTTGAAGAAGAATTTAACGGTAGGTAAGGTCAGTGGTAACACTCTTAAAGCTGGTGATATAGTCAAGGAGTGCATGAGGCTATTTGATAGAGGCATGAGGTGGAAGATCACCTAAAGATAATCAAGATTTTGTTGTTCCCTTAGTTATAGTATGCCCTTAATACTATTGCTAAAGGTGGTGTGTGTGAATGATGTCCTACCAAGTGTTATGACATCCATCTTGATGTGTGAAAGTGAAAGGTTCATATTGGTGTTTTTCTTTTGGATTTCCTCTTAAGGGGGGGGGGGGGGAGGGAATGATCATCTAAAACAACAAGGGAGAATGGTAGATCAATAGTGTGAAGAAGAAATATGCTATATGTGGATTCATTATGAATTATTTTTGTCATCCATGAGTGTTGGGTGGATGGAACTCTCTAAAGTAAGTTCAGTGGTGTGATCATACCATTGTCTAAGCTGGTTTTGGGACATTATCTCGGCATTTTATGTCTCTAGGAGTCAGGAGGAGCTATATCTGAACAAATCTTTAGTTCTTATGTATATTCTTAGATAGTTATTACTTTGGTGGCTATTTCGTTGGTGAAATGCTAACAGTAACACTCTTGGCCTAGTTTGATAAAGTCGGAGGGGGTTGTATAACTATTCTTCTTGGCTCCTAGTTTATGCTTAGTCTCTATATTCCTAAGAGTGCATTGTATGACAAGGGATGTGAAGGGAATATGTACAGGCTATTATGAATAGCGTGACTACATTTTTTCTTCATCTAGTGACATGTGAAATATGTTGAAACTGCTCAATGGTCAAGACTTATAAAGAGAGAGGTAGATCAATCTTTTGTCTCTCTCCTGAATTGAGTGGTGCACCGATAACAAGAATTATCTTATCTTTCTTTGAAATTTCTTGCATTGACAGGTTGTTTCTTTACATCAAGGCACTGTTACAATCTATAACAACTTCATTGGTGTTTAAATACCCCTTATTAGTTTTTCACGTTGTGTAGTGTTTTTTTTGTTCCCCTCAGTTTTGTTCATCTGTGTGTTCTTTCATACTCAAACTCAGTTTTTGTCAAATTTTGGCTAAAAAGAGGGAGAGTAATAACATTGAGTCTTGATTTTTTGTTGGTTATTGCTTCTGGATTGCAACAATTAAGGGGGAGTATGACTTTCTGGGATAAGGGTTTTTGTTCCTTCATCTGATGAGTCTTATGTTTTGGGTATATACAGGATGTCGTTTAACATCTTGTCTGGCCTAGTGTGTCTTTTTACTTCTGTCACATGATCTTGTAATTTATGATGCTTCTGTCACATGGTCTTCTAACTCGGGTCATTTAGGTTAGAATTCTTTTTGGTGTCTTGAGGCTACACGGAAATTATCCTAGGGATTTGTGACAACAAAAAATTTTGTGTCTGAGGGGAAGTAACTTGGATAGTTCTGAAGATGCAGGTTATCTTCTTCACCATGTACACCTGTTGGTAATGTGTAAGAGGTGGCTCTGAGTTTGAGGGGAGTAAGTTGGTTGTTCTTGAAGATGTAGATTATCTTCTTCCCCGTGTACATCAAATGTCTTCATCCTGGGTGTAATATGCAGTAATGAAAGGACTATTCTCTGAAGTGGTACTTAGCAGGTTTTGTGTTCTGGATTGGACCGCTATAAAGTCATGACAGAAATGATGTTATGATATGTTGAGAATTTGATATTCTCTTGTTGTGTAGATTCCACTAGATATTGCTCTGATATTTGTTGTACTGACTTCTACTGTTGTTGTGTCTCTGATTGTGTGTGTGTTTGAGGTTCTTCTCAAACCTGAGCTACTGTTGTTTATGTGTGGAAGATGTGAAGATGTGCTAAATTGTTTTTACCCAAAATAAGCCAAAGGGGGAGACTGTTATTTCTTTGTTTATTGTGATTGGCATTATGTTTGATAAAACTAACTTAGCTTAGACATGTTGAATACAGATATTCTATCAAATGGAGAAACATGTTGAATGCGATGTCCTATGAAGGTTCTTTTGACATCGTGTTTTTGTACAACTGGATTGTTGGATATTTTAGTTTATTACAGGTGCAGAATATTAAGTGAATATTATATTATCCTACATGGCGCATGGTTTGAAGTCTTAAAAAGATTCAAGCTGATTTCAAGGAGAATTATTAGTTTCTAATTATGGAGATAATTGAGGAAACTAATGATTGTTGTCCTACCTTTGAGGAGATAATTTTGCAGCGCCTGTCATATTCAGTTGCATATGTGAAGCCTAAATCCAGTTAATTGAAGATCATAAATAGAAGGCTTCAACCCTATCAACATTGTCGAACTTACATTATATTGTTTTAGGGTTTATTTGTTTATTGTGAGCCACTCGATTATCATGTTGATAAAAGAGTAGGACTTTGTTTTAGAGTTGTAAGTTCTCTCAGTCATTCCAAAGCTTTTAAGAAGTGAACGATTGTGTGTCTTTGAAGTGTGACTTCTGTGTTTTTCTAAGTGTTTAGAATTTGTTAGTCACTGGTTTGTGATTGGAAGGGATTTGAGAAGGGTCTCATACCTAGGTGAGTCTTAGGTAGAAGTTAAGCAAGGGTAGTGAGTAAGTGAGAAGTTGTAAACGGGGGAGTTTAGCTTCAAATTGATACTATTTTAGT